>JAAGEH010000101.1:6957570-7100886 GCA_011751065.1 Lasiurus cinereus
GAAGGAAGGAAGGAAGGAAGGAAGGAAGGAAGGAAGGAAGGAAGGAAAGGAAAGGAGGAAGGAAATAAGGAAGAAAATACCATCTAATGAAGATTTGGAGATGTCACATTAGAGTAAAAACAGTAAGGCATCTGTTTAGTGCGTCCAAAAAGAAAGCAAACCCCACAGATGAGGACATGCTTACCACATTTTTCTTCTGCATATGTACATGAAGGGAGGCAAGAGTGAATTACTAGATGTCCCTGGCTTCCCTGAAGGATTTACATAAGAATTGCAAAAGAGTGAGAAGGCAACGGAGAGGAAGAAGAGAAAACCTAAAAGAAGGGGAGAGAGGAAGGGAGAGTAGAAAAGAAGAGAAGATGGAGAGAGGAAGAAGAAGAAGAGACAGAGGGAAGGGAAAGAAATGGAAAAATCATGAAAATAGAGTTTTTGTTTGTTTTATTCATTCATTAATCTCTTACCTTCGGTTATATATTAATATTATGGTGGAGATATATATATATATATCTGGTGGTTACCAGAGAGAAAAGAGGGTAAAGGGAGGTAGTAAAGGGTAAAAGGGGTCAAATACATGAAATGGAAGGAGATTTTATTTTGGATGATAAATATACAATTCAATATAAAAATGATGTATTATAGAATAGTACACCTAAAACTTACATAATTTTATTAATCAACTAGAGGCCCAGTGCATGAAATTTGTGCATGGGGAGGGGGTGTTCTTCAGCCCAGCCTACTCTCTCTATATTCAGGGACCCCCTTGAGGGATGTCCGACTAGCCATTTAGGCAGTCGGACATCCCTCTCACAATCTAGGAATGCTGGCTCCTAAATACTCACCAGCCTACCTTCCGGATTGCCCCTAACCGCTTCTACCTGCCAGCCTGATCACCTCCTAACCACTCCTCTGCCAGCCTGATTGGTGCCTAACTGCTCCCCTGCCATCCTGTTTGCCTCTACCTGCCCTACCCTGTGGGCCTGGTCACCCCTAACTGCCTTCCCCTGCAGGCCCAGTCACCTCCAACTTGCCTCTTCTGCCAGCCTGTTTGCCCCTAACTGCCCTTCCCTGCAGGCTTGATCACCCCCAACTACCCTCCCTTGTAGGCCTGGTCCCTGCCAACTGCCCTCTCCTGCTGGCCAGCTTGTGGTGGCCATCTTATGTTCACATGGGGGCAGGATCTTTGATCACATGGGAGCAGTCATCTTGAGTTGGAGTGATGGTCAATCTGCATATTACTCTTTTATTAGATAGGATAGAGACCTGGTGCACAGGTGGGGGCCAGCTGATTTGCCCTGAAGCGTGTCTTGAATCAGGGTGGGTGTTCCCTTGGGGCATGGGGTGGCCTGGGCGAGGAGCTGGCAGTGGTTTGCAGGCCAGCCACACCCTTCCCCCCTTACCCACCCTCCCCTGGCGACCCAAGCAGAGGCCCTGGTATCTAGGATTTATGTATCTTCTACAATTGAAACTTTGTACCCTGGAGTGGAGCCAAGCCTTTTGCTCACACAGCCATTGAAACTTTGTTGCCTTAAGTGGAGGCCTACCAACCTGAGTGTATGAAAGCTTGACTTTCTCCATCGCCAGCAGCAACCCAAAAACGCCCTCCTGCTCTCTCTGTGGCCATGGCCACCTTGGTTGGGCTAATTTGCATATCCACTCTGATTAGCTGGTGGGCGTGGCTGGTGGGCATGACTTGTTGGTGTAGTGGAGGTATGGTCAATTTGCATATTGCCCTCTTATTAGAGTTGAGTGAGTGCCATTCTTCCTACTAATAAAAATGTAATATGCAAATTGAACATACTTCGCTACACTCACCTCCCACGCCCACCAGCCAATCAGAGCAAATATGCAAATTAACCCAACCAAGATGGCTATGGCCACAGAGAGAGTAGGAGGGAGGCTTGGGTTGCCCCTGGTGATGGAGGAAGTCAAGCTTTCCTCACACCCCAGGCCTCTGCGTAAGGCAACAAAGTTTCAATGGCTTTGCGAGCAGAAGGCTTGGCTTGCTGCAGGCTATAAAGTTTTAATTGTAGAAGATAAATAAATCCCAGATACCAGGGCCTCCACTTGGGTTGCTGGAGGCTATGGCCAGCCTGCAAACCACCACAGGCCCTTCATCCAGACCACCCCATGCCCCAAGAGGACATCTACCCTGATCCAGGACATCCTTCAGGACAAAACAGTTGGCCCCCACCTGTGCACCAGGCCTCTATCCTATCTAATAAAAGAGTAATATGCAGATTGACCATCACTCCAACACACAAGATGACTGCTCCCATGTGATCAAAGATCCTACCCCCATGTGGACACAAGATGGCCACCACAAGCTGGCCAGCAGGAGAGGGCAGTTGGCAGGAACCAGGCCTGCAAGGGAGGGTAGTTGTGGACAATCAGGTCAGTAGAGGAGGGCAGTTGGGAGGGACCAGCCTGCAAGGGAGGATAGCTGGGGGCGATCGGACCAACAGGGGAGGGAAGTTGGGAAGAACCAGGCCTGCAAGGGAGGGTAGTTGGGGGTAGTCAAACCTGCAGGGGTGAACAGTTTGGGGTGACCAGGTCTATAGGGTAGGGCAGCTAGAGGCAAACAGGCTGGCAGGGGAGCAGTTAGGCATCAATCAGGCTGGCAGGGTAGTGGTTAGGGGTAATCACACTGCCAGGTAGAAGCAGTTAGGGGCAATCAGGAAGGCAGGCAGGTGAGTGCTTGGGAGCCAGCAGTCCTGGATTGTGAGAGGGATGTTTGATGGCCCATTTAGGCCCGATCCTACCTGGATTGAGTCTAAACAGATAGTTGGACATTTCTGAAGGGGTCCCAGATTGGAGAGGGAGCAGGCTGGGCTGAAGGACACTCCCTACCCCCGTGCACAAATTTCGTGCACCAGGCCTCTAGTAAACTTAATAAAAAAAGAATAAAAAGAGAGAAACCTAAAAAAATGTGATTTATTTTGGGAAAAGGAATAAAAGAAAGATACAGAGAAAACATGGTTCTATTTTAAGAAATGTTCACTGTGAGCATGCAGACAGTGTTGGAGAAGAGGAGGGTCCAGGCCACTGTGCAACTATTACTGTATAATCAAATCTAATAGCAGTAATTCACTGGGAGAGGTCACTGCCTGCATTGAATGAGACTGATGCTTCTAATACTTATGCTGCCTGATGGGGGGTGCAGGGTGGTGGAAGAACCCAGTTAGGAGAATTGAAAAGTATAGAAGATGAGTTGATTTGTCCCCACTCTGGCTTTCCTGAATAGAAGCTGCTTCATACTTAATCACATTCGATTATTCCCATGTATAATTCTCACAGTTATAGCCTTGTCTCTTCATTAATTATCGCGATTAGTTTGAACAATCGTTGATGCTAATTAGACTTTGAGAAATGTGTTTGGGTTGCCCATTGGTTGGCATTCATAAGAAAGAAAGAGGGTGGGGAAAAAGTGAGAAAAGTGCCAGGGCTTAATCTGACAGGCACAGCGGCAAGGATGGCATTAGCTCAACCACAGAAGGAAGAAATGTCACTGGGCATGACTCCCCAGCCCCAGGCTACCTTTCTGCACTTGCACAACTTCTGCTTGCTATTTACCCTCATTCCCTCACTTTTGCCTCTAGATATTGTGCACATTCCTGACTGTATACATTCAGGTAGGCTGTTGCCTCCCAGAAAAGCTCTCCTTCCATCTTTCTACCCAATCAAGACATTAAGATCTTCAGGGTCCAGCTGATGACCCCCCACCTCCTCTACAAATCCTTCCCTGACTGTTCTAATTACAATGACTATTTCTCTGCTTTAAATTCCATCGTTATCAACATAGAATAGCTTCATTAAGCACACGAGTTTAAGGGTTAGCAAAACCTGCTAATTCTACTATTGTTAGCTGTGTGAGCTTAGACGAATTAACATTGTAATCCTGTTTTCTCATCTTTATCACATCAAATAATAATAACATCTCTATGTTAAGTTATGAATGGGGATCATGTCCAAGATCTTTTAGATCCAATTTAGCTGACACCATAGCTTATGCTTAATACATCCTTGGAGATTGATGGAAGAACAGAGATCTAAGTATCTAAATGTGAGAAACTTAGAGAAAATAACATTGGAGGAGTTGAGAATAGGAAAAAAATGCAAATGGGAATTACTATTAAGACATCCTAAAGTTGTGCTTCCTCCATTAAGGTTATTGTCAATATCCACCCAAGAGAAAAGAATGGTCCAGTAGTTAGAATAAATTGTGTTGAGACCAGAAAGTGTCACTCAAAGTTGGCCTCTGGAAGTCACATAGTTGTTTCTTGGATTCTGAGTTCATCACTGGGGAGAGAGAAAGAGATTATAAGAGAAAGAGAAGCTGCCTTACAAGTATGATGAGGAAGAAGATAATCACTGAAAGAATATTATTTAGGAACTATAATTCATGGAACATCTATATGCCTAGCACTGTGATAAGATTTATGGAGGAAGAGTGAGAAGAACAAGGTCACTTGATTTTTGTCTTGTATTTGTTTTTGTTTTTGTCATCTAATTCATTTGACAGACACTTAGTCATTTGTTATTTGTTGGCCTTGAAAGGTTCAAAGTCTCATAAGAACTATTCCCTGTTCTCATGGGCTCACAGTCTAGCAAGAGCTTGGGCTTTCCTCACTGAAGTCTACACCTGAGGGATCAGTATCTCTTGCTGCTTATTACACTGCTCAGGCACAAGGTTAGGTGGCTACCTCAGAAACTGGCCACAGTTCTCCAAAGGCACAGCCATGGACCCATGAGATTATCTGGTCTGTTGTGAGCTTGCCCCAGAACTTGAGCTTTATTTCCTGCCAAATCCTCGATTTGGGTCTCAGATTATACCCATAGGCTTATATTCTTACAATTGCTCAGCCAAGATTAATGCTCCTGATGAATTATGTGACCCTGGTTAGCCCATAGGTTTGCTTTCCCTTCATATGTTTTGGCATCCATCTCACTCTTTCCTATTAATTTATCCAGTAAGCATTCATTAAGTGCCTATTATACGCTAGGCATTGGCAGTGAAACATAGTGGCTAAACTCAGAGGCTTGGAGTAAGACCAAATGGGATTAAATTCAGTCTGTCACTTAACTGTTGGTATAACCTTGAGCCAAAGGATGGAAATACTCTGTGCCTTAGTTTCCTTATCTTTAAAATCAGGCTAAGCCCTAGCTGGTTTGGCTGAGTGTATACAGCATCGGCTTGTGGACTTAGGGGTTTGAGTTTGATTCTGGTCAGAGGCATATGCCTGGGTTATGAGCTCAGTCTTTAGTGGGGGTGTGCAGGAGGTAGCTGGTCAATGATTCCCTCTCATCATTGACGCTTCTATCTCTCTCTTCCTCTCCCTTTCTTTCTGAAATCACTAAAAATATATTTTTAAAAAATCAGGCTAATGTAGTACCTACCTCATAGGGATTTTATGAGCATTAATTAAGTTTATACATGTAAAGATTACTTTAATGTAAAAAAGTAGTACCTAGAACATGGTGTTTGATAAATATTTACTATTTCTAAGGATTCAAGAAAAATTAATATGTGATTTTATAAACAAAAGTATGGCATAAAATGTTTCAAGCACTATAGTAGAAGTCTGCATAGGATTTGCTGGGCTGACAAAGGAGAAATGTATTCTTCTACCTGGAAGGTGAGAAGGAAGTGGTATAGTCATAAAAGGATTCAAGAGAGAAGTAAGCATCAGTTAACTTTTGATGATGAGTCAGTATTCTCTCTCCAGGTGAATAGAGAGAGAGTGATGGCCAATGGGAGGACATGGTCAACCCTCCTTATTCAATGAGTACTGCCGAAACCAGTTTGGCTCAGTGGATAAAGCATCGGCCTGCGGACTGAAAGGTCCCAGGTTCGATTCCGGTCAAGGGCATGTACCTTGGTTTCGGGCACATCTCCAGTGTATGACGTGCAGGAGGCAGCTGATCGATATCTTTCTCTCATTGATGTTTCTAACTCTGTATCCCTCTCCCTTCCTCTCTGTAAAAAATCAATAAAATACATTAAAAACAAACAAACAAACAAAAACAAAGAGCACTGACTACTATCAACCTCTCAGATGTTCCTCTTTGTCCTCTGGGAAGGGCTAGAGGAAGAGAGATAACAAAATCTTGCCTTGGGTTTGGCAGAATGCTGGAATGATTAGTGCATTAAAACAACTTAGAATCTGAGAGAAGCATGAATATCAAGCTGTAGCTGTTGATGCTAGGTAGTCACTGGGATTTGAGAGAGGGAATCCTGATCTTCAATGTATGGGAAAAGAAGCTTCATAAATAGAAAAGCATCCAATGAGTGCTATTGTTCTTGCTGCTGTTGGTGATGTTGACTGAGCCAAGACAGCCTGCATCACAACAGGAATCTAGGGCACCAAGGAAAGCCTAGACCTTTTTGCTTCTTAAGACATCTTTCAACACTTTCTTCCCATATTTGAGGTCTGACTGGGCCAAACTAAGGTGTGAAATGATATGCCAATGGCAATGATCACACTCTCAGAAGGGGTGAATAGTGCACAGGGGCTGGAAGAAAGACTAGACAGAGTGAAATGCAAGCAAAGTGTCTTACCTGTTTGAGATGAATCAGCTGCTGAGCAAATCCAATACACCGAGTCTGTCTTCATACAACATCTTTCTTATTAATAATGTAAGCATGATGGAGGCTGCTATTGATCTTCGATACCTAAATCTTACTTCTCTATGAATAAAAAAATGTAATAAGATCTCAGAAATAAGCTAAAGACCACTGCCTGGGTCTGAATGACAGGGATAAATTACAGTACACTGCAAAAGACTGAAAAATGTTAATGGATGGCAATCCTAGTTTGCTTACTAGCTGGATTCGAGCAGCTCAAAACTGAAGCTGCTGAGGACCCAGCAGAGAAGAGCACTGACCCCAGCCCCTCTATAGCCCACAGGACAGCACCAGATTTATCACTGTCACAAACCTTGCAATGATAAGAGTCATGCTTCTTTGCTTTGATATATGTTTGTGCTTCCATTTTTATTCTTGTGTGTGTGTGTGTGTGTGTGTGTGTGTGTGTGTATGTGTGGGTGAGAGAGAGAGAGAGAGAAAAAGAGAGAGAGATAGAGAGAGGGGAAGAGATATAGCTTTTCACTCTAAGTGGGATTTAAGATGTTATATAAAATTAATTATGATATAAAATAAGAAAATTAAATAGTAAAAGTCTCAAAGGAATGGTGAAATAGACATTGCCAGGTACCTAAGATAAGTTATCTACTCTAGCTGGTGGTGAGTTTAGCTCTGTGTTTTGTTGCATCTAACACACACACACACACACACACACACACACACACACACACACACATTTTATTGAAGGTTGTTTCTCTGTATTTTGGTCCTATTTTCACTTTCATTATTTTAGCAGAACTCTCTTTCCCCCATATGTCTCACTGTGATCCAATCCACAGAGTTCAGGTGCATTGCTTGGCTTTGATGCTAGGAGAGGGGTTTGCAGGATACATGCACGCCACATGGAACAAAGAAATGCAATTAATATAATGAAGACATCCTGTCAGCTCAGCTCTGGTTGACACCTTTTCAGTGGCACCTCTACTTCCCTAGGTAGGGGTACACATTTAAATATTAAGTGGCCTTTACCAGATCCTGCCTGTTTTCAAGTTCCTTTCTTCCTTTCAGTCCTAGTAAAGCCATTGTGTTAGCTTCCATTTCCATTTTGATGCTGGAGGAGTGTGGTTTTTTAGGACCTTTTTTTTTTTTTTTGCCTAGGATTTTAAAATCTACATGACAATTCCAAGATCTCTCTCCATCCTTCTCTCTCCTTCCCTTTTTCTCCCACTTGCCTACTGATCCCCTTCAAAGACCACATCTTTGAACTCACCCCTCAATGGTTATTGTTGCTTCTTTCCTTCCTCTGAAATACTCTGTCTGCCTCTTTTCCAGAGACCTAGACTTCTGTCTTTCACTGCAGTTGTTGCCATAGATAAAAAGAGCATTAAAGCAGGAGTCAGGATCCTTGTGTCTATTAATGGCCTTGGACAAGTCACTTCCCTGATCTCCTTGGCATTAACATGAAAGCTTTAGACTAGATCCGTGGTCAGCAAACTGTGGTTCGCGATATGCGGCTCTTTGGCCCCTTGAGTGTGGCTCATCCACAAAACGCCACAGCCTGGGTGAGTCTATTTTGAAGAAGTGGCATTAGAAGAAGTTTAAGTTTAAAAAATTTGGCTCTCAAAAGCAATTTCAATGGTTGTACTGTTGATATTTGGCTCTGTTGACTAATGAGTTTGCTGACCACTAGACTAGATGATCTCCAGGCTTTCCCCAAGGCTCAGAAAGAGGCTTTCACCTTCACCATTCCCCTGAAATTGTTCTTTCAGAGATTGCAATTATTTTCTAATTGCAAATCTAATAACATATCTCAATGATCAACCTACTTGACCTTTGGGACAACATTTTATTGTTGATTTTGTTTTCCTCCTTGAAACTCATTGCTTCCTTTGATTTGGGCCCTTAGTTCTCCAGTTTACTTAAAAGTTCTCATCTGGTAAGCTTCCCATGTCTTCATTTTTTTTCTTCCACATCATCAAATATCAAAAAAATCATAGAATGTCTACAGAATATTAAAACAAAGAACAAAAGACAACAGAGAGACTCAACAGTTCCATATCCCCAAGATTTATCATTCAAATGTGAGAGACAGAAAAACTTATTTTTAGATGTGGTTAGAAAATTTAAACACTAATTTGTCACTTATAAATCAGAATTATTAAACTATTTGAGGAAATAATGATGGTAATAAAATAAATGATTAAAATAGTGATAGTTGTTTAAAACAGAATCACAATTGATCAATAAGATGAAGTAAATATAGATTTATCTAATTAATTATCATAGTTATAAAATATAATACAAATGTTAAGAAAGTATATTTTACACAAGAAGATATACAATATAAATAAAACTTTTGTGAGAAAAAATTAAGTGCCATATAAATTTTATTTGAAATATAATTATTTTATTTAGTTTCATTATTAATATTAATAATATAAAATTAAGTCAGTTATTTTAAGCATGGAAATTCTAATATCTGCATGTAATTTGCAAATCAGTCAAATTATAGGACAGGGAAAACAGAAAAATCAAAGTAAAGCTTAAGGAATTAAACACAATAAAGCATTAAGCAAGATGACAGATGATACATAAAATATATGTCTTCAAAATAAATATCAGCAATACAAATTTACATGTAAAACATAAAACTGTAAAACTATTAAAATAAAACATAGGAGTTCAAGCATTTGGTAAAGAATTCTTAAATATTACACCAAAAATGATCTATAAAATAATTTAAAAATTAGACTTCTTCAAATGCAAAACTTATACTCCATGAAATACATTGTTAAGAAGATAAAAATAGAAACTACAGACTAGAAGGAAATATTAGCAAACCATTCTTCTGACAATGGACTTATACCTAGAATACATATAAAGAATTCTCAAATTTCAACAGTAAGGAAAACAATGGTGAACAACATTAGAGAAGAGATATGAATGGCAAATAAACACATGAAAAGTTGCTCAACATCGTTAGCCACTAGAGAAAAATAAATGAAAACCACAATGATATATTACTACATACCCATTGAATGGCTATTATTTTATTTGAAAGATAAGGTTAAACCTTGAAAAGGCTGTGAAAAAGGTAAATTTAGAGGGAATTTCTGGTGGAAATGTGAAGTGACATAACCACTGTAGAATACAGTCTGGTAATTGCTTGTAAGAATAAACATGCATTTATTATATGACCCCAGCATCATATTCATGGACATTTATCCCCAGAGAGTGAAAACCTATGTTCACAACAACCTGTACAGTGGTACCTCGAGATATGAGTGCCCTAACATACGAGATTTTAGAGATACGAGCTGTCGAGCTAGCGATTTTTTACTTTGAAATACAAGCAACATTTGATATACGAGTAATCGCGCGTATAGGCCGGCTACACATGACCCACCAGTTTACGAGACTCGAGCGTCTCAGTTTCCCACGCCTCGGTCAGTGTGCTTGTTTACCTCGTTGTCGAAGCATCTTTTGTGTATTTACATACTTTATCACATTTCTTTTTATAACCATGGGTCCGAAGAAAGTGAGTGGAAAGGTCAGTGCTCAGAAGAGGATGATGTCTCTTGAATTAAAGCGTGAAATCAGAAAAATATGAGCAAGTTGTGCAAGTGGCTGACTTGGCAAGGCAATACAGGTATAGTACGTCAACGATATGCACTGTGCTTAAACATGAGTCGATAAAGGGTGTAACGCCAGCTAAGGACGTTACAATAATTTCTAAGCTCCGTAGCTCTCTCCATGAAAAGACAGAGAATCTACTGATGGTGTGGATGATGGAGAAGCAGCTTAAAGAAGATACATTAACACAGGGCATCATATGCGAGAAGGCGCCAGTGATTTACAGTGATTTGCTGGAGCAGACCCCGTGCACTTCCACCCACGAAGCATCAAAAGACTAATTTAAAGCCAATAGAGGTTGGTTTGATAACTTCAGGAAAAGGTCCGGTATTCACTCCATCGTCGGGCATGGTGAGGCAGCAAGTTCGGATGTGAAGGCAGCTGAGGATTACCTCAAAACTTTTTCCAAACTGATAGAAGCCAAAGGATATATCCCCCAGCAAGTCTTCAACTGTGATGAGACAGGGCTTTTCTGGAAGAAGATGCCGAATAGGACTTATATAATGGCAGAAGAGAAGGCGATGCCAGGCCACAAACCCATGAAGGATAGGCTAACTCTTGCACTGTGCGCCAATGCGAGTGGTGACTGCAAGATCAAGCCTCTGCTCATATACCATTCTGAAAACCCCAGAGTCTTTAAGTCACATAAGATTTTAAAAGATAAACTGCAAGTTATGTGGAGGGCAAACCCGAAGGCATGGGTCACCAGGCAGTTCTTTGTGGAGTGGGTAAACCTGGTTTTCGGATCTTCTGTTAAGAAATATCTACAGGAAAACAACCTAACCGTGCAAGCCCTCCTCATCCTCGACAATGCTCCTGCTCATCCACCGAACCTTGAAGATGAACTCCTCGAAGAGTTCAAGTTTATAAAGGTTGTCTACCTACCTCCCAACACCACTCCTATCCTGCAGCCCATGGATCAGGAGGTGATTTCTAATTTTAAAAAGCTGTACATCAAGCACCTGTTCTGGCGCTGCTTTGAGGTGACGGAGAACACAAACCTTACCCTTCGAGAGTTCTGGAAGAACCACTTGAACATCGTGATATGCCTCAGAATTATTGATCAGGCCTGGCTGGGTGTTACAACGAGGACTTTGACCTCTGCATGGAAGAAGCTGTGGCCTGAGGCTGTAGCCAAAAGGACCTTCGAAGGATTCGAACCCGAGGTGCCAGTGGAGGAGGAGATATTGTCTTTGGGAAAATCCATGGGCCTGGAGGTGGATGAGAGAGAAGTGAATGAGCTCGTCGAGGAGCACTCTCTGGAACTCACCACGGAGGAGTTACAAGAGTTGCAGTCTCAGCAACATGCGGAGGTTCTCCAAGAAATTGGTCTTGAGGAGGAGCCAGAGGTGGAGGAGATCTCTACAAGTGAGATAAAGGAGATCTTAGGAATGAAAAAGTTGCTACTGGTTGTGCATCGGAGCTGTTCAATGAAACTTGCCTCACCCATTTCAGAAACATTCTGAAAGGGAGGAAGAGGCAAACCTCGTTGGACACGTTTTTTTTGTTTGTTTTTTTTTTAAAATTGGCCAATAATGCAAAGACCAGTAGCAATTAAGTTCAGTGAAGATTAGTTAAGTTACATTCAGTTTAGGGATAAAGTGTAGCATTAAGAGTATAACGAGTAGGTAAATACACTTTATAAAACCAGTTTATTCCTTTACATTCTCTTTTATTATGTTTTTATACAATATTTGTCATTTATAAATACATTTTTCTTATTCAAAACACGTAACAAGAACAACTGGGGTGGCATTTTGGGGCCTGGAATGAATTAAAGTCATTGCAATTGATTTCAATGGGGAAATTTGCTTTGAGATACGAGCAACCTAATATAGGAGCAAGGTTACGGAATGAATTAAACTCATATCTCTAGGTACCACTGTATGTGAATTTTCATAGCATCTTGATTTTTAATAAACTCAACCTGGAAACAACACAATGTCCTTGGGTGGGTGGGTGGTTAAACAACCTCTGGTACATCTATGCCACAGAATTACTTGGCAATAAATAGGAACAGACAAATGATACCCACAACTTCAGCTTGGATAGATCTTGAAAGTATTATGCTTAGTGAAAAAAAAAATCTCAAATGGTTACACAGTGTAATTCTAAATATAACATCTTCAAAGTGAAAAAAACTATAGAAATGGAGAACAGATGAGTGATTTCCAGGGGACATGGATGGGATTGGGGGTGTGAATGTGACTACAATGGTACTATATAAAAGTTCCTTTAGGTAATGGAACCAGTATATATCCTGATTGTGGAACCGGTATATATCCACATATGGAATTAAATTGCATAGAATTGTATACATAACCCACATGCAAATGAGTATGAGTAAAATGATGGTAAAATCTGAATATTGTTTATAGTCTAGCGAAGAATATTGTACCAATTCTTAGACTACATCAAGGATCACTTATAGAAGTTGAACTAAGCTGGTCAAGAATTCACGGGACTCTATGTACTATACTTGCAGCTTCTTATAAATGTATAATCATTTCAGAATTTTAAAGAAGTTAAAAATAAATAAATGACATATATTTCCTTGCTTGTCAGTTCAGGGGTTCAAGAAACACCCCATTATTGACAGAATACCCAGTGCCCATCTCTTGGGTTGTAATGCCACTCTCCAATAAAAGAAACTGGGGCTCCTGGAGAAATGATCAACTTTATACTGGGGCAGGGAATGTACAAGATCAGTCTGGATCATTTTTTTGTTTTGTTTTGTTGTTTTGTTTTCTAAGCAAGACTTAGAAATTTAATTTTTATTTTTCCTTTCTTTCTTCCTCTTTAATATAAAAGGGGGAAGAGTTTATTGAAAACTATATACAGTTGGTTCAACCCCTTACCACAGTTGCACATCGGGGCTGATTCTTCCCACATCTCAGGCTGATGGTGGAGGCTAGGGCTGGAGCCAGAGCCCATACTCCCTTGGGAAATTTGGCAGCCAGACCATACCAATGATCTTCATTTGTTAATTTTCAATTTTTAATAGCCTGTCAGTGGTAGGTAGAGGACAAAGAGTGGGTCCCAATCTAGTCAAAGCCTGGATAGGGCAACGCTATTGTAAAACCAGGTCCCAAGAGGCCCAGCTATGCTGCCCAAAAGTCCTGGCTACTCCTCACACAGGAAGCCTTCCTGGGCATGGAGGCAAAGAACCCCCTACCACCTCAGCCCACCCCCATGTGCAGGACCCACGAGCTTCATGGACTTGGACTGGGAACATCAGACACCCTTCCTCCCAATATTGACTCAGGGTCCAGAGTTCCTGTAACACTCCCAAGCAGAAGACTTGTATTGAGAAGTGAGTGTTTGGGAAGTCACAGCTGAGGGACCAGGCAGTTGGGGCATCAGAGCATCCCATTGTAGGAATAGTCTGCTTTGCTGCGCATCGCTAGCCCATCATCCACAAGGTAGAAGCTGTCAGTCTGTGTCTCATATGGGTGATGGATTATCTCACTGGTCAGTTCCTTGGAGAGAGGGGCAGAATCATAGGTATTTTTGCTGCTGGGAATGCAGAAGCCACAGTGGAAATCAAAGATCTTTAGCCAGTGGTTTCAGAAGTAGTGCATCACATCCATGTCGATCATGTGGAAGTTGTTGGCAAGTTTGTCTCCTACTTTGAACTCCATCATGACTCCCACTTGCCTCAGGAAGAGAAAGGTAGGCATGAACTGGTATCAGACAAAGAGCCAGCATTCATTGCATTCCAGGACCTGTGGGTTGATGGTAAACCCCTCTTAACTTCACAGAGAACAGTGGCTAAATCCATGTTCCAAATCTTGAGCCTCATGAAGTAGAAACTTAATAATAAGATTGTAAAGACTGCTCACATCCAGAAGTCAGCACTGGGTTCCCCACCTGCAGCCTGGTGACCCAGCACTGACTGCCCAGGTGGCTGAGACTCAGAAAGTGAGTCAGGGTCTGATCTGAGGCCTCAGTGGAAGCTGCTAATCAATGTATTTACCTCTCTTTCTCTTCCTCTTTCTTTCTGATCTTCACCAACAGATACACTTTTCTTTCTCTCCTGGCCTTCATGAGGGGGGCTGCTGTTAAGCCCTGTCTCTTCGATAAGGCCCAGAGATAAGCCTGGAGATGCTGACTGGCATAGCTACTGACCAATCAGAACCAAAGGTGGGTGCTATGGGGAATCAATGGCTGCCTAGGAGGTGGAGCTTCTGATGCTGACTGGCATAGAAACCAACCAATGAGAACCAAATCTGGGTGCTGTGGGGAGCCAATGGTTGCCTAGGAGGAGGAGCTTTTGATGCTTGCATAGGAACTGACCAATCAGAACCAAATTGGCCAGTAGAGGAGGGCAGTTGGGAGTGACATCTGGCCTGCAGGGAAGGGCAGCTGGGGGCAACCAGGCCAGCAGGGGAGGGCAGTTAGGGGCAATCAGGCTGGCAGGGAAAGGCAATTAGGGGTGGTGAGGCTGGCAGGCAGAGGCAGTTAGGGGCAATCAGGCAGGCAGGCAGGTGATCAGTTAGGAGCCAGTGGTCCCAGATTGTAAGAAGGATGTTTGATTGCAAGTTTAAGTCCAATCCTCTAAAATGGCAGTCAGACATCCTGCAAGAGTCCCCCAACTGGAGAGGGTGCAGTTGAGGTAACCTCCCCTCTATGCACAAATTTTGTGCACCAGGCTTCTAGTTCTACATAATAAAAGGCTAATATGCAAATCGACTGAACAGTGGAAAGACCAGTCGGTCAGTAGCTATGATGTATACTGACCACCAGGAGAGAGACTCTCAATGCAGGAGCTGCCCCCTGGTGTTCAGTGCGCTCCCACAGGGGGAGCAGTGCTCAGCCAGAAGCTGGGCTCATGGCTGGTGAGCCCAGTGGTAGTAGCGGGAGCATCTCTCACCTTTGAGGCATCACTAAGGAGCAGCAAGCCCGTCTTCTGGCTGTTGAGAGAAGTGGCAGGCAGACATTCCCCAGTGGGAGCAGGCAGACATCCCTGAGGGGTCATGGGCTGTAAGAGGTCACAGGCCAGGTTGAGGAACCCCTCTCCCCCAGTGCACAAATGTCATGCACCAGGCCTCTACTGTATATGTATGTGTGTGTGTATATATATTCCCCTCCAGGAAGCACAGATAGGCACCCTTGACCTGCTAAAGCCTCATACATCCTCTGGCCTAATCAGCTGCCCCTTATATAGTGGCCTGGCCTACACCTTGGCTTCTGACTGGGACCTAGATTTGGATTCCACCTGCAGCTGTGGCTCCCAAGTTCAGGGTCTGAGGCCCCTGCTCTGCCCTGTCCCACAACTGCTTCATCTCTGTGGTCTTGTGGGACCAGGGATTCCCTGCTGCCAATGCCCACTGGAGCAGAGAAGGGGGAGTCAAAATTTAATTTTTCTTGAAGGGTTAAACATTGACTAAAAATTTAATTAAATATTAATTATATATATATTCTATTTGTCTATGTTTTGTCAGTTTATACATTTGAAATATTTATGAGTCAATCATATAAAATATACAATCATATATATATATTAATCTATACTAGATACACACATACATATATATATTAATCTATACTATACATATATATTAATCTATACTAGACATACATATATATGTAATATTACATACATATATATGTAATATATTACATATATATGTATATATGTACACACACATATATATTAATCTATACTAGAATTTTAAATAGTGTCAGTACAATCGGTTTATTTTATGTCTTTATTTGCTCTAGACTTGTTTCATACTCTCTTACAATAATTTTTTTAAATATATTTGATTAATTTTTTACAGAGAGGAAGGGAGAGGGATAGACAGGTAGAAACATTGATGAGAGAGAGACATCAATCAGCCGCCTCCTGCACGCCCCCTACTGGGGATGTGCCGGCAACCAGGATACATGCTCTTGACAGGAATCGAACCTGGGATCTTTCAGTCTGCAGGCTGAAGCTCTATCCACTGAGCCAAACCGGTTTCGGCACCTACAATAATTTTTGTTTTTACCTACCAGTGTTATTCTCAGACTGAAAATATCATAGAATATTGTGATCAAATGAAATTTAAATTATTTTTAGAAATTACTTTATAGTCTCCTTTTACATGGAGAAAATTCTCTTTGACTCTGTTTTTTTCTTATTTACCTCATTCTCGGCCATCAAGGATTCATTCCCCAGCAGCTGAAGCCACACAAGCATCTGGAAGTGACAGGGCTCTCAAGAAGCCGTGGCAGGGCGTGGGCCGGGGTGGGGGGACGCCTGGCTGCCACAATTGCCCAAAGTTTTAGATTCATTATAACATCAATTTACAACTCTAGAGATTGAAAAACACAAGTGGGGTCCGGTGCTGTGGCTCAGTCGTTGAACAAGGACGTATGCACCAGGAGTTTGTGGTTGGATTCCCTTCAGAGTACATGTCAGATTTG
Organism: Lasiurus cinereus; assembly: GCA_011751065.1. Lineage (NCBI taxonomy): Eukaryota > Metazoa > Chordata > Mammalia > Chiroptera > Vespertilionidae > Lasiurus > Lasiurus cinereus. Next base: position 6,974,195 of record JAAGEH010000101.1, read on the forward strand.
CAGGCTCCATCCCCAGCAGGGGACTTTCATGTTTCTCTCTCATCAATGTTTCTATCTCTCTAGCCCTCTCCCTTTCTCTCTCTCTAAAAATCAGTTTAAACACACACACACACACACACACACACACATATTGACAAAACACAAGTGGGGAGGAATATTGAACTCTACCAGGTACAAGATCAGGAGTGGGTGGGTCTGGACCCCAATCTGGATTGATTCTTCCAAAGTTCATAAGATGTCTCTCTTCCTTATGCATGAAGTTGGATACATTGTGCAGGAGAAGAGACCAGAAAAAACAGGCAAAGGGGACACAATTATGAAATCTAGGAAACCACATGAGCAGAATATGAAAGCAATATTGGGTAATAAGCAAAGCAAAACAGTCCAGAGCATCTTTGTATAACTTATTCCAAATATATAACTTTATTCTATAATTTAATATCCAAGCCTTGAGCAATAAGAGACAGAGGCTAAAAGGTTTCCAAATTTAGCAAAAAAAAACCCCACAAAAAAACAAAAAAAAACTGATAAAAATAATTAAGCATAGTGGCTCAGACCAATGTAAGTCAACAACAGGTAGGTCACAGAAATGAGGGAAGGAATCGCAAGGAGAAAAAGTTTTACGGCATAGAGATTTTCTCTCGGACATACTCATAAAAGTTTTTTATGATTACTTAGGAATAAAAATTAATAGTGTATATCAGGACATCCCCAACATTAGAACATACAGAAGTCACCTATAGAATATATATAGTTTGCTTTATGTAATTTTACTAAATAAATGGGAATAATGTATACATAGTTCTTATTGCAGAGTATGTGTTGAATCATTTTCTAATATAGTCACTGTGGATATAGTTTTTGATTATGATCTTGAACACATGTATGCCCTCTGAGAGCTGCAGTCATAATACAGACTCATCTCAGATTGGCACCTAAATCATGGTCCAACCTGTCTGGCAGTGCCCAGGGACTTAAATCACCCTGTCTATCCTCTTCTGCATTAGAGACAATGCTATGTCCTTTCATTTTCTTTTTCCTGAGCCCACAGAAAGATCGCATTTCTCAGCATCCTTGCAGTTGGTCAGGGCATGTGACTAGTACTGGTCAATGAGCTCATGCATAAGTGACAGGAAGCACCTCAAGACCAAAGGATAAGAGAACAGTGTGATTTTCCATGCACACTTTCCTTCCTATTCTGCTTATCTTGGACACTTCATAACAAGGTGGCAAAGCCCTAGGATGGAAATGGCCCTATTTCTGAGCCATTACCTGGAGCAAGTTATCCTGAAGAAATAGAAGCATCCCTTTTCATGAAGAAATAGTTTGGCATTCAGGTAATGAGATTTCAGGATTGGTTGGTTACTACAGCCTTACCTAGCCTATTTTGATTGACATTTTCCTTCCAACCTGGGCATCATAACAATAGTACACATCATCAAAAAATATGTAATTCTACATTTTCAACAACTTATTGTTATTACTTAGAATGTAGGAGTTTTTATTATTCCACATTTGTCTTTCTGTATGCCTATACCTCTGTCTAAACATGTCTAAACAGTTATCTCTAATACTAATTCTAATAAGTCACAATATTTTGAGGGTTAGGCCATTTTTATATGTATATATAAAACTTATGTATCCTGTTTTTGATAGAGCCCTAGGTTTTCCTCTTCCTAAAATGTTCTTTCTCCAGAATTGCTGGGTTAGCTTTTTTGTCTTCTTTAATTCTAAGTCTCATCTTCTAAATGAGGTCTGCCCTTACTGTGCTAGTTAATACTACCAACTGCACCTCCACACACACTTACAGAGACACACAGACACATACACACATACCATACATACATACATATATATATATACCTACACACATACCACACACATACCCACACACACCCTACCCACATACAGACACACAAACACCCCATACACACACATACACACACCACACACACATACCCACACACACCTACCCACACACACCATACACACATACATACATACATACCATACACACACACATATACACGCACTCCAAATCCCCCTTGTCCTGCTTTATTATTCTTTTTCCATAGCAAATTTGACCTTCTTATATACTATACAATTTACTTATTCATTGAAGTTGTTGTATTATATCAATCTCTGCCTTCAGATTCCACTGAGAGTAAGATTTTTTTCTGTTTTGCTCTCATTACTAAAAAAGTGCCTAGCACCTAGTAAGAAGCCAATAAATATCTGTTGAATGAAAAAATATTTATTTGGATCAAGACATGGTGTCTGATGCTGTGAAGGATGCAGAGATACACAAGATGCTATTTTGTTTGTGCCTTTCATGGACTTCAAATCTAGTAAGAGAAGTTAATGAAGTACAGATATCTCTACAATGTTAAATATAAAATGTAGTGTTTGCAAGAGATGGTAAGATTATTTCAAGCTTAGTCAAAGGCTGTGTGTGTGTGTGTGTGTGTGTGCGCGCGCACACACACAGACAGTGTTTATATCCTATAAAGTTCCAAGAGGTGCTCCCTTCTTAAATTTGCCCCACTCACTTTCAACTTGTTAAATTTATAGATCCAGGCCACAGTTAAATGTGAGTTGTCCCATAACCCTTAAGTTTAACAAAATAGGAGCACTCCCAGACAGTTGAAAATATGTGTGAAATAAACAGCCCTGTGCAACTCACGGTAAAGTCTCCACTAAGAAGGTCCTTGAGTTGAGGATATTGTTCATTACATGATAACATGTCTGTGCCAGAAGGACTCTGGGGAGAAATACTCTGAAGGCTTAAATATCTGGAAGAACTTAGTAGCTGCTGAACAATGGGATTGTTTTTGTCATGAGAACAATGTGAATTGCATACTAACAGGTTTTCCTTTTCAAATAGTCCATCTGAAAGCTTGGAGCCAAATATGTGTGGTTCATCTATTGCAAAGGCATTGCCCTTTGGGGCTTCTGGATTTTACTCACACCTCGGTCCATTCTACATGTCCCCCCTTGTTATATTTTTTGTTTTTGTTGTCACTTTCTTTTTTAAACTTGCTTATTTATTGATTTTTTATTCCAATAAGACACTCTTAAGTTGTTTTTTAAAAAAATAGGGAAAATATAAAGAAGGTATTTGCTATATGTATCATGGGTACATCACTGGGCTAGGTCTGTGGAAGGGAAATTTAAGAAAGAAAGGAGGCAGGCAAGTGGACAATCAAGGAAGGAAGGAAATAGAAAGAAAATAAAAAGATGATATGGTTCTCCTCTCAAGGAGCTTGAGGAGTGATAGCCCAGAGCTCTGTGCAGCTTCAGAGCACACTGATCCTTCCCTTCTCTGAACAGCACAGAGACTCAATAACACCCAATTAAGTTCTGGGTGATCTACTTCCTGGTGTTGTCTGTTTATTGTTTTAGTGCCTAAGTGTTGCCATTGGGGCAGGGACCTTGTGTTCACTTCTTTGTCTTCTCATAGTAGCAGTGCATTTGCTACATAGATCAACTGATAGATAATTCTGCATGCTCTGTGTTTCTGTCAGATCACATGATAACATGTCAGATTACAGACAGGAACACAGAGCATCCAGAGGCTACTGACGATTGGAATGTGGAGGATGGTCCAGGCCTTTCTAATACATTGCCTAGTGCAGCTGACCCCTTAGACCTGCTTAGTCACACAACAGCATAAACTACCTCATTCTATTATTCTGACTGCATGCAAGGATCTTTGAGAAACTGGAATCTTGGATATAGTTCTATGTGTCAGATTTGTGTCTAAATATGTTATTGTGTGGGGAATATAAATTGTTTAATAATAACTATTTTTGTTTGGATTGAGGGGATCTGCTGAATGTTTATGCCAGGAACTATGTCATGTTTTTGTACTATGTCATGTTTTTGTACTATATCAATAAGCAAAACAAAGACTGCTGCCCTATTGATGTTTACATGCAAGGAGGAGGGGAGAGAGGGGAGGAGGCAGACTTTAAACACTAAATACAAAAATAGGTAAATGATACATTATGAGAAAGAGGTAAGCTCTACAGAAAAATAAAAATGTAAACAGGAGTAAGTGGTTGGAAGTGCTGCATGAGGGTAGGGTGTTGCAATGTAAATAAGGTGTTGGGGAGAGATCCCATTCAGAAGGAACAGTTGAGCTAAAACTAAAAGGAACTGAGGGAGTTCAATGTGCCCACATCTGTTCTAGGCAAACCAGTGCATAACTGTACTGCAAAGGCTCAAGGAGCAGCAAGAAGACAATGTGCTTGTCATAGAGGAGGGAGAAGGTGGTAAGAAATGAGATAAAAGTATTAACAGGGATTTAGCTAATGTATGACTTTCCAAAATAGTGTGGGATTCTGGGTTTTTCCCTAGTGGATGAGAAACCACTAGAGGAAACTGAGCAGGAGAGTGACATGTTCTAACTGGCTTTTGAAAGAGTTGTTCTGTTGCTTTACTAACATTAGGCAGAAAGAGCAATGGTGAAAGCTGGGAAGCTAGAGCAGCCTGGAGCCCAAGGCAGTAATCTAGCTGCTGGGCACAGACAGCTCACACCAGGGCCATAGCTACAAAAGTGATTCCAGAAACACTTTAAAAGGTGGAGCATACAGTATTTCCTGATGGTTTGGCTATAGGATGTGAGGGAGTAGAGTCAAGGATGACCCCAAAGTTTCGGTCCTGTAAAAGGAAGGAAGGAATTGACACTTACTGAGCTGAAGAACACTCTGTGGGGAACCAGTTTGGGAGGGAAGATGAGGTTTGAGTTATGGATGTTATACTTTTACATTTCTGAGAGATATTCAAGTGGAGCTTGTATATTAGTCTGTTGGTGGAATACTAGTTAACAAAAGAGATCTGGAATGGAAATGTGAGCTTGAGATGCATTGCAATACTGATACTAACTAAACCCATAAAACTGTAGACCATAAGAGAGGAGAGCAGACAGAGGTGATGGACCAAGGGCTGAGCCATGACCCTCCCTCACTAATGGGCAGGGGTATGGAGATGGAAGCTGAGGAATAAAGAAGCCTGAAGAATGGCAAGTGAGGCAGACAGATAGACAGATGATTGGGAGAGAGTAGCTTTCATATATATATATATATATATATATATATTACAGAGAGGAGGAAGGGAGAAGGATAGAGAGTTAGAAACATTGATGAGAGAGAAACATCAATCAGCTGCCTCCTGTACACCTCCTACTGGAGTGGGTAGGTAGGTGCCCACAACCAAGGTACATGCCCTTGACTAGAATCGAACCTGGGACCTTTCAGTCCACAGGCCGACACCCTATCCACTGAGCCAAACCAGTTAGGGCATGTAGAGAGTAGCTTTCTGAGAGCCAAGTACTAAAAATGTATAAATGAGGAAGGTGTTGTCGGCTGGTCAGAGCTAGTAAGGGTCTAGTTAGATGAGGAGAGATATAGCAATGTGGAGGTCTTTGGCAAACTTGATAAGAGCAGTCTCAGTGGACTGATATGGCTAGAGAATTGAATGGGGTGATTTTAGGAGAGATTGGTAAAAGGAAAATTAAAGAAATTGAGTAGAGATAACACTTTCAAGGATTTTAGCAAAGGGAGCAAGGAAATAGGTTAGTCACTGACAGAGAAGTGAGAATCACAAGGTGCTTTTTCTAAGTTGAGAAAATTGTTAATATAGAAATGTTTTTGCATGCTGATGAAACTGTTTTCATAGAAAATGAAGAAAGTCGGTGATGCAAAAAAGGGTGGAGGGAAGAACTCTGAAGTAATGACCTTGAGTATGCAAGAGAGGAGTGGATGAAGGTGCTGGAGGGCAATGGGGACACAGATTCAGATTACAGATAGGAACACAAAGCATGCAGAGGCTGCTGGCAATTGGAATGTGGTATACCAATAATCACTTTATTACACAAGTAGGATGGACTAAGCACTTAATATATACAAGGAATTCATGTAAATCTCAATGAAGTGAGTGGGTATTACCTTCCATACTTAACAGATGATGAAACTGAGACTCAAAGAATAGTATAACCTGCTGGAAGTCACATCATGGCTGGCAGTTGCTAAGGTGGTGATGCCAAGACTCAAACCCAGGTCTCTGTGACTCCAAACCCATATGTTAATCTCTGTGCTCTTGCATCTCTGTAAGTGATGTGTCTGTGGTCTCTCAGGTATGGGGCTCTGAGAGGATGACTGGGCATCTTTCCAAAGGTCCCTCAGCATCCAGAAGCCACCAGAGAAATGGCAGCCAAGGCGCTGGAGTCAGTGCAGTGTCCCCCCTCTGCTATCTTTCTGTCTAGACCCTGGATGTGAAGTAACCACAGGGCCACAGAGAGAGCCTCCCTGGAGAATACCTTTAACATTACTGTCCCTGAAGAGAAATGAGGGAGGCAGAGCACACAGCCTGCAGCACTGGAACTGAGAGTATGGAAGTGAACACAATATATTCTGTCCCCTTGTGCCACCTTCTAGTGTTAGTTTGTCCTGCTCCTGAAAGATTAGGATTAGCAAATGCCTGGCACAGAAGACCACCTAGACCAACCTCCCACCCAATGGGGATACCTCAGAGATGACCCTGCCACACCCCTCCTGGGCAGTTCCACGAATGGGCACCTCACTACCTTATTGGATAGATGGCTCCCTTATTAGGTAGCTACAATCATGTGGGTTCTGCCTAGATATTGCTGAAATCTTCCTTACCCCGTCTGTCCCCCAGCTGCAGCGATGGAGTCACACCTGCTGTGGGAGTCGGCTTCTGTGTTTTTTTAGTTAGAGCAGAAGCCAGCCACTGCGAAAGGTGCCACTTTACAGAGCAGCCAGCAGCAATGCCTTTGCCTGAAGAGACAGAGAAAAAATTGAATCTGGTGGGGCTCTGACACAACCCCTGCACTCTGTAATGTGACCCATTGGCTTTCTTCCTCCACTGGTATCTGTTCTGCCACAATTCTAGCTCTGATTCTCCTGGCACTGATTGGTGAAAGTGGGCCAAGAGCCCTCCAACCTAGATCTCGCTGATTCCTCTTGGGCAGTTCTTGCTTGTCATGACCCATCAGCCTTGGGGAAGTCCGACTTTATCACCTATCAAAGAAAGCACAGAGCTCGAGAGAGAAGCTGTCAGGTCAAAATTACCATCTCTCTCATAGAAAGAAGGGAATATATGTGATGTTAGGGGCAATGGCATGAATGGTTCAGATGTGGTTTGTGCTATTCCTGCCTTTTTGTGGAGTGGAGAAGGGAAAGCCATTTAGAAAGCTCCCTAGAGGTGGACCACCATACCTGATCCAGGTGTTCCTGGGAGGGCATTTTTCTGCACTGAGGTGAAAAAGTAGCACATTTCTCCTTTTTTTTTTTTATCTGTAAACTCTAAACTGTCTCTATCCACTTGAAATTTTCACCCTAGGGACAGCTTCCTTCCTCTCATGAATTAATAGGACATGCTGTTCAAAACCCATTCAGTGTAGACATGGAGACCTGCCTTCAAAGGGGCACAGGACGGGAATGGAGACTGTGTTCCGCCTGGCACGCTGCCCATTCATTTGCTCTAGCAGCTGCACTCCAGACCTACTGCAGATAAGTGAGCATCATGGGAAGATGACTGGGAAGCTATAGATAGTAGGAATGCCAGTGACTGGAGGATATCCAATCTGATTCCAGAAAGTTGGGAAAGGGTGAGTGGGGTGGACATGTGCATGGGAAAAGAGCATTTTCTTCAGGGCCCACTCTGTGCTAGAATCAGTTAAAACATATCCAGGCTGGTGAACCCTTCTATCCTTCTGAAAAGACCCAGGTACTTATTCATCTCCCCTGACCCTGTATGGTATAATATAGGATAGGTATTGAGGGTGCATGGAGGCATTTCCTTGGTGCTCGCAGCTGGGTGACCGATCACAAGAAAGAAAACAAAGCCATACTAAACACCTACTATGTCCCAGATGTCACACTGAGTGCTTCCACATATACCAACACACTTAATTCTGAACTCTGTTAGAAGCAAGACATCATCACATCTTACAGATAAGGACGCCAAGATTCAGAAATGGTGCATAGCTTATTACAGGGCTGAGATCTGGTTGACCAGAGATTTATTATGCAATAGCCTAGATTAAACCATGAAGTGTTTTCCCATGGATGTCAATCTTACTTTGATAAATTCTAGATAGTTGTCTTGATTCTCATTTTAATTGTGATTGAACCTCATCTTGTTTGAAATAAGTAGGCCTTGAATTGCTTATGATTAGCAGGGACTTGGTAACCTCTCATTGGTTTTAGGAGTTATAGAATGTTTTCCTGCAAAGCCAGTGCCATCTTTTGAGGGTGCATGGAAAAGGGTGCCAAAAAACTCTGGCCTCAGAGAAAAAAGTGGATCTCAACTAGGTTTATATTTCAATTGAATGGGATGTATTGACACCTTCTGTGATCTGGTCTTCTTTTGAGCACTATAGGGAGACCAAAGTGAAGTCATATTCTTTCCTTAAGCAATTTACAAGTTGCTTAAAAAGACACAGGATACAGTTGCACAAGGAATGCAGGTAAATTATAACAAAGGTTCTAAGAAACAATGGAGACAATAGGAATTGGACACAAGAGGTCAGAGACAAGAGGAGTGAGAGAGCACCTACAGTATTCAGACAACATTAAAATTGATCTGGGTTTCAAAGATCATGGTGGTTGGCCCAGCTGGCATGGCTCAGTGGTTGAGTGTCAACCTATGTATGAACTAGGAGGTCACAGTTCTATTCCTAGTCAGGGCACATGCCTGGATTGCAGTCACAATCCCTAGTGAAGGGTATGCTGGGCGGTATGAAATATCAATCTCATAATTGATATTTCTATGTTTCTCTCCCTCTCTGAAATCAATAAAAATACTTAAAAAAAAGAGCATGGTGTTTGCCTGGGAATAAATGGAGAAGGACTTCTAAATGGGAGGACGAGCTACCTGAGTGTGGAGGTGAGAATGCTAACAGTGTTTAGGAGATGTTGAGGTGCCCAGGTTGACTAGAAGCATATTGGAAACAAAATTGGGTCTTGAATGCTAACAGAAAGACTAAACGTTATTTCAGTGGCCTGGAGAACACTAGCAGGTTCTCATACTGCATAGTTCATTCATAGGTTCTTAGATGGAGAAAGACTATAGCAAACAGATTTCAGAGGCTGTATCTAGGAAGGGGGTGTAGAAGAAGTGGCAGAGCAAATCCCGAAGGAAGAGAAACCACTTCAGAAGCCATTGCAGTGATCTAGGAGTGATGTCATGAGCACTCAACCAAGGAGGAGGAGGGAAAGCAAAGGACAGGCTAAATGGGCCCAATGCAGGAGACAGGGACTATATGTGTGGAGAGTAAGGGAACCAGGAAGAGATCAGGATGACTCTGAGGTTTAAGCCTGGACTGAATCAAGGTATCAGCCTCATTTTGGAATAGGCTCTAGTGAAGGACTATCCTGTTTGGAAGAAACAATGACCCAGGTCCAGAGCCTTGGGATGAAGTCTTGCCTCTGTACGTATTAGCTTCAGCCACATCACCCATGCCCCATTGACAGGTTTAATTAAGACTGATAAAATATGCTGTGAGGTCCCTTCTAGGACCTTATTGCAAAAATCTATATCTGTGGTTTTTAATCTTTTCCATTTCATGGCACACATAAGCTAATTACTAAAATTCTGCAGCACACCCCAAAATATGTTACATTTTTGGCTAATCTGACAAAAAAATTGATTGTGATTCATTCACACCAGACTGCTGTTGTTGTATTGGCTGATGTCATTTTGTTTATTTGACAATCTAAGGGAAAAGAGATCAGTGCCCCTGACTTAGTAGCCAGGTATTGCATGCATTAAAAAGTCCTGTGACCAAAACCGATTTGGCTCAGTGGGTCCCGGGTTCGATTCTGGTCAGGGGCATGTGCCTTGGTTGCAGGCACATCCCCAGTGGGGCGTGTGCAGGAGACAGCTGATAGATGTCTCTCTCTCATTGATATTTCTAACTGTCTATCTCTCTCCCTTCCTCTCTGTAAAAAATCAATTAAATATATTATATAAAAAAAAAGTCCTGTGGCATACCAGAATGCTGTGGTTCATGGATTGACAATTGCAGGTCCTTATGAAGAAGAGCTGGGAAACATTCATTTTTTTTTCTCTCCTTCTTGCCTCCTGCCCAGCATGGATTTCTCTCCAAAAAGTCAGAGGCTAGAGTGGCTTGTATAATAAGAGCCACTATAAATCATTCCACACCATCGTAGGTCTGCTCTGCTGCGCGTTTGTACTTGCAGACATTGAAGTTAACTAATATTCAGAGGGTAGTCTGAGCTGGGCGTGCCAAGCCTCATTAGCTATAGAGTAGGGTCAGGGTGCCCACCCATGAGGATGTTAAATGGCAGCATTGTCAGGATGAGACAATGCAACTGTCCCACTGCATTAACAGCCCATCAATCCCTGCAGCTACATGCACAGCCCCCTCTCCTAAGCGAGATGGCCCATGAGGCTGCAGCTGGCTGTGCTGGAAGGACCATAACAAAGGCTGCTTCAGGCTCCTGCTAATCAAAGGAATGGTGACGTATGAAGAATGCAGAAACCTTGGCCTTCATTCCACAACAGGATCTGTATTACCCGTGTCATGAACATAAATAAATTAATGACAAAAGTAACTCCAGCCCTGGCCAGTGGCTCAGCTGGTTGGAGCATTGTTCCATACAGAGCACATACCTAGGTTGTACTAGTAAGTTCAACCCCTGGTCAGGGGGCACATGGGAGGCAACCAATGGATATCTTCCTCTCACATTGATGTTTCTCTCTCACCCTTCCTCTCTAAAATTAATAAAAACATATGTTCAGCCAAAACCGGTTTGGCTCAGTGGATAGAGCATTGCCCTGCAGACTGAAGGGTCCCAGGTTCGATTCCAGTTAAGGGCATGTATCTTGGTTGCAGGCGCATCCCCAGTGGGGGTGTGTGCAAGAGGCGGCTGATTGTTGTCTCTACCTGTCTATCCCTCTCGCTTCCTCTCTGTAAAAAATCGATAAAATATATTAAAAAACAACATATGCTCAGGGGAGGATTAAAAAAATTTACTCCATGTTGGAACCTAATTTCTATAGCTCTAAGCCAGTGGTCAGTAAACTCATTAGTTAACAGAACCAAATATCAACAGTACAACCTTTGAAATTTCTTTTGAGAGCCACAATTTTTAAACTGAACCTTCTGCTAACATCACTTCTTCAAAATAGACTTACCCAAAATAGGCTCTTTATGGAAGAGGGGCCAAAGAGCTGCATGTGGCTCGCAAGCTGCAGCTTGCCAAGCGCAGCTCTAAGCAGTCTTTTTTTTCCCATCTTAAAGGGTAGAGTGACTGAAAAAGCAACACGCAGGATGCGCATCAAATACAAATGGAGATGACTGGCTAATGTCTCCTTGGTAAAGTGTCAACAACAAATGTTTAATGTGCTAAAACATTAGATCCTCTGTGTTCTTAGGTGGAACCTAAAACTTCCCAATTAAACAAAAACAAAAACATCAAATATCTATTGCTCTCAGAATTTGCATATTTGGACACCAGGTGACCAGTGAAGTCTTTTCATGTTCCTATGGGTCAGATGACACATTAAGTCATTCAAAATATTCTGCATATATATATATATATATGTATGTGTGTGTGTGTATATATATATATATATATATAAATATTCTTATCTGTTATTAGTTAATAATTTTATTTATCATCCAAACCATTCTTTGTTGGTATATGATATTGACTTTAATATTAAAATATTCCAAGTGATACTTGTAAACTTTAATTTATAAAAAAGAAAATATTAAAGTTATTAAATACCATATTTTACTTTCTAACAGTGAAAAATACTGTGTGCATGTTTTCATCAATCAAATTTGTTGTATCAATAAAAGACAATCTAATAAAAGAACAATATGCAAATTGACCATCACTCCAACACACAAGATGACTACCCCCATGTGGTCAAAGATGGCTGCCCCCATGTGGATACAAGATGGCTGCCACAAGATAGCCAGCAAGGAAGGCAGTTGTGAGTGATCATACCAGCAGGGAAGGGCAGTTGGGAGGGACCAGACCTGCAGAGGAGAGCAGATGGTGGGGGCACAGGCCTGGAGGGGAGGGCAGTTAGGGGTGGCCATGCTTACAGAGGAGGGCAGGTGAAGGTGACCAGGCTAGCAGGGGAGAGCTGTTAGGGTTGACCAGGCCAGCACAGGAGGGCAGTTAGGGGTGAACAAGCATGCAGGGGAGGACAGTTAGGGGCAACCAGGCCTGAAGGGGCAGGCAGTTGAGGTGACCAGGCTGGCACGTGAGGGCAGTTAGGGGTTACTGGGCCAACAGGGAGGGCAGTTGGGGGCAACCAGGCCTGCAGGGGAGGAGAGTTAGGTGTGACTAAACTAGCAGTTAGGGGTAACCAGGTCAGCAGGGAGGGGCAATTGGGGGCATTCGGGCTGGCAGGGCAGCAGTTAGGCATCAATCAGGCTGGCAGGGGAACAGTTAAAGGTTGGTCAGGCTGGCGGCAAAAGCAGTTATGGGCAATCAGGCAGGCAGGTGAGCAATTGAGAGCCAGCAGTCCTGGATTATGAGAGGGATGCCCAACTGCTCATTTAGGCCCTATCCCCACCAGGATCAGACCTAAATGGGTAGTCAGACATCCCTCTGGTGGTCCCAGATTGAAGAGGGTGCAGGCTGGGCTTAGGGTAACCAACCCCTTTCCCTGCATGAATTTCGTGTATTGGGCCTCTAGTGTGTGTGTGTGTGTGTGTGTGTGTGTGTGTGTGTGTGTGTGTATAGTGAGGATGTAGGCCAGCATCTGATCATGGAACAAGGGCTATAACATGTCATTAGACATGTCATTAGACTAGGAGATCCACTTTATGGCATTGGAGGAAAGGCAGGAACATATAACTATGTTTTTGTTTTTGTTTTGTTTTTACATATAATACAGTTTCTCTCCCATCTTAAGGGAGACAGTTATTAAATTACCTAGCTGGTCCACTGCCACTGCCTTGAGAATATGCACTTTGACTAGGTAAGAGGAAAAGAGAGAAAAAGTTTCACAGTGTGGAGTGCAGTGGAGAGAAGGAGTCGCTAGAGTAGGTAACTCAGCCCAGCAGTCTGAGGGCTCTTGGCCTGAGAGTGGTGATAGAGAATGCAGAGGGAAGTCTGAATTTGCCAACAGTAAACCTATACATGTCCTAGAGGTTGGGGCCTTTATTTTGTGAAGCATTTTATCCATCTTCTCTGCGATGCCAAATCCCCCACCCACAGGAGCTCAAGATGTAATTCATGCATTTTCCTTAAACTTTCTTTCTGTGGTAAACCTGTTGTGAGGCACTCTGGCTCCAAGGTTATGAGTGTGAGCTCTGGAGTCAGTTACTGACAGTCAGCATGATTCTGGACAAGTTTGTGTTATCCTCTTGTTCTACACAAGTTGGCTGACTTTCATAAAATGTAGATTTTTCTTTCCTCATACCCTTTGAATCTCAGAGTTGGAAGGTTTGATAACTATTTAATAACTTTTGGCTCCAATCCATTTCTTCATCCCTGTTGGAAAAGTCCTCAGCCTTTAAGGTTCAAAAAAAAATATGACTCTACCACTTCCTCCCCTTCCATGATAATCCTTTAAGGTTTGTTTGTTTGTTTATTTATTTATTACAATTTAATACTTGATTCATAATCTTCCACTTCTTATTCCTTTCCTTCATCCTTGGCAAAGTCTACATCCATGCAGACCACATATTAGGCATTCTTTATTCCTTGAATTTCTTATGTCCTATGGCCTTGTCCACTTTAGCTGAGCCCTTGTTCCATGATCAGATGCTGGCCCACATCCTCACTAGAAAATTTGCCTCCAAAATCATGAACGTGAACATTCACTTTTGTCCTAAAAGTTACTATGCTTCTATTGTAGTTGCCAAATATTTCCACTGCATGGGTCCTCTGGCCTCAAAATGTTCAGTTCTTTGAACTCCATTTCAATCCATCAGTGGACAGATATCTTCATGTTCTACTTTATCTAGTTTAGTTTTCTTATTGCATCAACTTAATCAATCTATTTTAAAATAACTTAAAATTCATTATTCCTTACCTTTGTACATTTCACTTTTCTTCAAAAAGCCCTAACTGTAAAGAAACAACCCACCTTCTCTGTACCTACACCCAAACAACTGAGCATAGTAGGAGAAAATTATAGAAAACAGGTTGACAGACATCACCATGAAATGTTTCACACTAACTTAGGAAACTAATTCTGAGGTAGAGATTTGTGATATCCAAGATTCTGGCCTTTCTCATTTCCTCAAGAAAGTTTATCTTCCTACTTAATACCAGTATTTTAATTTTTCTTTATCCTAAGCTAGCACCTTGGCTGATCTATGTGACTTATTTAGCAGAGTGACCCATGAGGAATCTCAACTCTGGTTACCTTAGTAGAAATGAATAGCAAATTGCCCAGAAACATTCCTATGGATCACACTGTGTGAAGAGTAGCTACATCTCCTCTTGATCATTAGGGTTAATTGATGTGCAGAGATGGTGACTACCTTTATTGACTTCTGAGCCCAAAAAGGTCATAATGAAGAACATATAATGAAATATATTTTGATGAAATCTTGCTCTGTCCCAATATATATAAATTTTATAATGGCCACTGATTTGGGCAGAATTGAAGTATATCCTGCCCTGAGAAATGGCCCTCTATTCTTTCGGAGTATCATATCAAATCTGGGACCTCACTTGTGTCATCAAAAGGCCATACTATTGCTCTATCAGGTTGGCAATTTCTGGACTATAATAAGTAATAGGATAAGTAAATGTCATGGTTATATGTTCCTGCCTTTCTTCCATTGCCATAAAGTAGATCTCCTGGTCTAATGACATGTTATATTCCTCAGGGATTAAACTCTCAGGAAGCCCGTAGGTAGTATGCTGGCTGAGGGCCTCTGCTCAGGAAAGGTAAGTCCATTCTTGGAATAGATGTTAATACCATCAAGATGAATCTCTGCTCTTGCCAAAGTGGAAGGAGTTCAGTGTAACCCATTTGTCACCAAGTGCCAGGTTGGTCTTCTGTAGTGATGAAACCATATGAAAACCCAGCCTTTGTCTCTGTGGTCAGCAGGTTGGACATTTGGCAACATTAAAAATTAAATCATCCTTGGTAAGTGGTACTTGTACTATTGAGCTCATGTATAGCAATCATTCTGATCACGGTCACTCTGTCTACGAACTACTGTGCAGGATGAAGTGCTATTAACAAAGCCTGGCTGACATCAACTGGCTTCATTATTCTGATGCTCTTTGTGGGCCATTGGCATATGACATAAAGATTTCACACATTGTGCCATACTTATATGTCAGTTCATAAGCTTCTTCATTTTTTCTCATCCCAATCGTCTAATCTATTTTTATTTTTATTTTTTTATAAACCCTTGACCAACTGACTAGCCCATTCATCACTGCCCATGAGACCACAGTCTTACTTCAGGCCATTTCTATTTGCTCTCAAGGTAAATATCCCGGTATACCACTTGCATCTCCTGACTGCTGGTAGGATTTATTCTCATTGCCATCTTTCAGAACCATCAATGAGTGGTACTATAGTGCAACAAAAGTTCATCATTAGTTTTCAGCCGTATACCAAACTAACCTGTCCATGGCCAAGTTCAGCTATTTTTTTCTCCTTTATTAGCTGATTGTTATGCAAGCTTTATGAGCTGAAACAGAGATGCTGGTGTAACGGTGGTGGAAATCACGGGTGTGACCCATCTGTTCCTGCACCTTATTTGTACCCTCTGGTGCAGCTTGTGTCTAACCTAGAGTTGCTTCAACCTTCCAGTGGACTGATGCTAAGCCTGCCTGAACTATTGACTTGGTGGATCTTCTAGTAGCTGCTTTCTGAGTGATGCATTAATCTCTCTTGTAGATGCATAGCCTTGCTACAGAACCCTAGAGGCTGATATTTTGATTCTCCTATGAGGACCTGCTATAAACTCCACCTAGTATCTTTTCTCTCCACAGATATTTCTAGCACCAGGGAATCTCCTGGGTCTATGCAACAAGCCTTGCGGCTGCTTGCACACCAGCCTGACCTGCTGTAGAGTCCTTTCCTGCTTTGTGCCCAGTTTTCACTTTAGCCATAAAAACCCATTGCCACACTACTCTCAATTGTGGCATTGTGCTTCTTTCTTGTTGTTGTAATATGAGTAAACAATAATTTGCTCTTTACTTTGGAGGGAATGCCCTGTCATTCTGTAGACATTGACCCCTAAAATTTTAACTATTCTTACAAGTCCCTTAATCTTCATAGCTTTCTGCAGGTCAGACCTCCAAATGGCTACAACACTTCCCTTGTCAGTTGTTATGGCATTGCATCCACCTTACTTTGGATGCTTAAATGTTACCCTTTGGACTCTGTCATTTTATGACTCTGTCATGCCTTTTGCTACTAGAAAATTCAGTCCCACAACAGCTTCTCCTCTTTAAGTTCTAGCCTGTGGGGGACAACCAGGCTTGAACTTTTAAAGATTCCTGTATTAGTCAGCTTCAGGCTGCCATAACAAAATAACAGTGAAATACCATTGACTGGGTGGTTTAAACAGAAATTTAGTTTTTCACAGTTCTGGAGGCTAGAAGTCCAAGACCAAGGTTCTGGTGAGAACTGTCTCTCTTGCTTGCCAATAGTCACCTTCTTATCTCTCCCATGGCCTTTTCTTAGTGCATAGGAAGAGAGAGAGAGAGAGAGAGAGAGAGAGAGAGAGAGAGAGAGAGAGGTCTTCTGTTTCTTCTTACAAAGACATTAATATTATCAGATTTGAGTCCCACCCTTATGATCTAATTTAACCTAAATTACGTCTGAAGACTCTATCTCCAAATAAGGTGGCATTGGGAATTAGGACTTTAACATATGAATGCAATCCATAGCATTCCCTTACCTATTCATTCCTTGCTGCTTTGCAAATGAATTGTCCTCAGACCTTCCCATGGCCCATACTCAGGTGGTTTTTTCTGGTTTTACATAATATATCTACTTTAGCATGCCCCCTTCTCTGAGCTTCTTTCATCAGCTGCCACTATTGTTTTGACATTTCTACTTTAATTAGTGAGAGCTTTTCCTTTTTCCAAGCTTCCAAGAAAATCTTATAGAATATTAGCACTATTTCCTATGGAATTTGCCAGGATTTTAAATCCTGTGTCCTCAAAGGGTGACCTCCCCCCCCCGCCCCATCAATAAACTCTCTCTTATTCAACTTTATATTTTACCACCATTGACCCAACACCAGGAGTCAGTCCCATACATTCGCCCCAAGTTCCTAGTGCTATATGTAAGCTAGATCCCACAGGGTCTCTGACATATACTCCCTTTTACTCCCTTAGTAGACTTCCCCAATTGGCTTGTGTTGAGATGTCACTCTAACTATGGGTTTTGTACTGAACAGGCTAGGTGGGGTAACTTCCTGAGGTCGGCATGTGTTTGGCAAGAGAAGCAGGAGCATCAGCTTCAAATAAAGAGGAGGGGGCCGATCCATAGAATCCAAGACAATCTGGGATTTCAAAGTTCTTGAGTTTTTAAACACAGTGGTCTCCATCCTAATATTAAGGTTCTCATTACTTCCTAGTCACATCTCTGATCTTGGTATAGCAGACTTGCTAAGATTGAGAATTCAAACATCTCTAATGCCTTGCTACCCTTATAATTAAGTGTTTGACCTGGTTCTCAGCCTTTTCTGCCTCCTTCTACAGGAGAAGGGAGTCTCTATATGCTGCTTAGGAGGCCTCTGACATTCACACTTTGTGTTAAGTTGGTGATTAATCACCTCAGCCTCTGTTGTCTTTCCCCAGTGTGCCAATAGCTCTCTGCAATTGTTTTCAATACCAGAGACTTGAAACTTACCATTACCTAAAAATTCACAGAGGCCTGATATTTCACTCTCTGGCACTTCCTCTTCTATTGGTTTCTCATCCTAGCTCACCACCAATAAAATTTTTAATAGTTGTCCTACTACTCAGGTCTCCAGCTACCACCAGTGGCAGACCTCAGTTCAGCTGTATCTACACAGTGATACAACTCCAAAAACCCATCTTAAAGTCTGCTTCTTAATACCAACTGTCTCAGGTCACATTCCCTGAAAGCAGATTTTGAGATGGAGATGTGCTAATTTAGGAGATTTACTGGGGGTGCTCTCAGACACTATGACTGTAAGGGAGTAAGGAATGCAGGACTGAGGAGAAGTTGGGTGTTGAACTGTGATATAGCTGTAGCAGAAGCCTCAGCCAGCCTCAAAGGAAGGCTGGAGCTGGGATGGCCCTTCAAAGTTGCCTCAATTTAATTTTGATGTAGTAGTAATATCTGTTAGTTTTTTATCTTCTGGTTTATGTTACCTTTGGGATTATAGTTAAAAAAGCATTCCAAACCCAAGTAACAGATTTATTTTCCAACATTTTTTTTCTATTTGTTTATTTATTTACTTTTTCTCAGTCCTTGATGAGTAAAGTCATTATAAATAAATAAATTATGACAAAAATCTCACTGATCTAAACATACTTAAGCATCTAGTTTACACTTTGCAATAGTTTAACTAATAATAGTTTAATATTTCAGAGAATTGTCAGAAGACCAGGGGATCAGGATCAAGCCAATTTCCAAAAAGGGAATAAGGAATAAAATAAAGTTTGAAAGTGGATTATAGAAAAGATAGTTTGAGAATATTCAAAAAGAAAGCAGAGGCTTCTAAGATTTAGATTGTGTTCTCTAGAAGCATTTCATGCCATGTTTGTCTATTTTTTATTCTTTTTAAAAGTAAATATTTTAGATTAGTATATCAGAAATATGTGTTTCTGGGTTTTATTAGGGAATGCAGTCAATAACTATGTTTGGCACCATATAGGAAATGGAAACATTGGGGGGAAGACTTTGTAAAGTATGTGATTATCTAACCACTATACTGTATATCTGAAACCAGTATCCTATCTAATAAAGAGGTAATATGCAAATTGACCATCACTCTAATACACAAGATGGCCACCTCCATGTGGACACAAGATGGCCAGCAAGGGAGGGCAGTTGTGGGGGGCACCCAGGCCAGCAGCAGAGGGCAGTTGTGGGCAACCAGGCCTGCAGGGGAGGGCAGTTAGGGGTGATTGGGCCAGCAGGAGAGGGCAGTTAGGGCTGACTGGGCCAGCAGGAGAGGGAAATTATGGGTAACCAGGCCTGCAGGGCAGAGCAGTTAGGGTGACCGGACCAGCAGCAGCAGAGGGCAGTTGGGGGCAACCAAGTCTGCAGGAGAGGACAGTTAGGGATGACCAGGGCAGCAGGAGGGCAGTTGGAAACAACCAGATCTGTAGGGAAGGATAGTTGGGGGGGCAGGCCTACAGGGGAGGACAGTTGTGGGGGATCAGGCCTGCAGAGGAGGGCAGTTAGGGGTGACTGGACCAGCAGGGGAGGACAGTTGGGGGTAACCAGGCAGTCAAGGGAGGGCAATTAGGGGCAACCAGGTCAGCAGGGAAGGCATTTAAGGGCAATTGGGCTAGTAGGGGAGCAGTTAGGCATTAGGCAGGCAGGGGAGTGATTGGGAGCCAGCAGTCCTGGATTGTGAGAGGGGTGTCTGACTGCCTGTTTAGGCCTGATCCTGGACATCCCTCTCCATGTCCCAGATTGGAGGGTGCAGACTGGGCTGAGGGACACATACCCCCATGTACAAATTTCATGTATCAAGTCTCTAGTAAAATAATATTTAAGGTAAACTCTAATTTTAAAGAAGACATTCTAAAAAAGTTATTTTATCTCATCCTATCCTATTCTATCCAGTGGGCTGAAAGTTATTCTATCTATCAGCCCACTGGATAGAATAGGATAGGATGAGATAGGATAACGTTTTTTTATTTAGACACCACATTTTCTAGATTAAGTTCAGAGGAGAGAAACCAGGATGGTGAAGATCCACAAAGTCTTATATGTAGGCAACTATCTTGGAACCTGGTAATATCTGGCCTGGAGAAGAAAAAACAAATATATACCTTATCTCTGGCAGAAAATATTTAAAAGAATGACATGGGGAAAAATAATTAGCCTTTTCTTTTTCCTCTCAAATGTTAGAAACAACAAGATGAAAGGTATAGAGAAATTGATTTCAGTTAAATATAATGAAGAATTATTGTGAACTATTGGAGTGTCTGGCCCTGGCATGAGTTGTTAAGCATTGATTTGATGGTGACATAGTGTGAGTGTTTTAAGAAAGATTCAAACATCCATCAGGTTGGAGGTTAGACTAGATGAGGATTAAGGTTCCTTTGAATCTTCAAATTCTGTTCCCCTGAACCAAAGGCTAGAATTTGTGCTTATTTAAAGCAGGTCATTATTGGAATGTAGTCTCCTGCTCAGGACACAGGGAAGTTAGACTGGTCAAGGTTGATGTTTTAAAGTAGATCTCTTTTACAGTAGTTTAAAATGCTCATCTGTGCTCTGTGTCTGTCAATATTTCTGAAATGGAAGCATCAGAGCAAAACCTTCCACTTCAACACATCCTGGCTTTGTCCTCTCTAAGCTGTCAAAAATTGTTTTTATGTCTTTCCTTCGAACTCAAGTGTAAGAAACAAAAAGCAATTCAAAGTGTTGTTCTTTCAAGGATAAGACTGTTCAAAGATTAATAATGACTCTATTTATTAAATACTTACTATATGCCAAGCATCATACTAAGCAGCTGATTACACAGTGGTTTAATCTTCAAAGTGAACCAAACAATGAGTGTTAACATTATTATCAATTTCCAGCTGGGGAAACCAATTGCTCAGAACGTCCATAGTCAAGGACTCAAGATGGCAACAGAGTAGGTGGATGTTATACCCACCTCTTACCAAGACCAGACTGGAATTATAATGAAAATATAGAACATTCAACTTGAATAACCAACAGAAGGCTAGCTGAAGAGTAGTCTTATAACCAAGGGTTTACAGAAGTCCCATCAAGACTGGTCTGACTGTGAAAAGGGCTGGCTCTACTCCCACAGTTGATGGCTGAGAGGGATATCTCAGTTGCAAAGATTACCACTAAGCATGGGGTCTCAACTGCAAGGCCAGCTTCCCATTACATAGCATGAGAGCTTAGAAGAGGTGCTCACATAACATTTGGCTATGCAAATCAGTGGGGATTCTATCCAGGAAGAGATGAGAGTCTGCTAGGGACACAAGCTCTCTCTTAAAGGGGCAATCCACAAAGTCTTGTTCTTAGTCACTCATACTAGATTCTGGCAAAGGATATCCCATGAGGAGTGACTGGGGCTTATGTATTTAGGAAGTCACTAGGATCCCTGAGCTTAGTCCTTCTCACAAAAACACACACTCTTTTTTGGGGGTGGAACACTCCCCTCCATATGGCATCAACCTAGGTAAATATAATAGCCCCATCCTTTGGATTCTCTGTTGCCCCAATCTGCAGATCTTGCATGCTGCTGAGAAGTCAGCTGCCTGGACAGAGGTGTAGAGGTTTGGGTAAACTCAAGGGGTGTCAGTGAATGAGTTGCATGAATTTGAGTTGGAGGTCTATTTCCCCCCACTATCCTGTGAACATGATAGGTGTGTCCTCCTCATGGGAAAATCACAAGCCTCATGCTTCAAAACCATTGCCCTATCACAATGGTGTGTAAGCACCCAGAGGGTGGCAGATAGACTTTTATATCCTAGGACATTTTTTTTTAGTTGGCATCAAGTGTGAACCTGTATTGAGTGGTGAACACTCCTTGCTTCTACCTGATGAGTCACTTAGAACCTACCTCATGCAAATCAAGGGCCACCAGAAGCTCTTTCAGTGGCTAAAGCTAATAAACAGCCAGTGAGTGGAGACAAGTGAAGGTGGATCTCAGGGTGCCTTAGGACTTTTGATGATTTGCTCCTGCATCAGGAGCTATTAAAATCCAGTGTAGTTGGGTATATCCAAAGGGAGATTTAAGAAGGCACCAAAACTTGCTGAGGCAAATTGTTTCATGTGATTATAACCTGCACAGCAGTTCATATACTGTGGCCAGGGTTGATTCTCACAGTCAGCAAGCCTGAGGATTGGCACGGATGGGCAAATAGCAATCAAGACTCAATTACAACAGGAGGGCCCACATAACCCACCCAAGGACATTCCTAGAAAACCCAGCTCAGGTGATCAAGGAGACTGTATCATTGTGTTGCAAGGGACATTTACTACATAAGGCTACCTTATCAAGATTGGGAATCATAGCAAATATACCTAATACATAGAAACAAACACAAAAAGAAAGTCAAAATGGGGAGACAAAAGATATTCCCCAAATGAAAGAACAGGAGAAATCTCCAAAAAAAGAGTTAAGTGAAATGGAGGCAAGTAATTGATCAGATACAGAGTCTTTAGAAAATGGTTATAAAGGACATTCAAGGAACTTAGTAAGACCTATAAGGAACTTAGTGGGAACTACAACAGCATGAAAAAGAACACAGAAAACCATAAAAAGGACCAGTCAGAAATAAATAATAATAATAATAAATACAGTATCTGAAATGAAGAATACACCAGAAGAAATAAACAATAGGTTAGGTTAGGTTAGGTGAAGCAGATACTCAAAACAGTGATTTTGAAGACAATATAGCAGAAAACACCTAATCAAAGAAGAACAAAGAAAACAAGAAAGCATATATATATATGGGCTAAGTGACCATCTGACTGCCCAACTGAACGACTGGCTGATGCCTATGATGCACACTGACCACCAGGGGGCAGACGCTCAACACAGCAACACAGGAGCTGCAGAGCTGCGGTGATTTGGCAGCAGTGGTTCTCTCAGGTGACGCACCCTGAAACCAGAGAGGGTTAAACCCAATTCCTTACAAGGCTTCACAATTTCACCTTCAGCTATGGGTTATGTTGTTGCTGGGGCATTGCTGGCCCTAAATTTGGCTTATTGCATATTTGTGTTTGTGTTCCACATCCTGTACAGCAGCAACTTTGCAGAGTGCCCTCTCACACTCTGAGTACCCTCAGGGGATATCAGAGATCTGGTTTAGGCCTGATCCCCACAGGTCAGGCCAAGGGAATCCACCTGCTAGAGGGTCCCTGTTCACTTTTGAGCCATGGTGCTGTTCCAGGTGAAGCTGGCTGGGAGAGAGATTGCAGGTTAGCTCCAAAGTGTGTCTGGCCCAACTCAACCAGTCCCGTCTCACTGGACACCTTCTAATTAATTTCCTTTCAATTGCACAAATCTGTGCTCTGGGTCACTAGTTTAAAATAATGAAAACAGTTTAAGGGACCTTTGGAAAAACATGAAATATAATAACATCTGCATTATAGGAGTACCAAAAGAAGAAGAGAAAGAACAAAAAATAGAGAAACTATTTGAAAAAACAGTGACTGAACATTTCCCTAATCTGTTGAAGGAAAAGGAAAACTAGTTCAGAGAACACAAAACAAGATGAACCTAAAGAAAACTACATCAAGACACATTCTAATTAAAATGACAAAGGTTAAAGCCAAAAAAAAAAAAAGAATCTTGAAATCACCAACAGAAAGACAACTTGTTATTACAGGGGAGCTTGCATAAGACTGTCAGCTAATTTTTCAACAGAAACATTTCAGACCAGAGAAAATTGACATGAAATATTCAATGGTGAAAAGCAAGGACCTACCACCCAGAATGCCCAGCAAGGCTATCATTTAAAATTAGAGGAGAAATAAAAAAGATTCCCAGACAAGAAAAAGCTAAGAAAGTTTGCTAACACCAAATCAGCATTATAAGAAATATTAAAGGGCTTCATTGAAGAAGAAGAAGAAGGAGGAGGAGGAGGAGGAGGAGGAGGAGGAGGAGGAGGAAGAGGAGAGAGAGAGAAAGAAGGGGGAGAGAAGAAAGGTGGAGGAGGAGGAGAAGAAAGGAAATAGAATAATATACTTAAAAGAATAAAATGACAATTAGTACATACATGCCAATAATATAAATGGCTTAAATGCTCCATATATCAAAAGATATATGGTAGCTGAAAGGACAAGAAAACAGGACTCTCTCTCTCTCTCTCTCTCTCTCTCTCTCTCTCTCTCTCTCTCTTTCTCTCGAAGCCTGGTGCATGAAATTAGTGCACTGGAGAGGGGGTGTCCTTCAGCCCAGCCTGCTCCCTCTCCAATCTGGGACCCCTTGAGGGATGTTCAACTGCCTGTTTAGCCCTGATCCAGGAAGGATCGGGCCTAAACGGGAAGTCAGACATCCCTCTCACAATCCAGGAAATTGTGAGAGGCTCCCAACTGCTCCTCTGCCTGCCTTCCTGATTGCCCCTAACTGCTTCTGCTTGCCAGCCTGATAACTCCCTAGCCACTTCCCTGCCAGCCTGATTAATGCCTAACTGCTCTCCTGACAGCCTGTTTGCCCCTAACTGCTCTCCCTTGCAGGCCTAGACCCTGTCAACTGCCCTCCCCTGCTGGCCATCTTGTGGTGGACATCTTGTGTCCACATGGGGGCAGGATCTTTTGAGCACATGGAGGTAGTCATCTTGTGTGTTGGAGTGATGGTCAATCTGCATATTACTCTTTTATTAGATAGAATAAAGGCCTGATGCACAGGTGGGGGCCAGCTGGTTTGCCTGAAAGATGTCCTGGATCAGGGTGGGTGTTCCCTTGGGGCATGCAACCTTTTGATAGCAACCTTCTGTGACACACCTGTAGGAGCGGCTGACCTGACACAACTGTTGAACAAGGCAGACTGGAGACAGTAGTGCCTTTTAGACAATTGAAGTAATGATTATTCTGTGTGGACACCATTTTTTGAACTACCAACAGCCACAAGCTGTAGACAGCAATTGAGTCTTATTTCAGTTGGTTCATTTGCCCAGAATAACAAGCAACACAGTGTATGAAAACAGAAGGACCACAGAAGAGAGAGAGGATGGAGACACATTTCACTGGTACCTCAAGGAAAGAAAAACAACCCATGAATTTATTATATTTCCTTTTTGTTACAAAAGTAACATTTTCTCGTTGTAAACAAGGTAGAAAAATACAGAAAAGAACAAGATATAATTTGCAATCATCACACTGTCCAGATGCCCAGACCACTGAGAGCAGTGACAGTGAGGTGTGCATACTTTTAGCCACGGACCTATAAATTCACACAAATTCTCTTACAAAATTGCAAGTGCTCTGTAAACAATTTTGTAGCTTTTTTTTAACTGAATATATTGTTGTGAACATTTTTCCACCTCATTAAATTTCTTCTACTCCATTTCAAATGGCTACATAAGCATTCTGATGTATGGATATGACATAATTAGAACCTCATTTCAAATAAATAAATAAATAAATAAATAAATAAATAAATAAATAAAGCAAGCAAGGAAGCAAGCAAGCACAGGGAGCCCTCCTGCAGGTCAAGCTTGGACACTTTAAGAGGTGGGTAGAGGAAATGCCAAGACCAGGAAAGAAGAGAGTAGGAGCAGGAGAAACAGGGACATGGGTTGGTGGGGGTCTGATTTGGGGATTGGCTCTGAGCTTTAAGAGATGAGAGTAGTCATGGACATTGAATGCTGTTGAGATACATTTGAGGAAAAAAATAACCCCAGGGGAAGAAGAAGGGAGGTGATAGACCAAAGAAGGTTGCTGATATGGGGGAAGAGAAAAACATCTGAGACTCTTCCTAGGAGAGGAAAGCTTTATGGCAAGGTGAGCCAGAGTTTGAGTAAAGAGCAAATTTAGGTTTGGGTAGGGATCCTGACCAAGAAGGAGGAGCTTTAAGGTACAAATTTGAATCTGACTGACCAAGTAAATTCCACAGCCTGTGCTTCCCCCACAGGTATCATTAAGATGTCCCTGAGCCATCAACAAACCTGTCACTTTATCCGAGAGAAACCTACAGAGATGTAGAAAGATGAGGCCCTGCAGTTACTCCGCTGGAAGATTTACTAATGGATGTCCCTGATACAAGGCCAGTGGAAGAGAGGAGAGCAAATCTGCCTCTCTGACCACCTCAAATTGCTTGGAAGCCAGCTGTCCTCTCCCTTTCCTGGCACCCCTCTAACAGTGGGTCAGGACCAGTCTGTACAGTTCTCCACACCTACGCTCCAGGTCTATAGGTGACAGTGAGTGGTGGGAGGGAGCTGACAAATCTCTCCTGGCCATGCCTCCTTGCCCTCAGCAAGAGGAAACCAATTGCCCAGGGTCTTAAGAGTGAACCGGAGGGCTCACTTAGAAAGCCAGAGGCCCTAAAAGCCAGGATGTGGAGCGGTAGGCAGCAGGAGTACCTCCTTTTGACCTCTGCTTTTACAAAGAAAATATGACAGAGGAGGTTCCCCCATTCTGGTCAGCACTTTGGAATAGGATCATGGGAATTATTTTTCCAAGCTTCTTAAAAGGCTTAGTAAGGATCTTTGGAAATCATATGTGGCTTATTTTTATGATAGGAAGATCTGTCTGCACCGAGGGAGCTTCAGGGTTGTGTAAAGTCAAAACACCACGTTTTTCAACCTTGAGCCATCCTGAGCTCTGTTCCTTATTGATAAATAGGACAGGTAATAATAGAATCTCTGTCATACACGTGGGATTAAGCATCTGATTGCTGCCTTTCTGCAAGAAGGGCTCCATCCAATACCTATCTTTCCCTGGGAGTGTGATCTCTGAAAGCAGTCATTTCCTCAGCAAATCCCCATCCCCACCCTACCCCACCCTGTGCTGCGTTCTGGTCTCATCAGCCCTCTCCTGTCAGCAGAACTGTAGGCACTCACTCACATGTAGTCTCAAGAGGCATTTGTAGAAATTGTTCTACAAGATGAATGAGTTAAAGTTGCTCTGGCTTCTCCAGCCCATTCTTCCTCTGCAAACAAGCTCTATGGTCAAAAATAATCATCAGAAGGATATTTGAGGACAATGGAATCAGAACCAGAGAAAATAAGTCTATGACTCAAATGTTTACTGGCTTGGGTGGCATGACACATTCGTCTCCACAGCAGATATTTGCCTGTGAGGTGGACGGGCATGCACAGCAGCCTGACAGGGCAGCCCTTGAAGAGGTGCTTCTCCTGGGAAGGCACAATGCTATTGATTAGATTTCTTCTTACCAAATTATAATCTCACTCCAAGTTCATCTCCCTGAGATCACTGGCAGACTATCTTGACTGAAGTCTGATGTGTTCTGAAACATTTCAGTCACATAATTACAGAGAATCTCTGCCTTTGCTTTCACAGTTGCCCAATCACTTCCATTGTGTGTGGATTTCTCAGAGGATAACAGTATCTCCTCAACATCAACCTTGGGGCTCTAGCATCTCATAGTCAACCCCCTTGCAGACAGGACATGCAGATGGAAAAGCTGTCAGGACCACACCAGTTGTTCAGTATCAGGGTATGTCATCATTCTGTATTGTTGGTAATAAAGCCAGGCCTGGGATCTCGGTTTCCGGATGGGAGCCTCTCTCACTACAGGCCATTCTCCGGTGGTGCAAAGGCAGCAAACTATCTAGGGAAGCACAGGGGACATTTCCTGGCTCTCAGTGTCCAATGAGTTGTCTAGAGTTTGTTCAGGCTCATGTAGGCCCCTTGTGTATCGGATCTTTTAACCTCTATTAGCTGATATTCGCCTCCAGTATCATTGCAGTGTGTTGTTTCAGCTGTCTTCTCCGTTGTTCAGGGTGGTGTATAAATATTTATTCTATGCCTGCTAATTAACCAGCACACAGAAAAGGCCACAGACTTGAGGATATGGTCTATGAAGAGAAAACCCTGAAGCATTTGGTAGGTGGAAATTTCTAGTGATGGTGGGTCATAGCATCTTTTTAAGGAGGACCTCTTTGGAAGTTCTTTGGTTGTTAAGGACCTGCCTTTATCTCCCTGCTCAGTAGGCCTATTCTTCTTCTCTCCTCCTCCTCATCTTCTTCCTCCTGCTCCTATTCCTTCTCTTCCTCCTTCTTTTAATATCCTTTATTGATTTTTAGAGAAAGAGAGGAAGTGAGAGGGATAGAGAGATAAACATATTGATAAGAGAGAAACATCATTGATTGGTTTTCTCCTGTACACCCCCTACTGGGGATCAAGCCCTCAACCTGGGCATGTACAACCAGGAATCTAACTAGTCAGTGACATCATGGTTCATGGGTTCATGCTTAACCATGGAGCCACACTGGCTGGCTTCTTTTGTTAACACATTATCACTTGGAGAAAAAACAAACAAACAAACAAAAAGAACAGGAGAACTCTTCAAGGTGGTTCTCCTGGATGTAGGCAGTTGAGGCTGGGCATTGGTTTCAAGGCCTCTGAAGCAGGTCCTGCTCATGCCGCTGGCCTATTTATGGCCCTCTGCATGCCCTGGTCATTACATATCTCCTCCCTTGTGGCTGTCTGCTGACTTCCAGGTGATGGTACCTTATCCTTTTCTTTCCAAATCCCCAAAGAAATCAGGATTCTTTCTTCAGTCCTTCCCACCCTTGGCTCTCCATTTCATAGCCCATATTTAATGACTCATCATTTACCTTGTACCTGGAGGCTCCCTGGGCATGGTCTGTCTGGAGAAGCATCCTCCAGTCTGAGCTAGACCACCCTGATGCTTCCTGCTTAATGCTTTCACCTGTAGACTTAACAAAACAGGCATCATGTTTTTGGTGAGTATTGTCCAGGCTCAGGACATGCTGAGGGGGCGCTTGGTGCTGTTTCCCTCATGCACATTAAAATCAATGCTGTTTGCTCAGCCAGCGGAATGACAGCTCATTCCTCTGGTCAGGCTTGATTCACAATTGCTCATTCAGGGGGAAATTTGATAAGAAACAATGGTCTGGTCTTCAGGAGCATTAAATCATTCTATTCTAATTTAAACTTCAGGCCCACTTGACTGTCTGGTATTTCTTCTTCTTCTTCTTCTTCTTCTTCTTCTTCTTCTTCTTCTTCTCCTTCTTTCTCTCTCTCTCTCTCTCTCTCTCTCTCTATATATATATATATATATATATATATATATATATATATATATATATAGTATTATTGATTTTTTATTTTTTTCTTTGTATATGGTTCATGCAAAAAAGAAAGAGATCCTCAGAACCAATCATCCAGATTAGAAAATTCAGTGAGATCTTCACAGACCATCTGAAAGGGCAAGGCTGACCCACTTAGATAGGGCAGAGTTCAGATGTCAGTGGGAGAGGGGATTATCACAAATCTCTCAAGGCCCTTCTGAGGAAGGAGGAAGGGGGAAAGTAGACTAGATGCCCCTATGGATGCAGCTGTTGGCTTGTGAGCAGTACTGGGTCAGGCCAGTCTTTAAGGTGTGGGAAGAAGGCTGCATTTACTCTGAGGGTGAAACACTAGGATGCACAGCCATATGGAATAATAATTGAAACTTTAATCATAATCTTTATGTTGGCTCAAGTGTGACAGTTTTCCATGTTATTTCAGTGCATTACCTTATTTAGAATAACAGTCCTATAGATTGTTATACAGGAGAGAATGATAGAGAACATTTAGTTCAAACTATGAGAAAATTGAAGCCAAGAGACATGAAGTAGTTTGCTGAGAGTCTCACTCCCATCACTGCCTGGTGAAGGTGGCATGACAAGCAGGTTCATTCTTTGTATTTTCTATACTTAGTATGTGCCAGCCACTCTGCTAGGTCTAATTATATCATGTTGAACTGGGCACATGAGATCTGGGACCTTAAGAGTTCAGTGGATGAGACTGATAGATCAAGTTTTATCTCAATTTGATGGCCAATATAGGGACACTGTCATTTTTTGGGGGGAGGAAGGGGCATCTAACCCAGACTGGGTATGACCAGGGAAGTTCCCCACAGGATGTGACAAATACAGGAGGAACCAGGATGTGTGGAGATTGAAGTGGTCAACTGATTTTCTCCTCACAACTTAGCCTTTCAGAGGTGAAGAAGAATCTAATCCTGATGGCCTCTCTCATATAGTGACCACAAGAGGTGGTCTTGGATGAGCAAACTGAATCACAGGCGCTGTGAAATCTGGGCTGGGAGAAAAATGTCTGGCAGGTGAAATGTCCAATTCTGGGTTTTATCCTGAGGAATAAGTGGGTGTGGTTGGGTACTCTGAGCCCTTAACAAAGTCCACAAGAGGATAGCAGGGATAGACAGGCTATGGAATTTTAAAGCTGGAAAGGCAAATTTTAAAAGACCTAGGAGTAATATGTGTGTTCCAGTCAGCATTCATACTTCCCTTTTGAACACACATAGAAATTGTACTTATCTGAAGAGGCATTGTGAAACCTTTAAATAAAATTTAAATAAAATCAATTTAAATCTATTTTACTTTAAAAATTTATGCAGACTGACTACTTTTAGGAAATAGGAAGAATTGCAGAAGTTAGCCATCTGTAGCTTCCCCCAGGGGTCATGATTCTGGGCTGCTCCCCATGCATATAGAGTCTGGTTCAAGTTACAGAGGAGCAGACAAGAGAGAACTTCTGCTAGTCTGTGGATGACATGAGGGGTCTGTCCACTCAAGTGCAGAGTAATGTGACAGGACTTTCTCCTTTGTTTCTGGCTATTGTCTTTTGCCTGGGGGTGTTGAAAGTGTAGAAATAAGAAGAAAGGCATGGGTCAGTGGGCCTGATTCCAAATGCTGAGGCTCCTTCTAATGATATCTATTGTTACACATTCTTATTTTTTAAAAAGAATATTTAAATAAATGTAAAGAATGTTGGGATATATGCTCTTACTTGACATGGTAGGGCAGAGGAAAGAGTTGAGGTTTGCATTCTAGCTGTACGTTGATTTACTATGTGAGCTGCCTATGTACCACTCTGGGTTTCTGTTTAGTAATTAAGCAGGGAAATGCCTACTTCACAGGAGTGCTGCGGAATTTGAATGAGTTAAGGGGTGCAAAGTGCCTAATGCAGTATATGGCACATATTAGGTGTGTTGTACATGACAAGTATTTTTAGTCATCCTCTCACTAGTCTTGTGACTGAACCTGTAAAGTTCAATCTATTGATGACCTTTATCTGTGGATTACTAGCAATCCACAGATAAAGAAACCCATGGCTCAGAGAGGTGGGTGCCTAGCATGTCATCACACTGCAACTGCTGACCAGAGCTGGGCTCTAAAACGAGGTCTTCTGTCACAGAGGTTAGCAGCCTTTCACCTCCACATGCTCAACATAACATGCAGCTTTGCATCTCTAGAAATCCTTCCTGGTTTCCCATGGGAGCAGTTGTGTAGGGATTTGTGCAACTTTATTCTAAATTTTGGTTCCAGAACTGTTTTTTAAGATAATATTAAGAACTGTTTTTGAAGGCCTGGGACAGAGGTTATTTTGCAGATAATCTTTCCAAACACAGGACACAGAGCCTCCAGGAAGCCTGCAGTGTGTTGGCTGAGGGGTTCCAGGGGCAAGAATTGGTGTTAAGGAGGAGTCAGGATACCAGGTATGTTAAGTCCAGATGGTCTTACCTTACCCCAGGGGTCTGGGCTTCTGGCTTGGGAAGAAGGGGTCAGCCATGAAGGAGGCCCCTCTAAGCATTAAGGATTGTTTGCACCTTCTCCTAGGCCCAGGGAGATGAGCTCCTTCAGAGTTCCCTATTTAGAGTCTGTTAGGGGAATAGAAGAGGCTCCTGCAGAGTTAAGCCCCCCTCACCTCATGGAGGAAGGAGAATGTAACGGACACTGAATTGGGCTCTTGGTCAGAACAACTAGGACTCCTATCACTTCCAAATGGTAGCAAGCAACTTAATTATTTGTGCTTTCATTTAGTTCTGTGTAAAGCATCCCCCTCTCCCCCCGCAAAAAATACTTTCTTTATCAGCCTCAGAAGGTCATTGTAGGAACAAAGGACAATAAAAAAGTCTTCCACAAACTGCACATATGATGTAAACCCCTTTAGGGTATGAAAGTGGGATAGGGGACAGATAGACCTTGAAAAAGAGATAAATTTAAGCATCAAGAAGCTGAACAAAGGAAAAGATAGACTAGATCATTAGGATTTTTAAAATAATTAATTATTAATTAGCAATTAAATAGACAAGGATTTATTAATATCCTATTTTATACATCTCACAATTTTCTAGGCACCATAGATCTAGAAATGAAAAACATATGCCCTGTTATTGAAGATCCAGACTGCCAGAGAAACCCGTAGCAAAACCCCTTTTAGTGCAATCGAGTAAATGTTGTATTTGTTATTAAATGTTGAGTATTGCTGTGCCCCCAGATCTAGTGACTTAAAACACCAATGGACATTTATCATTATTTAGTTACCATGGGTCAGGAATGGGAGCAGCTTAGCTGAGCAATTCTGACACATGGTCTTTACTGAGGCTGGGGACAAATCATCTGAAGGTTGGACTGGCGCTGACGTGTTCCCGTAGTAATAGCTCACTCACATGGTTGGTATGTTGATGCAGGTGTTGTCAGGAGACCTCTGCTCTTGTCCTCCAGGCCTCTCCACAGGCTGCTTGCAGATTTCATGATATGACTGCTGGCTTCCCCAGGTGAGCAATCAAAGGGAGGGCAAGGTGAAATTTGCAGTGGCTTCATAATCTAACCTGGGAAGTCACAGTGTCACATCATAATCCACTGGCTGCACAGGTAAGCCCTATTCAATGCAGATGGGATCACACAAGGGCGTGAACACCAGGAAGTTCAGATGGCCTTAGACTTGGAAGGTGGCTACCATTATACATTAGTATGAGTGGACCTTCAAGTAGCCTTTGACTATAAATTGGAATTTGTTGGTTGATAAGGATGATAATAAGGATGAGAGGAATGTAAGTTCACAGGCACATAGTTTTCCAATGTACCTTATGCCTGGAGGATTGTGAGAAGTTCATCATGGCAGAAACAGGTCATGGTGGCAAAGGGCAGGGGGATGGTAAGTTGGGGCCAGATTATAAAAGACTGCATCTACTTGAAGCTAAATATGGTAGATTTTAGTCTAACAACAATAGGAGCCAGAGTGACATGATTAACAATATTTAAGGAAAGTAATACAGAAGTATTGGAGGTGAGCTTAATGAGGAAAACCAGAGGCTATTGAAAAGCAAGGAAAAGGTGATAAGGGGCACCTATAGAAAGTGGCAGTGAGGATAGAGAGGAGAAACCACTTGAAAATAATCTACTGTAGAACTAATGGGATTTAGAGGTTCTAGAAATCTACTGACTTTGAGTCCCTTTTTTCTACATATGGGGGTATTGAGGCAGAGGGACATAGCTCATTCAAAGATAATATAGTTTTTCACAAATTTTTAGATTGCCCATCACAGAAAATAGGGGCATATTCACAGAAGAAAGTATGTGTGTTAAGATTTAGATAAAGAAAGAATGAGACTTTGGGAAGTAATGAGTTCCCCTTGAGATAATCAATTACTAAAGGGTTACATAGACCTGTGCTGATGCCCTTGCTTGAGTTAGGGCCCCTTTTGTAGCCTCTTCATACCTCCTTTAAACTTACCAGAAAGACATATAGTTACTGTGTCTTTGCCTCCTACCTTATATGTGAGCTCCTTCATCCTGCATCCCAACCCTTGGCTCAGGCCAGGCATATAGCAGGTGCTCAGGGAATGCCATAAGGATAATTGAAGGAACTTCCAAGCCATAGCTCAGTGATTGGGCTAGATGAGTCTCAGGTCCATTTCAAAGAGTTGATCCTAAACTCCTGTGAGAAAGGCAGCATGGTTGAGATGGTGTGAGGAGTATAAAATGAGTTTAGCAGAAGATGATAGCTGTGCTAATGGAAGAGACTCTCATAATAGGGCTTTGGAGTCCATTTTTAGAATGTTTAATTGTATTCTTACTGTGACTTCTCATTAAGGGAAATATTACAGTTCTAGAATATCAATCAATATTCTGTTGCCAGAAGGAAGAAAGGGCAACTTGAGGGGATGAAGGAGAGGCATAGGGGAGAGTTCCAAGGCCTTGATGACAAGGTGTGTATCCCCCATGTGAGTGTGTGTGGGAGGGGTTGGAGGTGCAGGTGAGGAGTGGGCATAGTCATAGCTCTAGGCTGTAGCCCCCAATACTCTCCTGGTGGGACAAGAGAAATGCAGCAAAACTGGGGTGTCCAGTGGCTCTGGATGGGACTCAAATGGAAGCTGAAGGAGCCAGTGACAACTATGGGACAAGGCAGGAGGCAGCTAATACGTATGTTAAACATGTGGAAATGAGAGCAAATAGCGGAGCCGGGAGACAAATATTGAACAGGGTCTGGGCCTGAGACTAAACCAACACTGGAAAATGAGAAGCTGCTGAAAGCAAATGAACTGCCAGGGAAGAAAGAGGAGGGGAGAAAGGGAGGGGGTCTGAGGAAAAGCCTCCAGTAGCACCCTCTGGCTTTGGCTGCAAACTGGCTTGCCACAGAGAGGTGGGGTCTAGGCAACCTCTGTCAAAGGTTCCATTTCTTTGTACATTTCACCTTTCCTTAGCACCTTCTCCCAATTTCTGGCAATCCTCTTCTGTTCCCCACTCCAATCTCATCCTGAGCCTGACTCTAGACCTGGGGTCAGTGTCCTGGAAATTGCCATTTGTTTACAGTGACCACAGAGGCAGCTGCAGAACATTAGTGTCCAGAGGACAGAGGTCTGGGGCAATGGCCTGCTTGGAAGAATGAGATGGAGGTGAATAAGGGACTTGAAGCTCAGTTTACACAGCAAACACCATTTTTACTCAGAGGATATCCTTCTAGTGGTTATTGCCAGAGAAAAGGCAATGGGCTTCATAACCAGATTCCTTCTCTTGTGGAAGATACATAGAGAGATGATTGTTGAAATGGCTGATCTGTCCAAACCATAGGAGACTAACTGGAGCAAGAAATCCAGAGGCTTATTTTCTACCTGAGAGTACCAGGCTCTGCCCCAACCCTGAGTGGACAAATAGAAGGGTGATGTGCTCTGCCATTCAAATGCAAGGATTGTCCCCTCCTGTTCTTTCCATCCAGCATTAATTGTGGCCCCTTAGGTAGATCTTGGAGGTGAGGTAAATCATGAGTGAGATCTATGGTTTTTGAAAGGCTTTTTTTTGCAAACCTTTGTGAGCATAAAGACCGTAGAAGCCACTTGGCTGCCCACATTTGTCAGATCTAGTTTTATACACTTTCAGAAAATTCAACTCAGGATAAATACATTTTCAATAGGTTTTAGGACCAGAGCAGATAGCAAGTTCCAGAGTTTGGGTATTGCTCAGGAAGCCTTTTGAGGAAGGGCACTTAGGGAGCATGTGGTTGGGGCATGGGGACCTTTGAGTCAGGAAAATGGGCCTGAAAGGAGGGCAGAGCATCCTGACAATGAGTCCTTATCATTGTTTTCCACTGCTAACCTGGGGGTAGAGCATCTTTGGTTCTTGCCCTCAAAAAAAGCCAGTGGACTTGCAGAGGCCTTCATGTCATTTAGGAACATGAAGCCATATGGCCCTTGGCCCTTCAGCCTTGAGCCTCCTAAGAAGTTTACCTTCTTCACCTCCAAAGCTGTGTTAGCCATCAGGAGACATGGTGCTTGATCTTAATTCAATTAACTGCATTTATTTTATCTTTTGAGTTCCATTCTTTGAGAAGAGGGCAGGATAAAAAGATGAATAAGGCACTATTTGCTCCGTCCATGGAATGAGGGTCGAGTGTGGGGAGGCAGATTCATCCACAGATGGCTGGGATAAGACAATATTTGATAAGAACTGAGACAGAAGCTTGAAATAGATAAAGAGAGTGGTTTACTGTGTTTTGGCCAACAGTCTCTGGGAGGGGAGAGCTTCATGAAATACATGGGATTCAACAAGGCCTTGACTATTGAAGGAGATTTCTGGATAGAGACAGGGGTGGATCAAGAGGAACAGAGTAATGAAGAGGGGGTGAGGTGATGAATGGAGGCTAGGAATGAAGAGACAATCCACAGCAGAGCACAGTGGTCTTTTGTGTGGTAGGTGAGGGATGTGGCACATGTTTAAGGCAGTACACTTGCTGGTGATTTCTGAAACTCAGAATGGAAATGTTGCCCTGCCTGACCATCACATCTGACTTTAAAGAATATATTCAGATTGTTCAGGCCAGCCTTGTAGGGATTATAAGACCTGCAGTTGTGCAGCTGGTATCTACAGGGCTTGGGTGTCCATTTCTGGCTCTTCCCAGGCATAGAAAACTAAGGGACTAAAATGAAGCTCTCAGTCCATTTAGACAAGATTATTTATGTTCAAGCCACTTAGCACAGTGGCCAGAACATAGCAAGTATTCAATAAGTTGTGGTCATTATTATTAGTGAATCTTTATTAAAACCCTGTGAAATAGATTTTGTTATCCCTGTTACATGAATTAATACACTGAAGCTCAGAGAGATTATGTAATTATTCTAAGCTTTTGAGGCTAGTTGGTGAAGAGCCAGCATTGGAACCCCAGCCTGATTCTGAAGTCTATGTTTTTCCTGCCACATCTGTTGCCAGAATACTTAGCTGCCAGGTGTGGACAAGGGTTCTTAAATCTTGGCTGAGAGACATGAAAATGGTCAAAGTGCCAGGTCTAGAGAGGGTGGCGGGGAGCTGCTCATCCACTCATCACTCACTCCTGTAATTGGAGTCTAATTGTCTTTGTAACACTTTCATTGAAAAGTCATCACTGTGCTGGCCAGGCAGCTCAGGAGATGTTCCTTGAAAAGTATGAGAAGACCATGCCATCAACACCACCTGGTCCCAGCCCACAGATCTCTACTCCTCTGTAGTCGGTGTCTCCTGGGTCAGCCTGGCCTGGTCCCCATTTTCATCTGACCCAGGAAATTGGCTTCACAGCCTCTCTGGGCTTTTTATACTTGTATGTCTCTTTGAGGAGATAAAGCCTGTTTCACATGGTGGAGCATCATTGCTAGGATTGGCACCTTTGTCAAGCTTTCTTGACAGTCTAGCTCTAGCCATGGGGAATCAGAACAGCCCCAAATGGATTCTATTGGATGGTACTTCCATGTGGAATACAACTATTTCATTTTCTTTAGTATTTTTTTCCCAGAGATAATGCTCTTGCTCCTATTTGTCTCCTCTTCCTGTAGCTGGGGACACAGGATCACCACTAGGAGCCATTTGAACCCAACCTACAGTTTAATGCCATCTATGTACTAAACTATGTCCCCCCCACAAATTAATGTGTCAAGCCCTAACCCCCAATGTGATAACATTTTTAAGAAAATATATTTTATTGATTTTTTTACAGAGAGGAATGGAGAGGGATAGAGAGAAACATTGATCAGCCGCCTCCTGCACACTCCCAATTGAGTATGTGCCCATAACCAAGGTACATGCCCTTGACTGGAATCAAACCTGAGACTCTTGTGTCCACAGACCAGTGCTCCTGCCACTGAGCCAAACTGGTCAGGGCCAATGTGATGGCATTTGAAGGTGGGGCCTTTGGAAGGTAATTAACCAGCTCTCTCTGATGGGGATCACCTATTTGTATCTTCACCTTGACATATCCCAATCTCTGAACCCCTATCACAGCTCCCCCTCCTTCTCTCCACATCACTGCCCATTGGCCCAGGCAGCTCCTTCCTGCTTCTGAACATTGTTTATCTCCTTTCATTATCTCCTGCAGAATCAAACCCTTTCCTCCTGGTTTAACCCTGGAGCTTCACAGTGTGTCTACAGGTGCCTGATTCTCTTGTTCTCAACATAGCTGAAGGCAGGAGTCTTTATACCAGCACTGGAGGGGCTCATGAGACTGAAGGGCACTCGCTGATTTGGAACCATATTAAGAATTTCAATTTTAAATCCCAGGTGATCCAAACACACGTTTTAGGGAAACTTGAGCAAACTTCATATTCCACTAATATTTGCAAAGTAGGACAGAAAGTCAAGTCATTATGAAATGATATCCTATTAGCTTACATTAATAAAAGTGGCATGGCACAAAGCCATTCATTGTGATCCAGACATTGCCCAGCTTGTTTGACAGAGCTATTCCATACCCAAAGACAGCTCCAAACCCTGCTCTGTGCTTGGGCTCTGCAGAGACATGGAGGGAAGATCTGAGAGGTGCAGAGGAGACCCCACACAGGTTACATGCAGAAGCTATCAAAGGATGGAGGAGGTGGGATACATAAGTGGGCTGTCTGGCTGCTGGTCTCAATAACTGAGCTTCTCACAGTGACTAGGGATGGTACCTTCAGTGAAAGATGTAGTGCCAGATACATCTGAGACACTTAGGTTGGTAACCAACCCCTATCATACAAATTACACAGAACTATGCTATGCTTTCATGCCCACTTCCTACTTCCTTAACATCCTCCCGTATTAATGTATGACAACCCTCTTCTTTCTCATCAGTGATAAAGATGATAGCTATTTGAACTTGGTCAGATCAAAAAGCAAATATGTTAGGAATACGAGCCAACTGGGATAAGGAAGAAGAGGATTTACCTCCCTCTCACCCAACATGGTACCGTTTGCTATTTCCTGAGAAAGCATGGCCCAGTTCTGGAGTTTCTGCTGAAGACCCTAGTATCTTTAGTGATCTAGCTAGACAAAGGCCAGGCATGCTCCAGGAGAAATTGACAGGCAGTTGAAATGACATTCCACTGATATGACCAGTGGCTATTAACCCCAGGGCTCTGAGTTGGGTGCACCATTCACCAGAGTTCCCCCAGAGTGGTTCATCATTGGGCGAGGAGCAGGGAGACTCAGAGATGCCAGCAATTCCCTAAGGCCATGGCTCTGTTTTCACTAGACCATGGTCCAACTAATTGTCATGGTTTGGGGTTTCTGGAAAGCCCTTCCTGATGCTCAGATAAATCATCTTCCATGGCCCTAAAACTCCTTCATTAGACAGATAGTTACTCATTTGTCTTAAAATGTCAGAGCTGGAAGTGACTTGAAGTCCATCGAGTACATTCTTTCTCAAAATTTACTTGCTCACAGACCCCTTGGAGAATCCTGACTATACTCCCAGGTACATGTATGAAATATCCATATACTAAATGAGTCTCCTCAAACACTCGGTAAGGAGTTCCTGAATTCCTCCAAACCCAATCATAAAGCCATATTATGGCCACCTGGTCTGGTGCTCACTCTGTATTTCTTAGTTGAGCAATGGAGGTGGAGATGATCAGTGACTTGCCAGGGTCACTGCTTTGTTGTCATTCCAGTGTTTCTCCAATGCTTCATTAAATGTTTGGTCTCAATCTTGTGCAGGCCTCCTGATGCCCCTCTGAAAGTGGGCACCTCCCACTGCATCTACTGACAGTGCTGCATGGGCAGGCAGCCGAGGGCAAGGTGCCCTATGTGTGCAGGAGGACTCCTGCAACCTCACCCATGAGGAGGCAGCAGAGGTCAGCCAGTTCTAGACCAAATCCTGTCTCTGCCTTGTGACTTTTAGCAGGTTAATTAACCTCTCTGAGATTTTATTTTCTCTTGTTCAAAGTGGAGATCATAGCAATGTCTCTGTTTGTGGTGGAAGAGAAGAGATAATGCACATGACAGGTGTTAAGCAGTGGTAGCTATTCATTTTCTTTTCACATTATTCAGGGAAACCCAGTAGCCCAGGTCCTATACCTATAACTGACACTAGGTCTCAGTGCTGGGCTGAGCTTATTTTGTTTCTCTTTTCAGGGTTCTCAGCCAGCTTGGGCTCCCTCCTGGCTGGTCCTGCGTCTTAGGGCACCTGCTCAGGAAATACAATGCCAGCAGCAGCAGAGGCATTTGGGCCTTAAATAGCTGCCTCCCCACACAAGGTTAAGCCATGCTCCTCCCGCCCTCCCTCAGCCTGTCACTATCTGGCTGCCAGCTGTGAAGCCAGCTTGCCCCCTGCTGGCAGCCCAGCCCTGGAAAGCAGGTGGTGGGGCTGCAGAGTCAGAGGTCAGGCAAGGCTGAAATGGGTCAAATGGAGGACAAGGTGCCTGGCCAGAGTGCAGCCACTTTCTCAAGGCAAGAAGTAATGCTTTAGGGTGGAGCAGAGCCAGGCTGCATGCCCTCCCCACCCACAGACACACACCCACAGACACACACACACACACACACACACACACACACACACACAATCCTGCTGAAAATGAACCCCAAGGGCAGCTTCAGGTACTGAGAAATGATAGAGTGTGATGGGTGAGGGAGGAGGAGCTGATGAAGGTAAAAGTGTGCATCAGGGTCTCAGGCTAAAGGTTTGGTTTTGTGTGTGAGAGTGAATGTGTGAGAGAGTGACAGAGATAGATACAGAGACAGAGAGGCAGAGATAGAGAGAGATAGAGACAGAAAGGCAGAAATGGAGTCAGAGATAGAGACAGAGATACAAAGATAGAGACAGAGAGAGTGAGAGAGACAGGGGTGTGGGAGAGAGAGACAAGAAGGGATGAGGAGGGGCATATATATGAGAGCCACACCTGAGATAGTGCCTGGGCCCTGTGCAGGACACAGAGGCCAGACTAGCTGTACCCAGGGCTGCAGGCCCCGCCCAGGGGGAATGCCTCCATACAGTGAGTGAAGGGAGAATCCCTTATCTTTCCCCAACAGTTCAATTCCCCCACATCTAGCACAAATAGAATCCTTCCCTGCAAGGCGGCTGCCTTGTCCCCTTTAGAGCTGCTGCTTGCCTTTCAATTTGGTCTTAAGATGCGATGGATACAAATTGCAAAGGTTTGGTCAGCTTCTTAGTGAAAGCATATTTTACAGCAGGGGAAGTGAGGGAGGAGAAGGGCAGGTGGGGAGGTGGCAGGAGGCAGAGGGGAAAAAGCTGAAATAGAAAAATTGCTGAAAGGCCTCCTGCAGCCTGTCAGGAGTATTAACTTAGGATGATGTAGGAGAAAAGACTAAGTGGTTTTTGTGTCAGCTACACTGAATCAAACGCTTCAAATATATGCCTGTACATGTGCGTGGCGGCACGCAGGGCCCACCTCAGGAATGGGAAACAGCCTTTTAGTTTTAAGGTGTTTTTTTTTTTATGTTTTGCAAATATAAGAAATGCTATGCATAAATTAGACTAGAAAGAGGGCGAACCATGGGGAGGGGGCTGCCTGGGCTTTGGCTGAGGGATGGGAAGGGCTGGGAAGCCAGGTCTGGCTCCCTTGGAAGGAAAGTGAAAATGGGAACAGTGGTGGTCACAGAGGACTGTAGGGTTTTCATGAGGCTAGGAACAGTGTGTGCTGAGGCCTGGAATGAGGGAGAGCTCCTGGACCACCGGGGCAGCTGGGGGCGGGGGGAGAGGAGGAACATGGGCATACACTGTGACAACTGACCAAAAGAGAAAAAGCCTGCATCTGCCTCACCCACAGTCCCAGATACTTCCCCTCCACCCCCTGAAAAGGTGGCAGCAGAGAGAAAATGTGTTCAAGTCCCAGAGTCTCCTTCAGCATTATCAGCTGACCTCAGACATCATGTATGTATATATGTATGTATGTGTTTATTTAATATGTCTTTATTGATTTCAGATAGAAAAGGCGAGAGGGATAGAGAGAGAAACATCAATAATTAGAGAGAATAATTGATTGGCTGCCTCTTGCATGGCCCCTATTGGGGCATTGAGCCAACCCAGGCATCATCTCTGACAGGGAATAGAACCATGACCTCCTGGTTCATAGGTCCATGCTCAACCACTGAGCCACACTTTCTGGGTGAGGCATCATTCCTGTATCAAGTGCTTGCTACATGACAGGCATTTTTAATTTATTTTTTAAACATCAAATGAACACATGTAATACCTACTATAAACCAGGTATCATCTTAGTGCTTCATAGATATTAACCCACTTAATTATGTAATTGCCTTGTGGGTTTCATTTCACAAAAAAGGAAACTGAGGCCCAGGAAGGTTGATTTGCCCAAGGACACACCCTAGGGTGACAGCAAAGAATACATCCTTTTATAAGTGCCCCTCCTAGAGTACAGGGGAACTGTGACTTACTTCCAACCAATAAAATACAGCAAAGGGGTGGGATGCAACATCACGATTATGCTGTGTTCTCTAAGACTCTGTCTTAGGAGTCTGGAGAAAGAGAGAGAGAGATGCTCTCCTGCATGACCCTGCTGTATGGGAGGGCCACATGACAGGATGCTGTGGGGCCTCTAGGAGAGGAGACCTTCAGTCCCACAACCACAAGGAGCTGAATTCTGTGGCATCCATCGAGCCTGGAAGAGGAACCCCAGCCTCTGATGAGATCGAAGCCCCAGTAACACCCAGGAAGGCTTGAGTAGAGGACTCAGCTAAGTGATGCAGGGTTTCTGACCCCTGGACACTGTGAGCTAATACGTGTGTGTTGTTCTAACTCATTAGTTATGTGGCAATTGGTTCTGTGGCATTAGTAACCTAATACAATGCTTAAACTGACCTTTGAACCAATGCTTTAGCTGTGTCTGTACTATCGCTTACATAGCTATGATTGCTCAGAATTCTCACAGGAACTCTGGAGACCGGGTTCTACCTCCATTTATGGCTAAGGAAACTGGGGTTCAGGAAGGTTAGTGGACCAAGGCCCTACCACTGCTATGGGGCTCAGCCAGAATTCTGACATCTGTGGTCTCGCTGCCACAAAATGCATTCACTGCTCTGGGCTGTGTATCTTCCTCCATCAGATTCACAGTTCTGAAGTCCTGCCAACTCTCCTCTTCTGTGGTTGCTAACTTCCTCCCCAACTCCTCCTGTGCTTTTCTTTCAACCTTTTCAACCTCCTCTTTCTTTTCGTTCTCTGCCTTTCTCCCTCCTATGGTCTC
The DNA here is from genome assembly GCA_011751065.1 of Lasiurus cinereus. Classification (NCBI taxonomy): domain Eukaryota; kingdom Metazoa; phylum Chordata; class Mammalia; order Chiroptera; family Vespertilionidae; genus Lasiurus; species Lasiurus cinereus. The sequence goes on from JAAGEH010000101.1 coordinate 7,016,742, forward strand.
CCTGATGTCACCGCTTTCATTCTGACCCTCATCACGTGCCTAATAATGGCCAGGTGAGGGGATGGACATGTAAGGTACAAGGACTTTCTTTACACCCCACATGTATTTTCCTGCTTCTTCCATTATTCTGTAACTCTCACTAGGATTTGCTTTGGGTGCTCTCACTGCTGGCCAGCAATGTGGCTGTTACATGTCCTGGGAATGATGTGGGAGGATGACTGACTTCAGTGTAGTCCAGGAGCAGGCAGGACACCTGGCTGAAGAGCCAGTGTCATTCTCTTTGCTGGATAGCCTCTCAGAGATGTCCCATCAACCTTCATCCCAGGCACCTGCCCCTCACATGGCAGCCCACCCTCATTCCCATAGGAGGGAGCCGGCCCCACCACCCCTTTCCTGCAATTCCTCTCCACAATGACCATCTCACCCCAGCATATGACATCGCCTTGGCTAACTGCTTTCTAGAGCTGATGGTTTAGGGCTGATGGCCTGAGGAGAGCCAAGGAAGGACTGCCCTGCCACTGACCCCCTCCATCTGGCCTCTCAGACAGAAGCTGTGAAGACAGGCCATGAAGAAACAGTCTCTGGCACCTTCACCAGAGTGTGGAAAACCATGCCAGGATTTCTTGTCCCCTGGCCAGGGGATGGGTAGCACAGTGCTTGGCAGCTTCCGAGTGCCCTTGTTATGATACAAACAATGAAACCACTTTCAGCCCTGAATTCTTTGCCATGTACCTTCTGCATTCCCAGCCTGGACCTTCAAGAGAACACTTCAACCCATCTGCAAAGCCTGGTGCTTGGACCTTGATTGTAGGGTACATTACACCTTGGTGTCCCTTGAAAGTCTTTCCTATCACACCTGAGCATACCTTTGGCACTATGCCTGTGCACAAGGTCAAGTTTTAGGCTCCTGGGGGCAGTGCTCCCACCCCCTTTGCTGCTGTAGAAGATGCCTGTTGTGCCTGAGTCTTAGGGGTGCTGAAACTGCACTTGGTCAGAGGGACCTAGGTGGGTGAGGGTGGAGGGATTCCTACACCTGAACCCAGGGTGCCTAAGCAGAATGACCTGGATACATATAGACAGTCCAGGAAAGCATTGGATAGTTCTGTGTAATTTGTATTGCGACACTTAAACTTCCGGTGCAAAGGATGGTCCCTTTGCAAAGATTAGAGCTGGAAGTGTATTGAGGTTACACAGATACATTGAGTGGGCAGATTATTATGATCTCTGAATGCATAATAATCTGGCCACTTAGTGTATATCCTATACAATAAAAGGCTAATATGCAAATTGTTCTCTCAACCAGGAGTTCAACCAGCAGGAAAGTGGGCCAACCACCCATGTCCTCTCCCCATGGCAGCCAGACCCCACCCATGCATGCATTCATGCACCAGGCCAGATTATTATAATACACACACACACACACACACACACACACACACACATATTAGAGGCTCGGTGCATGAATTTGTGCGTGGGTAAGGTCCGGCCAGCCTGGCCAAGGGGTGGACATGGGTGGTTGGCCAGCCTGCCTGCTGGTCAAACTCCTGGTTGAGGGGACAATTTGCATATTAGCCTTTTGTTATATAGGATATACACTGAGAGGCCAGATTATTATGCTCTCCAAATGCATAATATAAAAAAGGATACTCTGTCTTTGCATTCACCAATTAGAAAAAGAGCTCATGGTTTGGGAATTTCAGGCCCTACTTTGCACGCTATAGGTAAAAATTCTATTCCTTCCACAGGGAGCTCATGATCAAATGAGAGGAACAAGACAGACACAAGGGAGTACCCGGTTCCCGACTACTTTAAAGGTTTGTATGTGATGAGGGGCTGGTCACCCTATGAGTCTTCCTGGGAGAGGCTGGAGGTTGAAGAGACCCTGGAAGATTGGAAAGGACATAACTGCATGTCTTTCCTGACATTTTTCCTTTTCATCAGAGAGCAAACACCTCCACTCAAAATTTCAGAGATGCTAAATTGGTTCAAATCTATGATTCATAGAGCCCAGGATTCTATCTTCTACAGATAGCTATTTGGAAGGTGTGTGAAATATCAAGGAAATCTAAATCCATGAAACTGACATCCGCAGATTAGAGTTCGAACTTGAACTCCCCCTAGCAATGTTGGCATGATGCCATCTGATAATACTGATGTGATAATAATTGGAACCACTACCATTTGTGGAGTACTTGCTATCTACTTCATGCTATGCTGGGCGCTTCATGTGTAATATCTCATTTAGTGCCCAGGACACTCTTACAGGAATATGTTAGATTTTCAAAATTACAAATAAAGAAACAGACAAAGTATAAATAATGACAAGAAAAAAGAATTCTTATGTTGTGTTTACTATGTTCCAGGCATCTTCCTAAACACTTCATACCAATTAATTACCTAATCCTCATAGTAACTGTATGAGGTAGTTATACTATACTTCCTCTTTTTTATTGATGAGGAAATGAAACCCAGAGAGATTCAAATCACTTGCCTAACATTAAAAAAAGTGCTCAAGGTCCAGAGGCTGGCAAGTAAAAGCCAGAATTCAAGCCCAAGTGGGCATCTGAAGCCTGATTTCTCATGCCCTCCTGTGAGGCAACGAGGCTCCCAGAGTTTCAGGGAAGGAGCCTTAATAGCAGAGATGTGAATACACCCACTTGGGGATCTGGGAGTATGGCCCGAGGCAGCTAGCTGTCAGTGTGAAGTTTATTTGGAGCCATCTGTGTTATTTTAAACCTTTTGGTGCATAAAAATAAAGTATTTGTAGCACAAGAAGTAATGTTTTGATTTTTACCATTCTCAAAACATTGAAACTTAGAGGGGAAAAAAGATGCTCCCAAAGGCCATGCTATGTTTACCTTGAGGTTTTGCTTTCCTCCTGGTCCTCAGCATGGTGCTCCTGGGCTTACATGCATCCTGTTTGAAGAAAAATGGCTGAAATGGAATGAAGGTAGGTTTTGAAACGTGTCAGATCAAAGCTCAGATCCTTGCTCCATTTTGCCACCAGGCACTGTGACCTTGGACAAGTCACTGCATTGCTCTGAGTGAAGGTTCTCTTCATTGGTAAGTCGAAGGTAAAGTGTATGTGTGTAAGAGTGGCATTACATGAAATGAGGCAAGGTGTCTGATCCTCCAGGGAAACCCAGTAAATGGCCCACTGTCCCACTTGTCATGGCTTTATCACCTTGCAATTACAGAGAGTCCCTCCGTGTTGAATGGGTCGTATCTACACACTCCTCCAACTGTGTTTGTTCTTGGTGGTGTTGGGATGCTGCTCATTCTCCTGGAGAGGCATGCTTTATATTTCCCACAAGGCTGCTGCACCCCTGGGTCTGGGGATTAGGAGGAAACCAGGGCTCACTGTTGTTCTCACTCACATGTGGATCATACTTGGCTGAGAAAAGATTTTCCTGTTGGCTGGTGGCTCTGCTCAGTTTGATGGATCATCTACACTATGGATCATCTACACTAATAAAAGAGTAATATGCAAATTGACTGCACCTTCATGATGCTCACTAGCCAATCAGGAGTGAGTATGCAAATTAAACCAACAAATATAGTGGGTTAATTTGCATACACAGGCACCAAGTGACTGGGTGTAGGACAGGGCACTTGAGTCATCGCCATGGCGATGACACAGGCATTCCATATCACTCAGCCACTCCAGGCCTCTAGGCAACACAGGAAGGCAGAAAGGCAGCTCTGGCTGGAACAAAGGTGGTGCTGGCAGCCAGGGGAAGGAAGGCCCATTCTTGCAGGAATCTTTGTGCATTGGGCCACTAGTAAACATATAATGTTCACATTCTATCCAAACTTCCCCTTTAAATATTTTCTAAGACCCTATAAGTCTTTAACCACAGCTTAAGCAGAAAGGAGAATCAGCAGCCCGATTGGATCAAAAAAAGCTCTGGTCCTTTCAGCAACTTTATGTTTGTAGAAAGTCAGGGAATTTTACTGGCCTCAGTCTCCTTGTTTGTAAAATAAGGCTAAAATGGCAAGCTGTGATCATTAAGAATGCTTTAGCACACCAATTACAACGGCTATTATAAAAAAACAAATACGACAATTCATTGGTGAGGATGTGGAGAAATTAGAACCCTTGTGCTCTGTTGTTGGGATTGTAAAATGGTGCAGCTGATGGGAAATAGTATGGCACATTCCTTGAAAAGTTCACATAGAATTAGCAGATGATACAGCAACTCCACATGGAAGTGCATACCTCAAAGAACTAAAAGTAGCAATTTGAACCAATGTTTATTCATCAGTGTTCATAGCAGCATTAATCATCACAAGCCAACATTAACAGGTGAATGTATAAACAAAAGGTGACATATACATACAATGAATATTATCCAGCCTTCACAAATGAAATTCTGATGTACGCTACAACATCAATGACCCTTGAAACCATGGTAAATTTAATAAATCAGACACCAAAGAATAACTATTGTGTAATACTGTTTATTTTAGGTACCTAGAATAGCCAAATGCATAGAAACAGAACGTAGAGTATTACTTGTCAGGAGTTGGTTAGAGGGGTGGGGTGCGGAATGAGAATCAGTGTAAATAGATACACAGAGTTTCAGTTTGGAAAGATAAAAATTCTGGATAGTGGTGATGGTTACAACAATGTGAATGTACTTAATGCTATGGAATTGTGTACTTAAACATTCTTAAAATCACAAATTTTATGTTGTGATTTTCCTGGAAGGAAAAAAAAATAGAAGAAGAAGACACCTACTAAGAAGGGCTCCTGGTGGCTAACTGGGCAAAAACACAACAATACAGAGGTTAGGAACTATTTCTGTACAGGGACATCTCATGCAAACTGCACTTCTGAGAAACCTCAGAGCTAGACTGCCTGCCTGGCCTGTGTTTCTGCACGCTGAACTAGCCCTTCTAAAGGAGCTCCTGAAAGCCTAGTTCAACCAACAGGACTGAGGCTTTCCCATCCTATCAGAGCTGCACAGCTCTAACCAGAGTGGCTCTATTCTGACCAATGAAGGAACAGGGGTGGGGACTTCAGTTGGCATAAGCCAGCTCCTCTTTTATTGGGTGGAATGTGCTTTCCACCCAATACTGGAAACTGAGTTCTTCATTCTCCCTGCTGGACACTGAACTCAAAAGGTGCCTCGCAGGAGTAGAGCAGACCATGGCAGAGCAGAGCTGCCTATCTAAAGAGGTCTGACCCTGGGCTGCCTGATCCTGGGGCAGCCTCACAGCCATGCTGTATTATTTATTCAGCTATTGGTGCCAAATAAAGTTTCCTTCTTCATTGCCCCCATATTAGAGATGTCCATTGATGTCTGAATTGGCACCCATCATCAGTTGACAATCTATATACATAAAACCCTAATATGCAAATAGACTGAACTGAGGAATAACTGAACCAAACAACTAGTTGCTATGATGTACGCTGACCATCAGGTGGCACATGCAGAATATAGCAGGCATTGACTGTAGTGAGATGGTGGAGCAGGTGAGTGGGGATGCCAGTCCATGGCAGGGGAGCCAGTTGCTCTCATCCATGGTGGGGCACCAGTCACTGTCACTGTCACTCTGGTGATTACTGAAAATTATTTGCTCCCACACTCTAAGGTCCTACCAGGCACTTGCACCCACCCCTGGTGCCAGCTCCACTCACACCCACTGCCAATGTCCAGCACCAGTCCTAATCACTTGGTGCCATCAGCAGGTGCAAGTGGCTTTCCCACCTCCTCCTGCTCCTAAGGGGCAATCAGGGCAGCAGCTGCCACTCGCACTTGCTGACAGCTGGGCCCACTAGCACCCGCTGCTAGCACTGGCCCAAATCCCTCTGCATTGTCAGTAGATGTGAGTGGGGCCAGTGCTGTCAGAACATGGAAGTGGCAGTGGCAGGAGTGGGACTGCTGGCAGACAGAGGACCAGGGTCCAGGGTGGGGTCCAGGTGGGGGCACAAAGGATGGGCCAAGACCAGCCTCTGTGCCCACCACAGCCTCATAGCCCATGGTGCCTTTCAAGGTACATAAATTCAGGCATTGGGCCCCTAGTGTTATGCATATTTTAGCACAACAGAAGCAATTTCAAACAATAAAACTAAAACAAATATTTTGTATTTTCTTCCCTTTCTGTTCTTCAACAGAATATTGGAAGTTAAATCCCCTCTTGTTTTTAAAGAAGCAGAATGAACAGTTTTAAACTCAGTGGGACGCTGGACTTCATAGATCATCAGGGGAGTGGGAATAAGTTCCTAAAAACCCAAACTGAGGCCTGTTGGGTAATGACAGTTCCCTGGAAACTGATCTTGGAAAACTGGCCCTCAGCCTGCTCCTGGTCATATACTGCTGTTGTGTCTAGTTACTCTCCACTGGTGAGCAGTCAAGTGGTAACAGTTTCTAGAAGCATTTGCAAGATTAATAGGGGATAATATCTTGGATGGGCACAAAGGAAGCTTCTTCTGGCACTGGTGAACTCTTCACAGAATGCACGAGTGTCAATATCAGTCATAGCTCACAGTTTTATATGTAGACTTTTGAGTATTTTCACCTCCATCTTTTAGTTCCTTTAGTCAATCACTATCACCATTGAGATGGTCCTGCAAAGGCCCACTGAGGACAAATGAGAAGGAGAAAGAGGGTTATGTGGAGGAGGTGACAGGAACGGGGTTCATGAGGACAGATTGATGTGTGGAGAGAAGTGTGGGGAGTGGATCTTCCTTCTGGATTTTGCAGGCTTCAGAGTGGGGCACATGGAATGACTCTGTGTTTTAAGAGCTGTAGTCATCACTAGGCAGTGGAGAGAGTCTGGGGGATTGCCCTGCCCCAAGTCCCCAAGAAAACCTAGAGTCAGCAAGGTCCTGAGAGGGTCTCAAGAGCCACCTGGAGGCCATAAGCCAGACTGCTCCAGACGCTGGCTGCCATTTCCCTCAGGGAACTGGATGGCCTCTCTGGGCAGTATGAACCTCCTCAGATGGCCCCTCAAGGGAGACTGTGGCCTGAGCTTGGCCTGAGACACCTCATTCTCCTAATGAATGACCCCATATAGACACCTTACCCTGCTTCAGGATGCTGCAGATCATGCTAACAGCCCAAGCCAAAGGTCAATGGGAGCATGGACTTCCAGTTGAGTGAGGAGATTCCTGAATCAAACCTGCTAGAGATCTTTTGAGAGAGAAAGCATCAAAAGATGGCTGTGGGATAATGATCATGATAACAATGGCAATCACAATAACAAAAGCTAGCTCACACTTGTTGAAAGAATTAAATAAAAGCATATAGAAGTCTTGGCCCATAATAGTTATTCAATATATGTTAATTCATTCTCCCTTCCTTTCCCCTGTGAGGGAGCACACTAGATCAAAACATTTTCCTCTTCCTTGATACACAGGTACCTTCTTATTTCCCTTCTCCCTTTCTCCTATGTCTGGGATCCTCTTCTCCCTTCTCTCCAGCTCCAACATGAAAAGTCTGCAGAGGCAATTGTACTTGTCAGTTTCTCCCTCCTCAAATCCCACATGCCCAGCCTCTCTCATTCAAACAGCTCTACTCCTGTTCATAAAGTCAAGAGAGTAGAGTTCATTATCCTATTCTTCTTCACCAGGTTTTTCTTTGTTATTGGAAAAATATTTCTGTGTGGCACAAGAAAAAGCTCAAGGAAATAAAATCCCAACCCTCAGAAACATGCTCTCCCACATTTCCATTTGGATTGATTGCCTACCCCTGCCTGTGAGCTTTTGAACATCGCATTTCAAAACGGCAACATGAAAGAGTGAACATGAAATGAGCAGCTCGATTGTGCCCTCCATGCTGGGGGACGTGTTCTTGAAGTGCAGGAGACAAAGGGGGGTTTTGTCTTTCCCGCCTACATTATCTTGGCTTTTGACACCAGCCTTTCTGGGGGCTGGGACAACAAGGCGGGATTTAGAAAGTGATTGCTAGGAGCTGGGAATTGTGCTAGGCACCCAGGGGTTTTCAGGAAGTAAAAGACTTGTTGCTTAAATAAACAGTGAGGTCTCTAAGATCCAAGAACAATATACTTAGGGATCAGAACCAAGTAAAGCCCTGGCCAGTGTGGCTCAGTTGGTGCACAGAAAGGTTGCCAGTTGGATTCCCAGTCCCAGCACATGCCTGGGTTGCAGGATCAATCCAAAGGAGTGCAAGAGGCAGCAGTTCAATGTCTCCTTCTCACATCTATCTTTCTCTCCCTCTCTCTTCTTCTCTCTCTAAAAATCAATAAAAATAATCTTTAAAAAATTTATTCAAAATAAAAATTTTAAATGCAAAAAAATATATTTAAAACTTAATGGCATAGAGATTACGATGGTCACCAGAGTGTGACTTTGGGGGACAATCAAGGACTGTAGAATAAGAGGTATGAGGGCTTACAGGCAAGGAAATGTACCTAAAATTTAGCATGGATAAACCTGAACTCATCCCTTCCATGGAAATGTTCTCCTTATTATGTAACAATTTCTGTTTCTAAAGGGAAATTGCTATTTATTTAGCTACTTAGCCAGAAACCTAATTTCTCCTTTCACCTCAGCCCAAGCCACTAGTTGCCATGTTCTACTAATTCTCTGTCTTAAACATTTCTAAAAGTGGACTCTAATTCCCCAGCCCCAGCTCTGTCCGGGCTTTTATTACTTTAACCCAAATAACTGGAAAAAAAAATCTCCTAATGGATCTCTTGGCCCTGCCTTACCCACCTCATATTTCTTATTAAAGATTCCCATTTTCTCTAAGTTAATAACCAAACTTTTAAAGTGACTTCCAAGGGCCTTCATGATCTGGCCCCTATCTACATCTTAACAATCATGTCTTTAAAAAATTATTTGTATATTTTAGACAGACAGAGAGAGAGAGAGAGAGTACCACTGATTTGTTGCTCCACGTATCTATCTATCTATCTACCAATTGATATAACGGAGAAATATGCTAATTAATCAGAATACCATAACGGGTTGACTGGACAGGAAGAGGTTGCATGTGCAGTGGCAGGGGCGGGGTGGCAGGGGCCTCCTTGCACCTGCACTGGGGGAAGGCTTGATCAGCAGAGGCCATGGCTGCTTCGAGGGCTGGAGAGGGAGGCAGGGACAGGCCGACAACTTGAAGGTGGGCAGTGCCACACGATTTTGAATCATGTGCTGGGCTCTTAGTTTATTAATAAATACAAATGTGTCCACATAAAGAAAAGAGCATTGGTCATGTCTTGGGAGAAAGAGATATGTGAAGCAGGTGGACTTCCTCCAGGGGTACTGGCTATATATCACTTACTTCCTCACTGGAGCCCTGGAAAAATAGATCATAGCCTCTCCCTTTCTAGGACACTTTTGTCCAGCTCTGGGTGATGTGCACCTGCCTGCCAATCTTCCAGACAGAAATTCACATATAGATTCCCTGTTGTGGTCTTTTCTTTCTTTTTTTATTCAGGTTATTATAATTGTTTATCCAATTAACTGCTGTTACATTCCCCCCTCCTCCTTGAAAGATTTAATAATTCTGAGAGTGCCCACTCTGGCCCACAGTGGGTTCCCTCACCCAAAGCCCTTTTCCATACACAGCTACCAGTCCTGTAGCCACCTTTTCTCTCCCAACTCTGGTTGTCTGGGAGGCCCTCTGCCCTTTTTTCTGCTATGTTAGCCTTGATTCTTCAGCACAGGTGTCTCCCTGAATTCCTTTCATTGATTCAACACATATTTATGGAATATCTACAGTATGTGGAGCACTTGGACTATAAAGATAAATTAGACTTGGCCTCTGCCCTTGAGGATCTAAGTATCTGGTGAGTCATATATTTATAAACAAGGGTGTGGCGTGTTCTGGTACAACGTAGAGAAACACTGGAAACACTTGTAAGTATAGGAGGACTGGGGTGACAGCAACTCACTCTGCCTGTGGGTCTATAAGATATCACAAAAGATGACTTTTGAGCAGGATCTTCAATAGTCTGATTCCTTTCTGTTTTTGACTCCAGAGCATACTTTGGCCCTGCCAATCTATAAACATATTTCCTAATCTCTGGATTTTCAATAGGTTCCTCCACAAGTCAATTCTGTCTCTTTCTGTTAATTTCAGAAACATCACATATCTTAGTTCATTTTTTACTTTATTTCTCCCTGTGACACATCACTCTTCTCTAGAGACATAAGCCTGACATTTGAGAGCTTATGAGTTTTCTCCTGGGTATTTACTCACCAGTTGTGTATGTGGCCATCTCCTCTACACTTCATTTTCCTTCATTATCCACTCTCTGAGGAGGTGAGCACCAAAGTCGAGTGTATTTTGCTATTTGCAGATGAACCACATAAAGTTCCAAATGTCAATCACTCTCTGAATCTTCTGGGTCACTAAGAAACTCATGATTCTGACCCTTGTACTCTAGGAAGGACAACCTGCTCCTGATGAGCTTGAAGACTAGAGATAATCCCTTCCATTTACTTGTCCCCACCAAGTGGTCTCTGGAAATTAGGGAAGAAAGAGGTCATTTCTTCCGTCTACTCCTGAGTGATCATTTTTAATGATGGAAGATGTAACATCTGGTGTGAGAAACAACTAGGTTAGGATTCTGCTTTCATGAGGCTTCTGTGGGAGGCATTTTTGGGGGACAGATTCTCTGGGGTATTTAGAACCTTATCCAAAGGACGTGAGTCAACATGCCTGTCCCAGCCATGGGGAAGGAGGGTCTTGGAAGAAGAGAGTTGACAAGTAAATCTTGATCTCATAAAATCAAAATCGGTCTGGGAATTGAAATAGGACCCACCAAATGGGACCCAACTAGAATGGATATAATTGAGTACGAAGTTCTAGGAGCTCCTTGGAGCTTGCTGAGAAATCTGTAAGTCCCAACTCACCTTGCCTGGGCAGGCAGAGCCACCAAAGACATTGCCTCTATTCTTTCAGAGTATCCAGATGTCCCAGGAGTCAGGCAAAGGTTTAGGTCCTGTCTGTGGAGGATGCTGAAGGCTGGCTCCCTGTCCCTCTGACAGAATGTCCCCTGGTTAGCTATGGCAGGCTGGTGACCTGCAGACCACAGCTCCATCCACATCAGTACACCCAGGAAGGTGATATATTTCATTCATCTACTTGACACAAACCAGGGAGCTTGGGAGCAAGATAGGGGCATGTCCATGGAAAGAGAAGATCCATGCACCCTGAGGCATGGGCTCCTCTACAGGCTCAGGCCAATAGGGACATTGGATCCTTGAAGAGAAAAACTCAAACTACATCATGCTGAGGAATGGATATAAAAAAGAAGTTAAGAGAACTTTTAACAAGAAAGGAAACCTTGTGTCTGGTGGCAAAAACACAGATCTAGAAGTGAGGAGATATGTAACCCAGCCTGGTCCGACCTCTAAGGGACTGTGGCCTTGATTGAGTTTCTTGGTGCCTGTTTCTCTTTCAGTGGGGACAGAGAGCCAGCCCATCCAAATGACAGGTAGATAAAACCTGCTGCTCCAGTCATCCCGGCTCTCCTTGGGGATCTGATAACAGACTGCTCAGTCAGAGAAGAGGGCCCAAAGCAATGCTGTTCAATAGAAGTGTGTCAACTACAAATGCAAGCCACAACTTAAAAAGTAAAAAATAAAATAGTGAGGTGTATTTTAATAATGCATTTTATTCAATACAATATATCCAGAATACCAGTTCAATATGCAAAAGATATAGAAATGTGGTGATGAGATAGTCCATATCTTTTTTTTTTCCATACTTGGTCTTTGAAATCTGGTGTGTCTTTCACACACAGCCAATTTCAACATGGACATTTCAGGAACTCTAGAGCCACGTGTGGCAACTGTGCTAGATGACAGGCCTGGGGGGTAGGTTCAAGGCTGTATAGTAGCCTGCTTAGTTGAGCCAAATGGCCAATCCTTATAGTTCCTCTTCCATTTCAGTTGAAGCAGACTTCCTGGAGGGTGATGCTTTCACTGAGTTTGAAGTCAGTAGGCAGGGATCAAAGATGAGTGAAGAGAATCCAGGAGGACAACACCAGGAGGGAGGATGGCAAAGAGAAAGGCAGAGAGGTGGTAGAGATCATGGGGGAAACCCTCAGTGCGTTCACAGCCTCAGGTCCACATGCACCCTGCTCAGGGCTCACACAACCATTTGCATTTGTTTGTTATGAGTGTTTTCTTGTTCTCACCCTAACCAAATGCATCTCACTCACTCAGCCCTGTTTCTGGTTCAGTCCTTGATTGCAGAGCAGAGTGGGCTCACAGTGAGCCTTCTGCTTCCCTACCCATGCCTCATTCTCTCCCTTCATAGAATAAAGTTAATCGTCTCCATTGCTGGCCAACCTGCCTCCAAAGAAAAGTGCAGAAATGCAGGAGAGTTAACATGTATTAAAAGTGCTTGAAGCATTGGAGAACAAGGAGCTTCCAAACACAGCATTTAATTATTCATTTGGTTTTTCAAATCCAGACATTACCTTGAAAAGTTCTCTGGCACAAGGGCTCCCACAGCCCCCAAGAACTGACCTTAATGGCAACATGCCTTGCTCTCATGACACGTGTATGTGTTCTATCAGGGGGATGTCTGCAGTGTAAATAGGACAGCACTGTGTCTGAGGGAGGTGCCGCACTGATTCTGTCTCCAGCGTCTGTCTGTGGGGCGCTTGGTTTGCTTTAATATCCAAGCGCTTTCCTCCCTTATGACAGAAACAGCCTGTGACCTTTAAGATCCCAGCCTCCTGGGAGAACAGTACCTGTTTCCTTGAAAACCAGAGCCATTGCCTTCTTTACAAATAGCATTTCAGAGAGTTGACATGGTTTGTTCATAACAATTATATTTCTCACCCAAAAGCTTAATTGAATTTTTGTATAGTAACTTGTCTTTTTACCCGAGGATGCCACCAGCTTCTGGGAAAAAGCCAGCAAGACCGTGATGGAAACAGAGAGGCACAGGGTGTATGAATCCGTTATGGGAAGAGGGTGGGAGGGTCCTGGAGAATGGCCAAATGTACCCCATCATTTTTATTTCCAGAAAACTGGTGTGAACCTCCTTTGACATGCCGTCTTTTACCCACACAAATACTTTATCCTCCCTCATTTGTTTCTTTACTGGGAGAAATGGCACATTTGGGTACAACTGAAGAAGGGCCTTGCTACCAGTCTTAGGAAATAGGATCTCTGGCCCGTCCTGGGAGGTCATCAGCTTCAGATGTCAGCTCTCTGATTGAGAGACTGGCGGAGGCTCGGCTACCTGAGGACCGGTGCTGTCCTGATGCCTGACATTAAACTGTAAACTGTGATATGCAGTTGAGACATGGGTGGGCCTTTGCGAGCATCTGCATGAGCACAGGAGCAGGCAGCCACATGACACTTCCTCTCAGGAGTCCCAACTCACAAGGCACATTTGTGTGGGTTCATCATCACTGCAGCCCTGTGGACTGAATTCTCTCAGCCCTGTTCCACAGATAGCCACACAGAAGTTACAAAGATTTAGGGAAATGGCCCAAATGCCCTGGTTACTTGGTGCTTTCCCTGGAATAGCAGACACTGTCTGAACACTTAAAGGAGCTATTTGGAAACTGATCCAGGAAAAGCTACTTCCAAGGTGGGAAGTTGGCACAGGGAATTGTGTGAACAACACCCAGATCTGGAATCCAGGTCTTTCCACAAAGAAGCTAGTGAGCTCTGCATTCTTATACGCATCTGTGGGTTCTCACACATGCTCAGACATACACACAGAGACACACATACACTTTACTCATGCGTGTAATTGTAGTTTGGGTATCTCAGTGCTGTTGTCAGGATGCCCACACACAGAGCTGTGGGTAGGACCTCGTTCTAGGAAACAGTACAAGGTGGTTCTTGAGCAGCTTAGGCTGGGCTTTGGTGTCTTCCCTCAGGTGTATCCAGGAGCTGTCCTAAGATCTCGGGGTGGCCTAGCGAAGCCCCCTTCAGTTGACAAAGATTCAGGCTGAAAGTGGTTATGGTCTGAGCTTTGCAGCTGGTAAGTACTTGAGCTGGGTAGGCTGGGTCTCTGCCTGGGAAACCCCACTAGAAGAAAAGCCACCTCTGCACACCTGTGGGAGGTAGCTTTAGGACTAGTCAAAAAGTGATAACTTTACACATTAGCAAGTGGACACAGAAGGTAATAACCCAAAGGAGGACCATGTGGAGAGGTGTGTGAGGGTTAGAAGAGACCTGCTGAATGACTGGAAGGCAGATTTGGAAAGGGCCCGATGGTGAATCCCCAGACCTCTGACCATGAAACTAAAGCTGAAGTCACACCAGACCTGAGGATCTGAATGGGTGCCAGGGCTGGTCCAGGGATCAGGGATTCTCATGCCTTTTATGTTTTCCTTTGAGGGTGTGAAATTTAACAATGCTTCCAGTATTTCTTTTGTGCATGTTTATCTCTTGCTCCTGAAAGAGAGCTCAGGGTTCCCAGGAAGCCCATTTGCTGGACTTCTGCTAAAGAGCTGAGAAATGGCCTCGGCGCTCTAGTCCCCCAAGAGCCACCTGGTTAGTGGAATGGTGAGCCTGGGAGCAGAAGTTAGCCCCCACGGCCAGTTACATCATTCATCTTTCACTTCCTAGAAGCCATCTCCAAAGCAGAGAGCAGACATCATTCCTTTTTTATACTGCTGGAAAAGAAAGCAGGAGAGGCCAAGGGAGTTTCTCCAGACACATAAGTCAGTACTTGGAAGACAGCCTTGGGCCGATCTTTGCCAAGAAAAGAAGAGAAACTCCAAAGCCACCAGACAAGGATGCCCAGCCCTTTGCATTACCAGCTCCAGGAAACCTGACCTCCCTGCATGACAGTGACACTGGGATCCCGTGCCCTGAAACACATTGCCTCCTTCCTATCACAAAGGCATGGGGGCCCAAGAGGGAAATTTTGCAAATGAGATCCTCCCATAAATCCAGAAGACAAGGACCCTCCTGCCTCACACCCACTCCCTTTCACACCACATTTAGCCACAATCGATTCATTGTCCTCAGGACAGAAGAGCCTCATCTATTCAGTATATTCCCAACTGAGTCAGAAACAGCAGCAAGATTTAAACCCTGGCCCCTAATCCATTCTTCTGCAGGTGTTTCTAAGTAAGGAAAGGTGCACATGAGTGCTTGTTTAATAGAGATAACAATTATATGTGCCCCATAAATAGGAACTGTGGAAAGGCTGCTGACAGATATAGACAAGTTTGGGAAACATCCTAGTTAGACACAATTTTGCCCACCTGTCACCTATTTCCTATATTTTTCCTTCCTGGTTCCTGTTACCAGCATGGGGAAGGCGGGATGGCAGAGACATCGTGTCACTTCTACCTGTCACCAGAGAGCTGTCCCCATGCTGCTGCCCCATGTGTCCAGGTGGTTGGCAGCAGGAGGGCCCCAATTCCCATCTCCCTGCAGCCCCTCAGAAGCATCACATGTGGTCCTTCTCGACACTGATCTTGGACTCCTGAGCCACACTGCTGGGTTTTGCTTCCAGGCAGTGCCACTTCCAATCTTTGTGGCCTTGGACAAACTACTAAAGATCTTTGTGCTTCAGCCTCCTTGCTGTAAACTGGAGCCAGAACATATGTCGCAGGATAGTTGTGGAGTGCAGGCACACAGTACAGGCTGTTTATGTAATAAGTAAATACCAGTATATGCTGCTCTGGCTCAGTGCAGCTTGCCCAATGGGACCCTGACACTGCTCCCTCCTCTGGACGCTTACTCCCATTTCCCAGGTTGACTTTCTTCTGGTCTTCAGGCTTTGGAAAGATCATGGGCCAGGTTCTCTGGGGCTCCAGTAGTTAACATGTCATGACTTCCTTGGCCAGCACTTTTGTTCAGATTAAAGCCCCTAGTTCCCTCTCGTCTCTCTCTTCCACCTTACTTTCCCCTGCTGATCAGAGTTGACCTCACTGCCTTCCTCTCTGCTTTTGACTCTGGGGCTCTCTCTTCTGCCCTTTGTGCCCAAATGATTCTTGGCAAATTTCTTGATGAGAACTCATGAGCCCATACACACAATGATTTTTCTTCATTGCCCTGATTTTGCTCTTTGTCCTGACCTGGATGTGTGCTCTGCCTGCAAAAGAAGTTCCCTGGCACCTGGAGACCCATTAGGTTGCTGGTCCATGGTCTTCCTGGTCACATCATCTTAGCCTTTGTTCCCACCCACTCCCAGGCGGTCTCACCCCCACCCCACAACATGCTAGCCCAGCACACAATCATCAAAGATGCACACAGATGAGGTTACAATGGAAGCACTTGATAGTATCTGGTATAAGATTTGTTTGAAAGGCATCACTGTCCCTGTGAGGATAATCAGAGGAGGCTGGGCACCAGAAGTTCAACTGCTCTCTGCCTCCTCTTCATAAAATGTCCCATTAGTTAAGCAGAGCAGCATGGGCTGCAGCCCTGGCCACATTATTCGTCTTTTCATTTTGTAGCTACATGGCAGTGTCTTCAGTGCAAGAGCTCTGAAATTATGCACTGGGCCCAAATATTTCAAGACCCAACAGCAACAAATATGCAATTATATAGTTCAGTGGTGCAGGGCCATGGCAAGGCAGAGAAGGCAGGAGGGACCTCTCCAGCTCTTGTAAAGTTCCTTTGGAAGGAAATGGTAGGGCCTGAAATTGAGTGCCTTCCAAGCCAGCATGAAGCTCCGCCCCCCTCTGGCCTGAGAGTAATTCATCCATCCAGATCCTTCAGGATTAGAGGGGTGCAGGGAGAAGAAAAGCAGTCTACCCCCTGTGCAGGGGCATCTGCTGGAATCCTCACCGTGATCCACAGGGAGAGAGAAGATGGGGGAAGAGAGAAATGGTACACTACTTAGGCTCCTGCCCGTAACTTCGGGGAAGTTCCTCATCATTTCTGCACCAGGACTTTCTCATTAGCAGCAAATGAAGACACTTGCATCAAAGCTTGTTCGGAGGATCAGCTGAGATAAGACAAATAAAAAGGTGATTTTCTATTGTGATCCCCACCTGACAGATGAGGAAATTATGGTCAGAGAGGTTAAGAAACTTTTCCCAGGATACACAGCTAATAAGTGATGTTAATCAGGATTCCAGTCCCTAGTATATCTGGTCCATTATTTCTTACCCCTAAACTCGGTGGCAAGAAGATAGCAAAGTTAGTGGCACAGCCTGGTAATAATGGTGTCTGCTATGGTTTAGGAAGAGAAACATGCTGTGCCCTATTCTATTTGGAAAGAATTGAAGGGACTGGAGGGACATCTTCAGGACAACTTGTAAAAGTTATGGGGTCTTCCTCTCCTGTGATTGCCTTTGCACCTCATGCATCATGTGAGCCAAAACACATAGCATTCAGACTAGCCTTTCCTGAGGGCTCTGAGAGAGCTGGAGCTCATGTGTGCATATGCATGTGTGTGAAGGACAGTGTATGTGTAAGTGTATGCAAATGTATGTGTCAGTGTGTATGAGTATGTGCATGTATGCAAGAGTGAATGTACGTGTGAGTGTGTGTGTGCACTTGTGTGAGTGTGTACATGTGAGTACATGTGAATGTGTATATGTGTGCACATCTGAGTGTGTGTGAGTGCGTGCGAATGTATGTGTGAGTATGTGTGTGTGTGTTGTTGAAGGATGTCTGATGGGTCCAGGAACGAATCACAGAGCCAGGGGTTTCCATGGTAGCTGAGGTTCCCGCTGGTTCTTAAATAATTAACCAGCCAGAGCTTTTAAATACATTTCAAAACAAATACTCATTTTCCTTTAATGTGGAGCTGATTTCCCCTTTTACACACTGCTTGAGGCTACACAAGCAACTGTAATTCTCGCTCTGATGAGGTGGCAGCATCTTGAGTTGTCATGGAAAACAGCTCCTGTTGTCAGAGGTTAATCCAGGGCTTCACCTGTCCGGAAGCAAGGAGATAGGCGAGAGGAAGGAAGTCCTTGTTTCTGTTCCTCTTTTGTGGCCACTGGGGTATCTACAGAGGCCGGCAGCTTCGCCCTGCACTTGAGTTCATGTGCTGACAGATCTCTGAGATTGGCCGCACAGCCTCTCAGATCTCTTGGATTCCTGGTAAGAGCTTACTCTGACCAAGTGAATGGACACCATCTCCCCTCAAGCTCCTGCCCCATCTGTCTATATGTACATCCCACCCATGTGGGAGCATGTGCTGCCCCGTGTAGCTGCTACCTGACATCCATGCCCCCGTCTGCTTCTTCCCACAGCTGCTGTATGTGTGCAGGGGGAAGGAAGAGAAGGGGAGTCCTAAATATTTTGAGCTTTGCTTGACTTTTTTGACCTCATTGTCATTGGGGTCAGTGGATGACTTTGGGGAGTCTCACAACCAGTGTGAAGGGCATGGCCCACCTGCCAGGATGCTTACCTCTGGGAAGGTGTCCTGGTTGTGAGGCCTCCTCTTAGGGCACATTTGGGTTGTCCTCATCATCCCCAACAGGATGCTCAACCAACAGAGATCCTGGGCCACATGTCAATGAAAACAATAAAATGCCACAGTCAGTGTTTGTTGAACACTCAACTCTGTCCAGAGCTCTGGGTGGGTGCTTCACTTGCATTAACACAGGCACTGTTCATAGTGACCCAATGAGCAGCTTCTATGGTTAGCCCAGGCAGCAGGGAGGAGGGGTGCAGGCCCAGAGGAGCTTCTTAGCTTGCCTGAGGTCACAGTCAACCTGTGATGGAAGCAGGACTGAAACCTAGAACTGATTCACCAGTGCTTTTAACCAATTGCTTGCCTGTGTGTGCAGGACCCAGCTTGGGGTAAAGGAGCCCTATTTAATCCCTAAGGAAGAAGCTGATAGGATGTGGGTGAGACCCCAAAATCCCGTGAGAGGGCACAGCCTCTGGCTTGGAGAGGAACCCAAGTTAACAGTCAAGGGATATAGCAGGAGGACACTCAGGGTGGGCAACTGGAGGAGCAGGATGGGCAGGGAGGACACAGGACCTTGAGTGTTTCTCAGCAAAGAACGACCGGAAGAAGGGGTGGGCACTTGGGGTCCCTGAGAATCTGCCTTTTCACACTCCCAGAGTGAGGAGTCCTGGTGGCTGCTGCTAATGATGCTCTCAGATTGTCCTCTTAGCAAGTGATCCCTCCTCCATTGCTCTGGGCCTACAGGTGAGGAACACCATTGACCTGAGCTGAAGAGGGAGGAAGGGAGGTGACAGGCGCTGCCAAAACAGCTGCCACTCTCAGTCAGCCCACTCTCCAGTCACCAAAGGCCTCACTATTTCCCTTGCTCTCTCCTCGTTCTTCACGCCTCTCCTGCCTTTTTTGTTATTGATTCACTCATGCACTCATTCAGCAGATATTTGTTAAGTTCCAGGCAAGAGAAGTGCAGATGTGAAAGACAAAGCACCTGCCCTCAAGGGACTTACAGAGTAAGGCACTAAGAGGTCAGAAGAGCCAGTCCTGGGGCCTAGGAGAGCAGAAAGAAGGGACTGGGGATGGCAACTGTGTGGGACGTGGAAGGAAGCACAGAAGTTGGCCACTTCTCTGTGGAAGGAGGAAAGGAATGAACTGAATGAGACCTGACTCCTGGCCTTCCTTTTGCTCACTGCTTTTGTCCAAGGGTACAGCCAGCCTTCCACTGAGGCTCAGTTCCTATGCATCTCTCCAAACTCAAAGTTGCCCTCCTGAGAGCATCTTTCTCCCCACTGGCTCACTGTCCAGCATACTGGGCATTTTTTGTTCACTTGGGAAAGTCCTGAGGCATGGGGATCTTGCCTAGCTCATGATCCTTTTTAACCTCTAACCTGAGGATGGTGTGCTTGGCCACAATTACTCCAAAGCTGAGGCCATGCTTTTTCCCTGTAGAGCATACATGTTAGTTGAGGAAATAAGCAGATAAGAGCCAGCAAATAGTCTCAAGGTAAATAAGTACAGTCCAGGCTACCTGGGCCCTCTTAGGGAATCAGTTAAAGAACTTTTCTGAAGAGCCAGGAAAAAGATCTCAAATAAATAAATAAATAAATAAATAAATAAATAAATAAATAAATAGAATGACTACAATGGCCCTTTCTACAGCACACTGCAGTTTAGAAAGTGCCTTAACATGCCTTCTCAGTGGCTCCGCAGGGCAACCCTGCATGGTAGTTGTACAAAAACTCTCATTTGATACATGAGGGAACTGGTACTCTCAGCAGGTCGGTGACTTGCCCTAATCTGATTCAACAGGGAAGCCTGTTCTAGAGTCTACATCTTTAGGCTCTGAATCCTGAGGTTCTTTCCCCCTGGGCTCATGTGGACTGGGAAAAGAGGAGGAAAGCCAAACCAGGAAAGAGCCAGTATGAGCACAGCTCCAAATGGGAGGGGTCATGGCATGAGGGCCCCAGGAAGTCTCCTTCCAGCCCAAGCCTACATAGAGGAGAGGGGATTGTCCTTTTATAGTCACAGCTACCTCCCTACCCCTTCCATCTCTTCTTCTTTCTAACTCCTGGGAACCATAATCTATTACCCATCTCTATAATTATATCATTTCACTAATGTCAGGTGAGTTAATATGCTATATAAATTTGTTACATAAATAAATCGGTATGTTGTATAAACTAATATATTAATATTAGATAAGATCTACTCCAAAGCAAAGAAAATCATTAGACAAGAGGCATATTATCTACTAATAAAGGGATCAACCCATACCTTACTCATAAAGACATAATAATCCTAAATGTATGTGCATCAGACAATAGAGCCACACATACATGAAGCAAGAATTTGACAGAAAACAAAGGAGAAATAGACAATATGCAATTATAGTGGGAGACTTTACCACCCCACTCCATTGGTAGAACTATTCCATAGAATATCAAGAGGGATATGGAATACATTAACACTATAACCAATCAACAGGATGTCATTGACATACAATGACAAAGTGCCCATAGAACATTAAACATATCCTGGTCCACTAAAACCAATGAGCAAAAGAACTCACATTTAAAGAATTAAAATCACAAAAGATGTTTATCATCATTAGCCATTAGGGAAATGTAAATTAAAACCACATGAAATAGCACCATATACTTATCAGAATGACTACAATAAACAACAGTGACAACTCAGAATGCTGGCGATAATGCAGAAACTGCATTACTCACAGAGTGCTGGTGAGAATACAAAATTGTGCAGCCACTCCAGAAAAGTTTGGCAGTTTTCTACAAAGTTAAACATGTACTTATCATACAACCTAGAAATTGCCCTCCTGGGTGGGCATTCATCCCCTAAAATGCAAAACTTATGCTAACACAAATACCTATACATAAATATTTATAGCAGCTCTATCATAATAGCCCCAAACTGGAACTTCTCAAAATGTTTTCCAATGAGTGAATAAATAATCTGTGCATATACCTCCTGTGGAATACTACTCAGCAATAAAAAGAAACTACTGATACAGGTCACATATTGAATGTATCTCAAGGAAATTATGCTGAATTAATAAAACCAATCTCAAAAGTTGACAGACTATATGATCCTGGTGTTGTAAAATCCCTTACATAGCTAGGGGGAAAATACCAGAAAATATTGCTGTAAGTGTGCCAATGATTGATTATGCCCAGCTTTTATATAGACCTTGGTCCTAAAGCAGATGGCATCTACCATTTCAGCACGCCACCTCATGGCTCACCCTTCTGCCACTTTCTATTGTTATTGGAGACATTTCCTCTTTATTCCAGGAATGGCTCTCGATCAAGTCCAATATATCTCAAGCAATTATTAAACAAATTACAGAGCCACAGAATGTCAGAGGGAAGAAACCCTGAGATCATCTGGTTCAGTGGTTCACATTCCTGGCTGAACAGCAAAATCACTGGTGAGCTGTAAAGTGACTGTTGCCTGGGACCACCTCTGCCTCTGCATCATGACTTTCTAAAAGCTCCCCAAGTGATTCCAAGGGGCAGCCAGGTTTGAAAAACGCTGATGAGTCCAAGTTCCTCATTTTACAGATGAGGAAACTTTGAACTCCAGAGATGAAATAAATAGCCCACGGCAGGTTACATGGCTGGCTGTTGTTTGAGCTGTCTTCCGAATCCTAGGGCCTTTTCCCTGCTTATTTGGTTCTTTCCCATTTATCAACACATTCACCCTCCTTACAGACCTTGAAGATAAGGAGCATGATGTAATTACTCCCAATGTAGGGATCATAACCCTGAGGCATATAGCAAGAAAATAATGGTCTTAATTAATAATTTTCAGATTGCAGCAGAGGAAAAGCATAAATATGGCCTCTTAACTTCTAGGCCCAATAAGAGATCCAAAAAGAAAAATTGAGCATTCGTTTACCAAGCCCATGACAGTGAGAGACATATTGTGTACCCAAGTTTGGGAAGGTTACTAAGCTCTCCGAGGCCTCCCTCCCAGGCCAATTTCTCTTGCATCTATTCAGCATAACTCATTAAAGTCTTCCTATTTTTTATAGATTTTAATCTGTTACTGCCAGCACCTATTGGATCTCAATTTGCACCCAATTTATTTCTACCTCTTACAAGGAATGAGAACAAACAGCCCCTGCCCTTCTCTCATCTAAAGTTGCTTATTTACAATTGCATTTTAGTCCAAACTATTCCATTTATCCATTAGCTTTAATGTGTCCCTTTCAATGTCTTGTTACCATCAGAGATGTTATCATCAATCACCATAGCATTCTGTGGTGTCTATATTTTAATAAATACCAGAGGCCTAGTGCACAAGATTCATGCACTGGAGGCGGGGGGTGGGGGAGTCCTTCAGTCCAGCTTGTGCCCTCTCACAGTCTGGGACCCCTCAGTGGATGTCCATCTGCTGGTTTAGGCTCACTCCCCTGGAGGATCAGGCCTAAGCTGGCAGTCAGACATCCCTCTCACAGTCCAGGACTTTCGCAGCCTGGGAATCCTCGCTCCTTACCACCTACTTGCAGTGGAGGCAGGAAAGGCTCCTGCCACCACTGCTATGCTTGCCAGCCATGAGCCCAGCTTCTGGCTCATAGGCACTCTCGTTATGGGAGCACACTGATTACCAGGGGGAAGCTCCTGCATGGAGCATCTTCCCCCTGGTGGTCAGTGTGCATCATAGCAACTGGTCATTCTGCTGTTCAGTTGATTTGCATATTAGCCTTTTATTATATAGGATGGTTTATAGAAGCATGGGAGTGAATATATAGATGTGGAGGAAGGGGGTGAATGGGAGGAGAGCAGGAAAAAGAACAGATGTCATCAGTCAGCACCACGACTGTGGTCCCTCAGGGCTCTTCACATATAGGAAGCCCCAGATAGAAACCAGGAGAGGGCTAGTGAGCAATTCTTACAGAAGCAGAGGGAGAGGTCCCCAATGTCCAAACAGCAATGAGAAGAACCCTTCTTCATGTTGATAAACTCTTTGTCTCAGTCTTGGAGTCATCACTGCGTCAAATTTAAATGCATTCATTTTTGTTTCTCAACTGCATCATTTTATAAGGATCTGTGAATTTTAACAGATAGGTTTTAGAAAATATGAATGGTATAATTTGTGGGTTATATATTGACATCACTTTGGATAAACTCTAAAAATTAAGATGGGCTCCTGGTGGTTCACTGAGCTAAGAAAGCAAACAAACAAACAAATAAAAACAAAACGAGCCCAGCAGTCCTTTCTGAACTCACACAAACTGCACTTCCAGAAGCCTCTGGCTGGACTGCCTGCTTGCATGTATTTTTGTATCTGAACTAGCCAATTTAAAGGAATTCCTGGAGCCCCTATTTCAACCAATAGACTATGGCTTTTCCTATATGATTGGAGTTGTGCAGCTCTGACCAATCAGAGCAACTCTGTTCTGACAAATCAGGGACCAGGGACAAGGACTTCTGTCTATATAAACCAGCTCCCTCCTGGCTCCCAGAGCACCTTTTCTGCCAAAGACTAGGGAGAGACAGGAAGAGAGAGATATTGGAGCCCAGACTTGGGCCAGGGATAAAGCTTGCAACTGAGGTATCTATCTAACCAGTTACCCTTCAGACCAGCTAGGGCTGAACTGTCCTTCTTCATGGCATCCCCAGATTGGGGCTTCTTGTTGGCATTGGGGCTCCAATGACCATTGGTTGACAATCACTTTTTTTTTTTACATTGAAACTGGTTCTTGTGTTTAAGCCAAGTGAAGTGGTATGTAGGTAGGGAAGAAGACTTTAAGGAGGAGATGTTTCCCAAAAAGCAGCCTCTAGTTATAGAAAGACACAGATTTGAGCCAGAAGCCCTGGGTTTGTATCTGGCACAAAATAGCCTTAGGGTGAGTTATTTTTATTTGATTTACTGTAACACACACAACTCAGTTACATGGCTGAAGTGAATACAGGCTTTAAATATCAACCTCAGAGTAACATTTTTAAAAAGCTGCTCCAAGTCTGGTTAAGAAGAATGGGGTAAGACGTGTGTAAACAATTCCAGCTGGGCCTGAGCACAGCTGGAAAAGGTAACCTCTCCCTCTGAATTTTGGGGGCACTAAATCTCTCCTTTCAGACCCGGACAACTGACTCATCCTTGCATCTTTGTAAATCTATTTTTTGTTCCTTCATTGGTTCGTTCACTGGTTCATTCACTCATTCATTCTACAGCCTTCATACCCTTTTCATTTCTAGGAAGCCAGATGTTAGGAGATTTTAATTACTCCTGAATCTGGCCACTCAGCTAACCACAACATAGCTTGGAGCTCCAGCCCTGAGATGACAGTAGCTTAGGGCCACATTGACTTTCATGGGCCCTAGGCATTTGGCTTTCATGGATTTTTTTCTCCAACAACAAAAATAATAATAGTAATTGCAAATATAGTTTATACTAATATTAAATATATATTTAAATATGTATTATATATATGTTGCATATATATACATATATATATAATTTTATCTTATAACCATGTTATATAAAGATAAATATAATTCAGTCTGGATTATATTGTTTATTGATTTTTCTTCTTTTTTTAAAATACATTTTATTGGTTTTTTTACAGAAAGGAAGGGAGAAGGATAGAGAGTTAGAAACATCAATGAGAGAGAAACATCAATCAGCTGCTTCCTGCACACCCCCTATTGAGGATGTGCTCACAACCAAGGTACATGCCCTTGACTGGAATTGACCCTAGAACCCTTGTTGTCTGTAGGCCAACACTCTATCCACTGAGCCAAACCAGCCATGGCTGATTTTTCTTCTTAGCTGAAGAAATATTAAAACAGTTTTGAGGGTGCCTAGAAATATTGTGGACCCTAGGCATTGTGCCTAGAGCAATGGTAGCTGAAAGGCCAGACCTAATGCTAATCCCTGCTCCTGGATCCAAGCAACTCTTTCAAGCATCCACCCAGAAGTGCTGTCTTTGTCTGGCTAGGAGAACCTCTGAACCCAAATTTGATCTCAGCTCCAAAACCAGAGCAAATATATTCTGGGCGATTGGTGGAAATGTCTAGACTAAGAAAATTACATTAGGAGCAAGAAGTCCAGTAAAATATTCATAGAGTGAATGAATGAATGAATGAATGAATGAATAATTGAATGTTTTAAATATAGGTTGAATCTCATTTGTGCTTCAGGGGAAGATAATCTAAAAATTTTAACCAAAGCCTGTGTTTACTTGAAAAATGCCAACTGATATTTGCCTAATCGAAGTGCAGAAAATACAAGGACATTCACATCTAAAAAATGGGCAAATGAGCCTTTAAGGTCAAATGTCAGATATTTTTATTGATACACATAGCAATTTTGTAAGCTTAAAAATAAGGATCAGCTGGTGCCACCATTTAATGGATCACCAATAATTTTTAAAATATTTTTATTGATTTCAGAGAGGAAGGGAGAGATAGAAACATCAATGATAGAGAGAATCATCAGTCAGTTGCCTCCCAAACATACCCCAACTCAGGGGAGATGAAGCCCACAACCTGGACCTCTGTGCCCCAACCACGACTCAAATCCTGACCTCCTGTTTCATAGGTCAATGCTCAACCACTGAGCCAAACTCACTGGGTGGATCACCTATAAATTTTAAGGTACTTCAGATGCATTAGTTCTCACTCTCATAAAGTTGGGTATTTTAGCTCCATTTTAGAGTAATGGAGGATGAATGATTAAGTGAGCCATTTAAGACTAGGATCCCTGTGATTTGTTGTTACCTGATCTTGGTTCATTTTCCTAACTTTGCAGGGGTCCAGTTTTTATATGCAAGGCACTAGAAAAATGCAAGAGGTCTTAGTGCTACTTTAGATTATATTTTAGAAAGAAAGTTATAAGAATAATTCTATATTTGAAATCCTACTACTCAAAGTTTTTAAAATTTTTAAACAAGTCATGGCAAGTTAGAGAATGGATTTTGGAACTGAGATTCTACCTCACCTGCTTACCTATAGAGGGCTGTGAGGAGACACAGGACGCATCAACTCCTTTCAGTTTGTCCAAGACTTTTCAAGTTTTAGCACTGAAAATTCTGAGTTTGTGGAAATCTCTCAGTCTCTGGAAAACAGGAATTATTATTCATCCTAGACACATCTTCCTAAGTATCCCGTTTCCTCATGAAAGCAGAAGAGGACCTCTTAGGAATCAGGTGTTTAAATTAAATCCTCATAGCATCCTGCAAAGTGTATGCAATATAATCATCATCCTCTTCTAGGTGAGGAAATTGAGACTCTAAAGTGCTCAGACCACTGCCTAGAGTGCCCCTGCTATGAAGTTCTGATACATAGTCTTAGGTACAGAGTCTTCCTTCACCATGCTGTGGGAGATACCTCCTGGCTGAGGACCCACTGGACTAAGGTGGCATCTGCTATGCTAACCCTGAATTGGGTCTCAGTCAGTGAATTTCTCCTCCTCCAAAGCCCCGTCTACAATTATGGTAGATATGGGATAAAGTTACTTTAGTTAATTTGGTGCAGACAGGACATGGTTAATGTGGTGAAGAGTTTCCAGCTGCAGAATGAGACCATCATGGTCTTTAATTTTGGGGAAGGAGGATGGGAAGCTTGCCTGGAAGTGGGTGGGAGGAGAAGATTCTTCGGGTAGCCTGCCTGCCCGCTTTATTATTAGGTTAATTGAAACCATAAAAGCAAACTCAGATTTGCATTAAAGCCCTGCATAGCAGATGGCGACAACTTTTGAGCATCATAAAAAGAGGATTGAAAGTTATAAAGAGTCTTGGGCTCATCTGTGCCAGAGTGCTGAGGAAACGGCATTGTGGGAAACAGCGGTCTGCACCCCTACATCGCCTACTCACACCACACAAAGGAAGGGTCCTTGTCACTAGAGGTCATCAGCTCTAGAAATGGTCCCAGCATCTTTCACCTTGTTCACTCTATGCGAGGATATGTTTTTATTGATTTTATAGAGAGAGGAAGGGAGAGAAAGCCACATCGATCAGTTGCCTCCCATATACTTTCTGACTGGGGATCGAACCTGCAATCTAGGCATGTGCCATAAAGGAGAATGAACCCTCAACCTTTTGATGTGCAAGACAATGCTTCATCCAGTTGAGCCACCCATCCAGGAATTCCTTTGTTCACTCTTAAAGCATATTTTTACATTAACTTTCTGTGGGGGAAACTCAGTTTGCACTTGGCCTTTCTCCATCTTATTCCTGCCACCTCTCTCCTTTCAACTTGGCAGCATCCTCATTCCAACATCATAGTGACCACCTTGTCACTTTCCCCTAGCTACTTTCCTGGAAAGTCCCTGGCTTCAAACATACCTCTTCCTTCTTTTCTTTCCTGTCCATTGAATCAGCCACTTCTCAATGCTAACAACTAGCTGACTCAGAGGGATGAGTGTCTATGAATTGCTTCTCTGTCTATGGTGAATACCTTTCCTTGATTCCACCAGCATCCTCACCTCAGCCTTGCCTCCCACATAAATGAGAACATAGACTCCTTTAGAGATGAAGCTCTAAAGACATCAATAGTGTCAGTGAGTTTCATACCAAACTTAATACAAAGAACTCCCTGCTTTGTTTCACCTTGTTCCCACTCTAACTGTCACACCACCTTCTAGACTTTGCTCCACTCATTATTTCTTCTCTCCTGCATTTCCATTTGTTCCTCTCTCTTCTGGCTCTTTCTCTGCCTACACATGTGCCTAAGGAATTCCTGTTCCATCTTGCCTCCCTCTTATTCCATATTTTCCTAAAGCCTGTTTCCTGCTGCCTGTGCTCTTTTACCTCATCACCACCACACTACTGAAATGCTGCCCCTGAACCATCTCAGGTTCACGGGGCTGTTTGGACATATCCTTCTGCTTGTGCCTGCAACACCCTTTGTAATCTGAACATTGCTTTCTCCGTTATGCCATTCCAAGTGTACCAGTAAGAGTATTTCTTCCCAAATGACATTCTCCTGGGATTTGGTGTGTGCCTCTACAGCCCAATGAAAAATGTGTTGCTCTGGTTACTAAAGTAGGAGTCTACCCTCTAAAACTTTGTGTTCTTTGAGGATAAGGAACTATATCCTGGTCATCTGGGATTTAGTCCTGGCAGGGTAATCATTCTAAATTCATGTTACCTCACAGATAGCAGGATAAGAACGTGATAGAACCATGGTAATTTCCACAGTGATTAAGGAGTCTGAACAAATTTTTTGTGCCAGGCTTTTGCTCTTATGGTACTGTCAGATCACCTCTACTAACCTGTCATCTAAAAATGCCTGAGTCACTCGTTTAGACTAAGCCACTGGAAGCCCTTGAATAAACTCAATTATCAAAGATGTGAAAAGAGAAAGGGTAGAAGTAGATATTCATTGGTCTCATACTATGTACAAGCCACCATCTTAGTCACTTTACCAGCATTCATCCAGGTAATCACTGACAGGTACATATTTTAAAGCACATTATTTTATAGAAAAAAAGAAATTAAGCCAAGAAAAGCTACAATTTGCCCATTGGGGCTAGAGATAAACCAAGATTGACTATGTATGAATAATTGTTGAAACTGGTTGATGGGCACATGGGCTTTATTATACTAGTTCCTATTTTTAATATATTTAAAGTTTTTCTATAATAAGATGAGAAAACAAAAACTTGCCCAATTTTGCTCAGCTAACATGTTATTATCCATTGCTACATAACAAATTAATCCAAACCTCAGTAGCTGAAAACAACAGAAATCATGAGTGATTAGCTTTTAATTTCTGTGGGTCAGGATCTGGGCACAGTTTAGCTGGTATCCTGGTTCAAGGTCTCCCACAATGTTGGGTGTGTTGCCCAGGGCTGTGGGCAGCCCAAGGATCCGCTGGAGTAGTGGGCATACATCTGGAAGCTCACACACATCAGGGGCCCTGGTTATTGATGGAAATATCCATTCTATGCCACATGGGCCTCCAGAGTGCTACTCACTTGTTTCCCCCAAAGGGAGGGCTCTGGAACCAAAGAGAAGTGAGTGCCCAAGATGAAAATTGCAGCCTTTTTTTATAACCTAAGCCTGAAAGTGGCATCACTCCTACTGTATTTTATTCATTAAAGTGTGTAAGTTCAGCCCACACTCCAGTGCAGGCAGTTACATAGAGCACAGATACCAGGAAGGGGGAGGAAGGATCATTGCGGCCTTCTCAGAGGCTGCCTACCATGTCTAATAAATAGCCTTGGTAGGCTCTAAACCTTTTTCTATTCTATACCAAATCCTGTGTGTGCTTTTTTTCACTGCTTCCAGCAGCCTCATGACTTCACCATGGACAGATCCCACCGTAGGTCCAATGAGTTTACAGATTGACCCACCAGAAGGCAGGTCTATAAGGTGATGTGACTCAGTTATTAACATTTGGTGCTGGTTGGGAACAGAGCCCTAGAATCGCATGGCTCTAAAGGGGCATCATTTTCATAGAGGCAATGGAAACTACCAGATGAGAGGCATGAAGAACTCTGTTGTGGAATGGTCCCATGGGAGCCCTGAGAAGCCTAGTCATAAGAAGAGAAGAAGCAAGAACAACTGGAGATTTCAGCAAAAGTATGTATTGAAGACCAAACTGTGTGATCTTTTCTTTTTCTTTCTTTATTTTTTCTTTTTTGGTTAAACCTCAACCAAGGATATTTTTTTCATTGAATTTTAGAGAGAATAGAAGATAGAGTGGGAGAGGGGAAAGAGAGAAAGAGAAAGAAAAGAGAGAGAGAGAGAGAGAGAGATAGAGAAAGAGAGAGAGAGAGAGACATCTATGTAAGAGAGACACATCAATTGGTTGCCTCCTGCATGCACCCTGAGTAGGGCCAGGGATCAAACCTGCAACTCAGGTACATGCCCTTGAGAGGAATAAAACCTGTGACCCTTCTGTACATGAGCCAACACTCTAACCACCTAGCAACACCAGCCAGGGATTGTGTGATCTATTTATCCTCAGCCCCTAGCAGAGCATCTTATATATGGTTGCTGTTCCTTAGATATTTGTGGAGGGAATACATAAAATGAGAATGGGCAGGGGAGTTTGGTGAGAGTCTGAAAGGAGGCAAAATCCATTAGAAGCAAACCAGAATCAGATTCGCACTGAGGGTGTAGCCTGTGAAGTATGGGGGCAGACCCCTGGGAGAAGAGAAAAGATGTCCCAAGGAGAGTCTTTGCGTGGGGTGGAACAGGCCCAGCAATCTTCCTAGGAACCTGAATACTCACTCATGATTTCTGGTGGCAAGCCACCCTCCAATGTGTCTCTTCTACCCAGCTTTCAGCAGAACAGTGACTGGTCTTGGGATACATCCTAAGGCAGTGACTGGCAAACTCAATAGTCAACAGAGCCAATTATCAACAGTACAACGATTGAAACTTCTTTTGAGAGTTGAAAACTGACTTCTGCACATGGGCCACAAAGTTTCAATTGCATTGTACATGCACAACTACATGTGGTATTTTGTGGAAGAGCCACACTCAAAGGGGCCAAAGAGCCGCATGTGGCTCACGAACTGCAGTTTGCCAACCACTGTCCTAAGGTTCTGCTGATAAGACAAGCAGAGCTTTCTATAGAGTCTGCAAAGTGTGTTTCTTAGGGCCCAGGATTGCAGATGTGCCTCAGGGAATGTCTCAAGGTGAGTGCGAGGCTGAAACTGGTCTTTGGGCCTCTATTTCTCCTTGCACAGAGTCATAGTGCATTGTTGATAGCCTAAGTCCAAATTTCAGCTCCATCACTAACTAGTGTGTGACTTTAGTCAAGTGGCTTAACTCTTCTGTGCCTCAGTTCCTGGTCTATAAAAGAGGGATGATAATGGAATATATTGCTTAGGGTTTTGTGCATGTAAAACAATTTGTGTGAAATACTTAGAATTATGCCTGGCACATAGTAAGCACTCAACAAATGTTAGGCATAGAAATAATGATACTATTATTATTGTCAGTACTAGATGCCCCATGCACAAATTTGTGTACCAGCGGGGTCCTTCGGACTATCCTGTGAGATTGGGTCCAAACTGGCTCTCTGACATCCCCAAGGGGTCTCAGATTGTAAGAGAGTACAGGTTAGGCCGAAGAGCCCCACTGGTGCACAATTAGAGCTGGAGAGGAATGTGGGAGGTTGGCCAGCCAGGAAGGAACTGCAGGAGAGCTCCAAGGCCTATCCAGCCCATCGCACTCAGTCCCGATCAGCCTGACCCCATCAGCAAGCTAACCTACCAGTTGGAACATCTGCCCTCTGGTGGTTAGTGCACATTATAATGAGTGGTTGAGTGGCTTAGCATATTATTAGCATATTACTCTTAGATTGGTTGAATGAACAACTGGACAACCAGACACTTAGCATATTAGGCTTTTATAATATAGGATTATTTAGATCATTCACTGTCTCAGGCTGTGTCCTGACTGTGGCTGGCATGACAGGCATCCCATGCCTTTGCAGAGTAGCTTCAAGACACCCTCCCCACCTACAGTGGCCCCAGAGAAGTGGGACCTTCCCCTTTTGTCTCAGAGAGGAAAGAGGCAGGCACAATTTCTGTCCCAGTAGGCACTGGGGAGCAGCAGGAGGAGGGATTTCTTCTTGTTTTTGTCATTGTTTTGATTTCTGAATGCTTTTCTCCCAGGACTAGGGAGGCTGGGGTGTGGGGAACACTGAGCACCCAGGAGCCTGTGCAGCTGTGATTAGATGGCTGAGGCCCAGCAGCAGCAGCTGTTAATCCTGACTATTAATTAGAAGATATGGGAGAAAAGCAGCCTGAGAGCTCAGTTAAGCCTGAGCAGCTGCACTCCGCCTTCTTCTGCAGCATAATCCCCTGTGAGACTGGGGCAAGTGCGAACCCCAGTGAACGCCTGCCATTAAAGGCCCAGGTGTCTTTGCTCCTAGCATCAGCCACTTCTTTCACTGAGACAGCACTTTGCAGATTCCCAAGCCCATTCAAAGGCTTTGCAGAGCCCCTGTTTTCCCTCCTGTTTGGAGGACTAGAAGAGGAGGCTTGGGGAGCCTTGGGGATTTATTCCAATGAGTGTAGGGGCCAGAGCTCCTCCCAGGCATTGACAGTCAGTGTCAGCTCTGTCTTGCATGCCATGTTAAGCTGGACAAAGCACAGGGTTATGCTAAGCTTGTTCCCAAATCAAAGCCTTGCACCCACCACAGTGGCCTTGTGGGTCATGGTGTTTGACCTGACACTGGTCCCTGCTGTCAGGAACTGAGCACGCCATGCCTATAGGAGCCCTTTCCTCTCCCATTTCCTAGAGGTTCCTGTCCACACTCCACAGCTTGGTTGTCCTACCTTCACCTCCTGAAAGTTCCAACCCCTGACAGCAGTCCCTTCCCTGGTAATTCCTTCACAGATTGTAGATAACCCCAGTTCTTACCTCACTGCCTCTTTGCCATAGCCTGAGAGTCAGGCTGGGAATGAGTCACGTCCTGAAAGAAGAAGAGCTTCCAGAGCTAAGATATGCTCAGTCAGATCATCAAAACGACAGGGAGGGTTGAGGATTAGGTCTGAACCATTCATCTCTGCTTCCACTCTTACCTTTACATTGCTCTTTTTGCCTGTACCGTCTTCCCCACTGGCCTCCATCCATAGTATTCTCCTGCGCCTCATTGACACCAAGAGCATATTTTGCACCAGGAGGGGGTTAGCCAGGTGACCAGCCTGGTACTGACAGGGCTCTGAAGGTACAGAGTGCACTGGGATTCTAACCCTGGGTTTACTTTCTGACTTGCTGCTTCATTGTGATCAGGCCCTTCACTGGAACTGTTTTTTCATCCATGAAGCAGGGCTGTGCATCTGTGGGGAGAAGGGATAGAGAAGCTATGTGGAAATGATGGCTTCTAGGATATCACCATTTGTAGGGGGAATAAAAACAGCGGGTGGGAGCTGACGCACCTGGAACTGAGAACTGCTTTTCTCCCTATTCCTTTTCCCATTTTACGAAGAAGGGCTTCATGGGGTTGGCAAGAGGGAATTCAGCAGCTGTCAGGAATTAGGTTCCCAAAGGTAAACACAGAAGTCAGAACATCTCATGCTGGACCTCTGGCCCTGCCACTTGTCAGCTAAGATGATGGAGATGATGATGATGATGATGATGATGATGATGATGATGATGATGATGATGGAGGAGGAGGAGGAGAAGGAGGAGGAGAAGGAGAAGAAGGAGAGGGAGGAGGAGGAGGAGGATGATAATGATGATGATGATCTTGATATATTTTTGGATGCTCACCATATACCAGATTTTATATTAAGGTTTCACACCCATAATTTTAACTAAGTTTCTTGGGAAAATAGTGGGAATTTATACTAATGTCCCTAGCCCTCCAGGACAGGGTCTTTCAACATTAGATATATTAGGCACCAGATTTGAAATCTTTTTTATTGTTTTAAATTAAACTTTTTTTTTAGATCATTGTAGAGTCATTGCAATTGCAAGAAATAAGAGACATCCCTTGCACCTCCCACCCAGTTCCTCGAATGGCCACATCACACAGCGCTACAGCAGTGTCACAGGCTGGAGACTAATATTGGTCAGGCAGGATGCAGACACTCTCGCCACCAGCGGGATTCCTCATGTTGCCTTTATATAGCTGCACTAACTTTTTTCTAGTGCCCTCTCTTAACCCCTGCAACCATTAATGTACTCTCCATTTCCATAATTTTTTGCTTTTCAAGAATGTTCTACATTGGAGTAATTCAATATTAATCTTTATAGATTGGCTTTTTCACTCAGAACAATTCTTTGGAGGTTTACCCAGGTTGTCCTGTGTATTGGTAGTGCATTGCCTTGATTGCTGAGTAGTAGTCCATGAAATGGGTGTACCTGATTTTAGACTATTATGAATAAAGCTGTTATAAACATTCATGTACAGATTTTTGTGTCCATGTAATTTTTCATTTCCCTGGAATAAATATCCAGATGTATGGTAGTTGCATGTTTAGTTTATTTTAAGAAACTGCCAAACTGTTTTCTAGAGTGGATGTACCACTTATTTTACTTCTTATCAGGGATGTATGGGTGATTCAGTTTCTCTGCTTAATTGTCGATCATACTCGGCACTGTGATCAGTGCACAGTGGTATTTCATTGTGGTCTGATTTGCATCTCCTAAGGACTGGTGATGTTGAACATCTCTTTAAGTGCTTGTGTGCATCGGCAGGTCCTGTTCAGTGAAATGTCTCTTCATGTTGACCATTTTCTAATCAGATTATTTATTATTTTACTGTTGAGTTTTTTGAGTTCTTCATGTAATCAAGGTAAACTACTTCACTGTTGGATATATAGCTTGCAAATGTTTTTGCTTGCTTTATACTTTATTTTTTAATATACTTTATTGTGGTGTTTTGTTGTTGTTTTTTTTTTTTTTTAGAGAGAGGAAGGGAGAGGGATAGAGAGTTAGAAACATCAGTGAGAGAGAAACATAGATCAGCTGCTTCCTGCACACTCCCTACTGGGTATGTGCCCGCAACCAAGGTACATGCCCTTGACGGGAATCGAACCTGGGACCCTTTAGTCTGCAGGCTGATGCTCTATCCATCGAGCCAAACCGGTTAGGGATATACCTTATCTTTTTATTTCCCTTAACAAGGTCTGCTGCAGAATAAAAGTTTTTCATATGGGTGAGGTTCAATTTATTAATTTTCTCTTGTATGCATTGTACATCTTCCTGTAGCCTAAGAACTTGTTGCCTAGCCTTAAATGACAAAGATACAATATTTTTTTTCTAAAAGATGTATAGTTTCAGTTTTACATAGAAGTTTGTGATCCATTTTGAGTTAATTTTTGTGTGAAATATGAAACTTTGGTCAAGGATTGTTTTTGTTTATGC
The DNA here is from genome assembly GCA_011751065.1 of Lasiurus cinereus. Classification (NCBI taxonomy): domain Eukaryota; kingdom Metazoa; phylum Chordata; class Mammalia; order Chiroptera; family Vespertilionidae; genus Lasiurus; species Lasiurus cinereus. Next base: position 7,051,815 of record JAAGEH010000101.1, read on the forward strand.
CTATTCAACTTATTGTTGAAGTGTCATTTGTTAAGAAAAGATTATCATCCCTCCACTTAATTGCTTTTGTATCTTTGTTAAATCTCAGCTATATTTATGTAGGTCTATTTCTGCATCTTCTGTTCTGTTTTATTTATTTGTGTCTATCCTACCACATAATCTTGATTACTGCAGCTATATAATTAAGTCTTCAAATTAAATAGACTGCACTCAATTTCTTTTTTTCCAAATTGCTTTAGCTATTGTAGCTCTTTGCTCTCTGAAATAAATTTTAGAATAATATTACCTGTAAATTTTTTAAAAGTCTAGCTAGAATTTTGGTAAAAATAACATTAAATCTATATATCAATTTAAGGAGAATTGACATGTTTTCTATGTGGAGTCCTCCAATCTATAAATGCTGTGTATCTCTTCATTTATATAGAACTTTTAAATTTTTGTTTCATCAAAATTATGTCATTTTTAGCATGTTAAGTCCTATTTATATTTTCCTAGATTTACACCAAAGTGTTTGATATTTTTTGAGTAACCATAAATGATATTATATATTTTTTTTAGATTTATAAATGCTTTATTTTTTTAAATTAAATCTTTATTATTCAGATTATTACATTTGTTTTTCTTTTTTCCCCTCCATAGCACTCCTCCACCCAGCTCCCACTCTTCCCTCCCTCCCATTGATCTCATCCATAGGTGTATGATTTTTGTCCAGTCTCTCCCTGTACACCCCTCACCCCTTTCCCCCTGAGAATTATCAGTTCACTCCCTTTCTGTGCTCCTGATTCTAGTATATTCACCAGTTTATTCTGTTGATCAAATTTTTAATTCACTTAATTTTTAGATTCACTTGTTGATAGATATGTATTTGTTGTTCATAATTTTTTGTCTTTTACCTTTTTCTTCTTCCTCTTCTAAAAGAGTACCTTTCAGCATTTCATATAATACTGGTTTGGAGTTGATGAACTCCTTTAGCTTTTTCTTCTCTGTGAAGGTCTTTATCTGCCCTTCAATTCTGAATGATAGCTTTGCTGGATAGATTATTCTTGGTTGTAGGTTCTTGCTATTCATCACGTTGAATATTTCTTGCCACTTCCGTATGGCCTGCATCGTTTCTGTTGAGAAATCAGCTGACAGTCGTATGGGTGCTCCCTTGTAGGTAATGACCTGTTTTTCTCTTGCTGCTTTTAATATTCTCTCTCTTTTGCTCTTGGTATTTTAATTATGATGTGTCTTGGTGTGGTCCTCTTTGGATTCCTTTTATATGGGGTTCTGTGTGCTTCCTGGACGTGTAAGTCTATTTCTTTCACCAGATGTGGGAAGTTTTCAGTCATTATTTCTTTAAATAGGTTTTCAGTATCTTGCTCTCTCTCTTCTGGCACTCCCACAATTCTGATGTTGGTACGTTTGAAGCTGTCCCAGAGTCTCCTTACATTATCTTCACATTTTTGGATTCTTTTCTCTTCTTGCTTTTCTAGTTGAGTGTTTTCTGCTTCTTTATATTTCAAATTTTTTACTTGATTCTTGCCTTTCTCTAGTCTGCTGTTAGGACTCTATATAATATTTTTTATTTCAGTCAGTGAATATTTAATTTCTAGTTGGTCCTTTTTCATCTTTAGTTGGACCTTTACCATCTCTAGTTGGCTCTTTTGCATCTCTAGTTGGTCCTTTTTCATCTCCTCTTGGCTCTTGCTAAGTTTATCCAACTTTTCTAGCATATTCTTGAAAAACCTTATAAGCGTGATTTTGAACTCTATATCCAGCCGTTTTTTTCCTCCATTTCTTTTGTTTGTGATCCCTTCCCTTGTCTCGGCATTTTCACTATGCCGGGGAAACTTCTGTGTTGAATTCAGCCTTATAATGCCAGACTTGCAAAACCAAAGAAGCCTCTGTTGAGCTTGGGATGGGTGGAGTCTCAGGGCTTAAGGGACCGCCTTGCCTTCCAGTTGGCCCTGCCCTCCACGGCCCCTGAGTCTCACGTGACTGGGTAATCGCTGGAGCGGTCCTTGTGCGCTCGCACCCGCAGTGCCTCTAGACCGCTGCCTTTCCTGCTCCCCTGCGCGCCAGGACCACACGAGTCTAGGTCTCCAGGGTTTCGCCCGAAACAGGGGCTTAGTGGACTCAGAAGTGGCACAGTTGTTAGGGTCTGTCTCCCGCCCACTTGAGAAAGTCAGCGGCACAATCACCAATCTGTCCTCCACTCAGTGCCATGTGCGCCGCCACCAGCCTTCTGATCTTTTGCAACTCCCCTAAATTTCCGTGCACCTCTCCCTTTTCATAATCCAACTCACCCTGTATGAGTTTCGGCTGGATCTGGGGTTTAGTGTCGTAAGAGAAGGGGTTCAATGATGTTGGGAGTCTCCGTTTCCCTCCCGCCAGAGAAAGCCAGCCCAGGTACTCCGGCACCTGCTCTCTCAGTGCACACGCCTCGGTACCTCAGCTTTTTGCAGCTCCTCTGGGTCTCTGTGAGCCCCTCTCTTTCCTTCTAGCTGTAGAACTTCCACTTAGCCAGCTTTCCTGTGGTTCTGGATGATGTTCGTTCTGTCTTTTAGTTGTAGTTTTGAAATTGTTGTGCGAGGCAGCATTGTAGGTGTTTACCTATGCCGCCATCTTGGATTCTCTATCGATATTATATTTTTGAATTTGATGTTCCTGTATTTATTATGGTATGTAGAAATATAATTGTTTTATATGTTTATCTTGCATCCTGGAAGATAAACTTATAAAACAATTGCATCTCACTTATTAGGCATCTTCAAAGAGGGCCACTCCTCTTTCTGATCTGTGCCTTTTATTTCCTTTTCTTGCCTTGTTGCACTGGCTAGAAGTAAGAATAGACATCCTTGCCTTTTTCCCCATCTTAGGAAGAAAGCAGTCTTTCACCATTAAATATAATATTACCTGTAGGCTTTTGTAGATACTCTTTATGACAGGAAAGTTTTTTTCTATTCCTAATTTTCTGTGAGATTTTATCATAATAGGCATTTAATGATGTCAAATATTTCTCTACCTCAATTTTGTAATCACATGCTTTATATTCATTTGCTGGTTAATAAATATGTTGCATTCCTGGAATATATCTTACTTGGCCAGGCTATGTGTATTTTTAATATAGTGATGATTTCTATATGCTAATATTTTGTTAAAGATTTTGGAATGTATATTATTAAGTACTAGAGGCCCGGTGAACAAAATTCATGCGTGGAGACAGGGTGTCCTTCAGCCCAGCCTGCTCCTTCTCCAATCTGGGCCTCCTTGAGGGATGTCCGATTGCCTTTTTAGGCCCAATCCTACCTGGGCAATCAGACATCCCTCTCACAATCCAGGACTGCTGGCTCCCAACTGCTCACCTACCTACCTTCCTGGTTGCCCCTAACCGCTTCTGCCTGCCAGTCTGATCACCCCCTAACCACACCCCTGCCAGCCTTATCGATGCCTAACTGCTCCCCTGCCAGCCTGTTTAACCCTAACTGCCCTCCCCTGGGGACCTAGTCACCCCTAACTTCCCTCTCCTGCAGGCCTGGGTTCACCCCTCAACTGCCCTTCCCTGCAGGCCCAGTCACCGCCAACTTCCCTCCTCTGCTGGCCTCATCACCCCTAACTTCCCTCTCCTGAAGGCCTGATCACCCCCAACTGTCCTTCCTTGCAGGCCTGGTTTCTGCCAACTGCCCTCCCCTGTTGGTCATCTTGTGTCCACATGGGGGCAGGATCTTTTGACTACATGGGGCAATCATCTTGTGGGTTGGCATGATGGTCAATCTGCATATTACTCTTTTATTGGATAGGATAGAGGACTGCTGTATGGGTGGGGGCCAGCTGGTTTGCCCTAAAGAGTGTCCTGAATTAGGGTGGGTATTCCCTTGGGGAATGGGGTGTCTTTGGCAAAGGGCCTGTGGTGGTTTGTAGGCTGGCCATGCCCCCAGCTACCCAAGCAAAGTCCCTGGTATCTGGGATTTATTTATCTTCTACAATTGAAACTTTGAAGCTTTAAGCAGAGGCTTGGGCCTGTCAGGGTTTGTGGAAAGCTTGGCTTCCTCCATTGCCAGGGGCAACCCAAGCCTCCCTCCTGCTCTCTCTGTGGTCATAGCCATCTTGAGTGGGTTAATTTGCATGATCGCTCTGATTGGCTAGTGGGCAGGGCTGGTGGGTGTGGCTTGTGGGTATAGCAGAGGTATGGTCAATTTGCATATTACTCTTTTATTAGATAAGATATTTATCTGCAATTTCTTTCTCTCTTGCTTTTTTTTCACACTATTTTTATCTGTTTTTGATTTCATGGTAATACTAGTTTAATAAAATTAATTAGGAAGTCTTCCTTCTCTTTTTATTCTGGATGTGATTTGTAGAATTAATCTTAATTCTTAAATATCTGGTAGAATTTTTTAGTAAAATCTCTGAGTCTGGGGGTTTCTTTTTCTGGAGTTTTTAAATTATAAATTCAATTTCCTTCATAGTTATTTAAGTTTACTTAATAGGTGACTCACATTTCTTTTTTTATATTGAGTGTGCAGTTTTTCTTTATGCTTTTTTGAGAAATCAGTTCATTTCATCTAAATTATTAAACTGATGTGTAGAATTTTTTATGACATCCCACTGTTTTTAATGTAGAGTCTCTGATGCTACCCTCTGTTTGATTTCTGATATTAGTACTTTGAGTCTTCTCTCTTTTCTTTTGTCAGTATTACTAAAGGTTTGTCAATTTTACTAATATCAAAGAATCATCTTTCTTCCATTGGTTTTCTTTATTTTTTCAGCTTTTAATTTCATTGATTTTTACTCTTTGTTATTTTCTTCCACCTACTTGATGTGGGTTTAATTTGCTCTCCTTTTTCTAAGTTTTTGGATGGGAGCTTAATTATGGATTTGAAAAATTTTCTCTTTTCTAATGTACATATTTAGTGCTATAAATTTCCTTCTCTGCATTGTTTTCATTGTGTCACACAGATTTTGGTATGTTGTATTCCGATTTTTTTATTCAACTCAATTTATATTTTTTATTTTTCTGACAGATTTTCTTTGACCCATGGATTATTTAGAAGTGTACTATTTAATTTCCCAGTGTTGAAGGATATTCTGTTTATCTTTTTGCTGTTGACTTCTAGTATGATTACATGATGAGAAAATATACTCACTATAAATCCAGTTTTAAAACAGTTGTTAAATTTTGTTTTGTGGCCCAATATGTGGTCTATATTGGCTCATGTAAATGGAAACTTGAGAAGAATGTGTTCTGCTGTTGGGTGAAGTGCTTTATATAAACAGTAAAGGCCCAGTGCATGAATTCATGCACCAGTGGTGTCTCTAAGCCTGAGGGATTGGGCCAAAACCAGCTCTCCAACATCCCCCGAGGGGTTCTGGATTGCAAGAGGACACAGTCCAGGGCAAGGGACCCCACCAGAGCACAATCAGGACCAGGAAGAGACTATTTTCTAATCAGATTATTTATATTTTTACTGTTGAGTTTTGCAAGTGCTTCATATAATCAAGATAACTACCCCACTGTTGGATATATAGCTTGCAAATGTTTTGCTTGCTCCAGGGCATGTCTGGCCCATCTTGCTCAGTCCTGATCTGCCAGACCCCAGGAGTGAGCTAAACTACCAGTCAGGGAGTCTGCCCCCTGGTGGTCAGTGCATGTCATAATGACTAGTCGACTAATTGACTGCCCCCTAGTGGTCAGTGCACATCATAGAAAATGGTTGAGCCATCTTAGCATTCATTAGCATATTACTCTTTTATTGGTTGAAATATTACACTTTGATTGGTTGAACAGATGACCGGACAACCAGACACTTAGCATATTAGGCTTTTATTATATAGGATTGATGAGATCTTGTTGGTTGATAGTATTGTTGAGTTCTTCTTTATCATTGCTGATTTCTTTTTATTAATTATTGAGAGAAGGATATTGAAATCTTAAACTATCATTATGTATTTGCCTATTTCTCCTTTTAGTTCTATCAGTTTTTGCATTACATATCTTGTAGCTCTGTTCACAATACATATATATGTAGGATTGATATGTCTTTGCTATGATTTGACTGTTTCTGTATCCCAAAATTCACATGTTGGAATTGTAATGACCAATGGAATGATGTCCGAGGTGAGGCCTTTGGGTCAGCCCTAATGAATGGAATTGGTGTTTTTATAAAATAAATCTCATAGAGCCTCCTAACCCATTTACCCTGTGTGGATACAGCAAGAAGTCTACCATCCAGAAGAGGGTCCTCACCTAATCTGCTGCCACTGATCTCAGATTTCCAGTCTCCAGAACTGTGAGAAATAAATTCCTGTTCTTTATAGGACACACAGTCTGTGGTATTTTGTTATGCCATCCTGAATGAACTAAAACCATTTTCTTGGATGATTTATCTTTTCACCATTATATAATGTCCTTCTATGTCCCTGGTAATTTTCTTTGTTCTGAATTCTACTTTATTGAATATTAATATAGTAGCCCTGTCTTCTTTTAATTAATGCTCACATGATATATATTTTTTCATTGTTTTATATTCTAAATACTTATGTAGTTTTATATTCAAGGTGAGTTTTTATAGACAATAATAGCTCGGTCATATTTTAATACTCTTTTCCAATCTCTGTCTTTTAATTGGTATATTTAGACCATTTACATTTCATCTAATTAGTGATATGCTAGAGCTTAAGCATGGAATTTTATTAGTCTTTTTCTGTCTGTTATTTCTGTTTGGATTTGTTTTGTTCTTCCTGACTTCTTGTGTTATCATTGAGCACTTTTTGAATTTAATTTTGACTTATACTGTTTTAAGTTTATCCCTTTGTGTAGGCTTTTACATGATTGTCCTAGATATATAGAAATAGCATCACAGTCTTCTAGTATGTTCATTTTACCAGTTAAATGAAGAAACATAACCTTCTCTTACATTTCTGTACCTCCTTTTAAATATTATTTTTAAATTATCTTTTTTATTTTTTTTTATTGTTGAGACTATTACAGATGTCTACTATCTTCCCTTTCCCACCTTCATCTAGCCCCCATTAAGTATCTTATCTACATACTAGAGGCCCAGTGCATGAAATTCATGCACAGATAGGGTCTCTAGCCCTGCAATCAGGGCCGATCAGGTTCCTTGCCTCCCGGCCTCCCCACCTTCTCCTTTCTTCACTCCCTCAGCACCCCACTGCTACTGGTCATTCACCATGCTCCGCACCACCCCCTAGTGGTCAGTGCATGTCATAGTGAGAGATCAAATTCCTAGTCAAATTCCCAAGGGGCTAATTTGCATAATAGCCTTTTATTATGTAGGATACTTAGAACTACTTTAGATAGTGCTATAGTTTTTTTAATCAATCATCAAACATAATTTAGAAAGTACAAGAGAAAAATCTATTAACTTTACCCATATTTTTGCTCAACATATTCTTTCTTCCTTCCTAGGGTTAGTTTCCTTATTACATTCTTTCCTTTCATTTTCATAGACATTTCTGTAGCTGTTCCTTTAGGATAGGTCTGCTGGCACCAAATTCTCTTAGTTTCACTTCATCTAAGTCTGTCTTGGTTTTTCCTTCATTCCTTGAGGATATTTTTGCTGATATGGGGTTCTGGATTGACAGGTTTTTTCCCCCCACCAGTACTTGAAATGCGCCAATGCCTTTTGACTTCTTCCTCATGAGAAATTCCATGACATTTACATAGTTTTTCCTCTCTGGATAACCTATTGTTCCTCTTTCGTTGCTTTTGCAATGTCTTGGGTTTTCAGAAGTTTGACTATGATATATTGTAACAAATTTTTAGAAAGGTTTATTTATTTATTTGTTTGTTTGTTTGTTTGTTTGTTTGTTTTGGTATTCACTTGGCTTCTTGTACTTGTAGGTATATGTATCATGCCAAATATGGTACATTCTCACCCACTATTATTTTTAGCCATTTTTTAGCCCTGCCTTCTTTCTTCTCTCCTTTCAGGTTTCCCATGACTTAAATGTTAAATTGTTACTATAGTTCCTAAAGTCCCTTAGTGTCTGTCTCAACTACTTCAGGATATTTTACTTCTTGATATTCAGATTGGGTTATTTCTATTGTTTTATCATCCAATTAATGGGTCTTTTCCTCTGTTCCTTCAATTTGTCTTTTTAGCCTATTAATTAAGATTATTTCCATTATTATATTTTTACTACAAAATCAATTTGATTTTTATTTATACGTCTATGCTGAGATTTTTCATTTTACATTTGTTTCAAGTGTTCTTAAAATTGCTTATTGAAACATTTTTGTGATGATTACCTTAACATTTTTTTTCCAGATAATTCTAACATCTCTGTCATGTTTAATGTTATCATCTATTAATTGTCTTTCTTCATTCAGATTGAGATCTTACTATAACAGGGGATTTTCTCTTGAAACTTGAATATTTGGGTATGATGTTATGAAACACTGTATTTGCTTTAGACCTTATGCTTTAAGACCATCCAAGCAGGGAGAAAGTGTATGACTTCTTATTACTGCTAGATGAAAGGTTCTCCACATGGCCTTTGTTGAAACCCTAGAATGATGCACCTTTTAACAGGGAGCTCCCATCCCTGCCAGGCCCTACTTCCTGGTTGGGAGACAGTAGAAGTAAAGTGCCTCATTACTTTTCCTGCATGGTTTACACTGACACTATGTGTGCAAGGTGGAAAGGAGCCTATTACCTTTTGGCAGATGATGTCAAGGTGATGTCCCAGTTCCCTACTGGTCTTCTCTGACCCTACTGCAGCAGAGAAGGTGGGGCACTTCAATACACCTGAACAAGGTGAGAAGTCTAGGCTACATGCTCTGCTCTTGCTGGCAAGGGTAGGAGTGAGACCACAGTTTTTACCAGGATTAGGCTGAAGTAGAGCCATTATTGTCTAAACATTTTCTGTCTTTTTATGTTGTTCTTTTCCTAGTTACTTGCCTAAAGAATCATGATTGCATTTGAGATTTTTTTTAAAAAAATTGTTTTATTTTTGCACATACTGGCATTTACAAGTTTCTGGTTTCTTCAGTTCCAAGTGAGGAATGTATGAAGCAAAAATAGAAAATCCAGGAAACTAACCACCATATTGTTCCTTGGATCCCCAGACCCTAGACAATTTATCTTCTGCTTGCCATGTTCCAGGATTTCTTATGTTTGTCCTATGTATAATGTCCAGGGTTTTAGTTTTACTTAGTGGAAGGAGTATTTCTAGTCCATAAATTTCAGACATATCTTGTACAATTTTTTGTTTATTCATTCTTGTTTTGTTTTTATTTTTGTTTTATTTTGTTTTGTTTTTTGCATGGGGGAATATATTTAGGTAATTAGATTACAAAAGGGAGACTGTGGGAAGAGTATATGAAATATGGAACAATCCAGCAAAATTTCAGATGGCCTTTCCAACAAGAGTCCTCATTTTTCAAAGCTTTTTAACTCATGCTTCATGGATGGTCTATTGGAGTGTGAGTTGTCTGTTAAACCAGTCTGAAATCACATGTAAAGTTTGGTCAATCACTCATATGTGCATTAATCTGTGGAGGGGACACATCTTCAATTGATTTGTGAAGGGTATGTGACCCTTCAAATTTGTTTTAGAAAGTCTAAATGTTATCTTTTGCTTAGAACACCATCCTAGTGCTTCCTATCCAGACCACTTTGCTTTCTTTCTGTTTTATATTGTGCTTTGGCATTTAGCCACCAAGAGGCTCAGATTAATAGTCCAATTAATGTCACTGTGGGGATATTGCTGGGAACATTTCCCTCCACAGCATGGTGTCTTCTTTAGGAAGACCCATGGGAGAAATCCCTCTTGGGCCTCATCACCAGGAAAAACTGTTCTGTTTTTCTGCTTACAGTGGCATTCTTTTTTATTGTTTCCCCCATTAAGGACCATTTGCTTCTTGTAACTATGTTTTTGTTTTTGTCTTAATCTTTATTGTTAAGAGTAGTACAGATGTCCCTCCTTTTTACCATCTTGACCCCCTCCGCCCCAGTCCTTCACCACTCTATTGTCTGTGTCAATGGGAAATGCATATATGCACCTAAGTATTTTGGTAACTGTTTTATCCTGCCTTTATTTTGGCTGCTGGGAAACCAGAGTCACATTTTGGAGCTGTCCATGGCAATAACCCAGATCTTATGGACTATCAGTTCATCTTGCCCTCTATTTTACTCCCATAATTTCCTCTCTTAATCTCCTCAACCCAATAACTAGCTCCTTTGAATATTTATGCAATTCTTTTATATTGTGGGAATTTTATAAACAGCCTCAAATACATATGGTAAGAGGCAAAGGTAGTAAAAAAAAAAATCCAAGATGGTGGCATAGGTAAACACCTATACTGCTGCCTCGCACAACAATTTCAAAACTACAACTAAAAGACAGAACGGACATCATCCAGAACCACAGGAAAGCTGGCTGAGTGGAAGTTCTACAACTAGAGGGAAAGAGAGGTGCTCACAGAGACCCAGAGGAGCTGCAAAAAGCTGAGGTACGGAGACGCGCGCGAGGAGAGAGCGGGTGCCAGAGTACCTGGCTGGCTTTCTCTGGCGGGAGGGAGACGGAGACTCTCAAAGGCATTGAACCCCTTGTCCTGTGACACTAAACCCCAGATCCAGCCGAGACTCATACGGGGGGAGTTTGGACTGGGAAAAGGGAGAAGTGCACGGAAATTTAGGGGAGTTACTAAGGATCTGAGGTCTGGTCGCGCACGGCACCACGTGGAGGACAGATTGCTGATTGTGCCGCTGGCTTTCGAGAGTGGGCGGGAGACAGACCCTCCCAACTGTGCCACTTCTGACTCCACTAAGCCCCGGTTTTGGGCGAAACCCTGGAGACCTAGACTCGTGTGGTCCTGGTTCGCAGGGGAACCGGAAAGGCAGCAGTTAGAGGCACTGCGGGCGCGCGCACAAGGACCGCTCCAGCCATTACCCAGTCACGTAACACTCAGGGGCCGTGGAGGGCGGGGCCGACTGGAAGGCAAGGCGGTCCCTTAAGCCCTGAGACTCCACCCCTCCCAAGCTCAACCGAGGCTTCTGCGGCTGAATCCAGCACAGAAGTTTCCCCGGCATAGTGAAAATGCCGAGACAAGGGAAGGGATTACAAGCAAAAGAAATGGAGGAAAAAAAAATGACTGGATATAGAGTTCAAAACCACGCTTATAAGGTTTTTCAAGAATATGCTAGAAAAGATGGATAAATTTAGTGAGACCCAAGAGGAGATGAAAAATACACTGACTGAAATAAAAACTATTATACAGAGTCCTAACAGCAGACTAGAGAAAGGCAAGGATCAAGTCCAAAATTTGAAATATAAAGAAGCAAAAAACATTCAACTGGAAAAGCAAGAAGAGAAAAGAATCCAAAAATGTGAAGATAATGTAAGGAGCCTCTGGGACAGCTTCAAGCGTACCAACATCAGAATTGTGGGGGTGCCAGAAGAAGAGAGAGAGCAAGATACTGAAAACCTATTTAAGGAAATAATGACTGAAAACTTACCACATCTGGTAAAATAAATAGACTTCCAACTCCAGGAAGCACACAGAACCCCAAATAAAAGGAATCCAAAGAGGACCACACCAAGACACATCATAATTAAAATACCAAGAGCAAAAGACAAAGAGAGAATATTAAAAGCAGCAAGAGAAAAACAGTTCATTACCTACAAGGGAGCACCCATACGACTGTCAGCTGATTTCTCAACAGAAACGATGCAGGCCAGACGGGAGTGGCAAGAAATATTCAACGTGATGAACAGCAAGAACCTTCAACCAAGAATAATCTATCCAGCAAAGCTATCATTCAGAATTGAAGGGCAGATAAAGACCTTCACAGAGAAGAAAAAGCTAAAGGAGTTCATCAACTCCAAACCAGTATTATATGAAATGCTGAAAGGTACTCTTTTAGAAGAGGAAGAAGAAAAAGGTAAAAGACAAAAAATTATGAACAACAAATACACATCTATCAACAAGTGAATCTAAAAATTAAGTGAATTAAAAATCTGATCAACAGAATAAACTGGTGAATATAATAGAATCAGGAGCACAGAAAGGGAGTAGACTGATAATTCTCAGGAGGATAAAGCATCAAACAGACTTTGAAATTACAGCAGAAAGATTAAAGTTAGGTGAGGTAAATAAGTGATCAATCAAAGGACGTGTATGCATGCTTATAAACATAAGCAATGATCACAGACACTGGGGGGTCGGGGTATGCCTGGGAGGGAGGGGGGGCAATGGGGAGATATGTATAAAAATTAATTTTAAAAAAAAGAGGCAAAGGTAGATAGACAGATAAACAAACAGACAGACTCACTCCTCTAGCAGTGCTGGGGTTCTCCTTGCCCAAATGTCATGATCTCAACAGGGATTCAGCTGCTCATGCTCAGCCATCAATTCTGGTTCTCTCTTTACTCTTTCACATAGGTGCAAGGGAAGAATGCTTGTTTCTAGATTAAAGTCCTGTCTTATCCCACAAACCTCCAATGGGCTCGGTGAGGTTGGTGGGAGAAGAGAGCATCTTTTTAAGGGATTGAATGAGTGATGAGACCTGGAATCCTTTCTCCATCTCTTCCCATCAGTACGATCTGCTTACTGGTTTCCTCTTCACCATAACAGCCAGACCATTATAGACACCTGAGGAAATATTTTTTACAAACTTGGGGACAAAGGAATAGGACTGGTGAATCTATTAGAACTGAGTTTGGCTAAAAGTAATAAAAAAAACAATAACAGTAACTCAACCAAATAGAAACTATTGTCTCACCTGACAAGAAAACCAGGATGACCCTCTAGGACTGGTTCAGCAGCTCCACATAGGAGCCTGGCACCCTCTGTCTGGCCACCCCTGCAGTTTTCCTCATGTGGCTTTCTTCAAATGCCACAACAGAAATACTGCATCCATGGGTGACTCTTGTCTTCTGGTCAGGAGAAAGGGTAAGAGTGAGGACAAAGATATGTGTCCACTGAGCCAGCCATTGCACATATGAAATACAATAGCCTTTCTGCAAATGCAGCTGGAAGAGTTCACTTCTCATTGGCAAAAACTAGTTCTCATGTCAGGAAAACTAATAAGGAAGGGAGATAAGGAAGACAAGGTCAAATGGTCAAATTCAGAAAAAAGCAAACAAAGCAATACTAGGAAGCAAAAGAAAGAGGATAGGGACCCAGGCAAGGGGTGTAACCAGCAGCACTAATGGTGAATGGCGCTTGGCATTGGGTGTGTGGGGGCTGTTCCTGTGGATTCTAGTCCAGGGCCATGACTCTCCTTAGTATGGGGCTAGATTCCCATTCAGAGGAAGGAACAATTAGCACCCTTAGCCAGGATGTAGTTGCCAATGCCAGCTACAACCTGCTTCATGAATTATTTTAGAGTTTACTCTCACCTTGACTCCAGATGTGCATGTGTGAGAAACACACCAGCAGTGCTCTGGTCTCTCCAGGGTTAGTCTATGGATTTGCTGCTCCTGAGTAGGTGGTGTCAAATAGGAAGAGGCAAAGATGCCCACTCACAGACCGACTCCTATGGTGCTCCAGGCTGAGACATGGGAAAAATTGCAACTTGACAGGTTTCTTTCTCAAAAAATCCTATAAGGACTCTGTGATGCACAGCTTTCTCCTCAGGACTCATGGCAGCTGCTGCTGGTGTCCCCGTCATGTCTGGGCGGGAACAGCATGCCAGCACTGAGATGAGCTGACTCAGCTGAGGCTCCCCTTGGAGTTGGCACCAGGAGCTGAGACTACCTGTCCTTTTAAGGTGTCTCTTCAGGTTGAAGCCCAGGATCCCAACCACCCACAGGAAGGCTTTCACCTTGACTCTAAACATGCACCTTTCAGTTCACCTGCCAACTCCTTGAAAGAAGCAAAGGAAGATGAGAAGATGCTGGTCAGCATGCCAGTCCCTTAGTGGGGCTCCAAGTTCCATGAGACTGGGCCCTGACCTGGGTGTGGTCGTTGCTAGCACAGGAGCCTTATCAACCAGGCGAGCCCTGTGATATGAGCTTCAAGGGCAGCATATGAGCTTGTGGCAAATGCTTATGTACAAACATTTTTCATATGAATAGACAGAGTGCTGGTCAGTGGAGAGAGCCAGGAAGTCTGAGCTCTTCAGCTCACCTGTGAGAAACCTCAGGCCAGTTACTTCTTCTCTCTGAACTGATCTCCATGCTCCCTTCAAGGTCCTGGACACTTTTCTTCTTTTTTTCTCAGTAGATATCAGCCCCACATCCCTTCTTGGGAAATTCCAGATAGAAGTAGGGAGTGAAGAGATGCACAATGGGCTAATACAGGCCACCAGGATGGACATGCTATGTGAGCTCAGGAATGATTCAGTTTACAGGTACACAGGAGTCTCAATAAAAGGTGATGGCTACCAATCAAAGGGCATCGCAAGGCTCCTGGGGTGAGACTGGCAAGTTGTTCCCCTCTGGAGGGCCCCTCTGCAAGAGTGGAACCTCATCCCTCTGGCTAACCTCCAGCTTTGGAGTGTCAGCACTTAGGGTGGTGGGAGATGGTGGAACATTGGAGGTAGGGGGTGGGGAGGCAGGCCCAGCCCCTGGGTTTGGAAGGGTGTCTGACACTGTGCAACACCAGATGGGGGAACCACATCAGGGTAAAAGGAGCTGCCTCCTTCTCAGGGTTTCCTAGAAACCTCGAAGGCTCAGATGTGAGTCAGGAGTCTCCACTCCAGATGCCTCTAGGGTCCAGGCAAGAAACAAAATGAATAAGAAAGCCAGGCTTGCCTTAACCAGTTTGGCTCAGTGGATAGAGCATTGGCCTGTGGACTCAAGGGTCCCAGGTTCAATTCCAGTCAAGGGCATGTACCTTAGTTGCAGGCAGATTTCCAGGAGGCAGCTGATCGCTGTTTCTCTCTCATTGATGTTTCTAACTCTCTATCCTTCTCTCTTCCTTTCTGTAAAAAAAAGAAAGAAAAGAAAAGAAAATCAATAAAATATATTTTTAAAAGGAGAAAGAAAGAAAGCCAGGCTAAAGAAAATTCTGTCAGAACACTCTTTTAGGAAAATAAGCAGAAACATAGCTTTATTTGCTTCAAGAAATACATTCTTCCCCTTTATTGAAATACTTGGTTTCTAGGTCTATTTTTGTTTTTTGTTTTTAATAGATTTTGTGGTACAAAAATATGTTTATCCATTATAAGAAAAACAAGAGCATATGTGTGATTTTTTTTAAGTGGCAAATCATATTGGCCTCCATGCAGATGTGGTGAGGACTGAGGAAAATTGCAGAGTGTGTTCCCTGACCTGTTTCAAGGGAGGTGACTGCTACTTCCCCAACCCCTAAATTGCTGTCATGTTGCATATCAACTGAGTGCCCTCAGATGTTCAAACTTCAGGAAAGAAATCAAAATCTAGATTTTGTATGATGAAATATCCAAATAGCTAAATGTTGGTTTAAAAATTAAAACCCAATGTTGTGGGTTAAATTCCCCAGTCAAGGTACATACAAGAAGCAACCAATGAATGCATAAATAAGTGGAACAACAAACCCATGTTTCTCTCTCCCTCCTTCCTTCCCTTTGCCTCTCCCTCTCCCTTCCTCTTTCACTAACAAAATCAATCAAAAAATAAAATAAAATAATCCCTGAAGCCCAAATAAATTGCATCAGAAGGTTTTGACTCCTGCTGCTGAAGGAGGCACTGGCACCTGCTTTGAGGAGCAGAACTGGGAAATGACCAGCGTGAGATCTGTTACTGATTGGCCCTAAAATGACAAACTATATAAAATATCTGGATCCATCACTTAATATATTCAAAAGGCATGGCTTCCTGCAAGCACCCCTCACACATCCCACTTCGCTAGGCAGTATCGACGGGTGCTGACAGATATCAGTGGCCTGGGTCCACTAGAATTTCCCAAGTGTTTGTAAGGCTTGGATGGGAAGAAGTAAAATATTTTGACACAAGGCTAAATTTCTCCATTTTCCAATATATTCTGCATGCCATGCCCTTGGGAATCAATGCTTATGAATTCATTAAGTCTCAGAGACTGAGATATTTGCCGGGATACAAAACGCAATCAGCTTCAACCAGAACATAAATTGCAACGAAGAAAAACTTTTGTAATTTAATTTTCCAGTGAATATAAAGAGGACCTACGTGACTGTGGCTTCAATGCACTAATAATCGGATGTAGATGAGATGGGAATGCATCCACACTTGGGAGGTGAGTGGGTGGCCCACAGTTTGCCGGCTGGAAGAAAGGACATCCCTGTCCATTCCGTATCTATGGCAAAGCCAATAAAAGCAAAGTGAACTAAGTGCCTTGGCTATTAATTACTGATTTAATATTAAAATACAGATTTCTCACAGCTGAGATACAGCCTGGTGCATTTAACAGAAAGAAACTGTGTCTGTGTGTGTGTGTGTGTGTGTGTGTGTGTGTGTAAGTGTGCGCACTCGCTGTGGCTTATGTGGCATCCAGCCACCTTTGCAAGCAGCTGAGCAAACTCTCCTCTGCTGGCTCAACCTGTGTCCACATGGGCAATCCAACTTGCTCACTTATTTATATTGAAGGCTCGTTAGATCAGTCAAACAACTCTGTCTTCCCTCCTCCTCAATTCAAGCAACTGAATTGAATAGACAAATTAAATATGTATTTTTATTTAATGTAAGGTTATCCATTCCTTCTCTTAACAACTATTTTTTTAATTTGCCTTAAAGAGAACACAATACTGTGAGGTCCTTTGAGGCTCCACTGGGTGCCCCATGTGCCTGACAGGTCATGCCAAGGAGCTGAAGCTTCAGAACAGTGCTTCCCACCCTGCCCTTCTCTGACAGCTCTGACCGTGGGCTCCATGTCTGTAGAGTAGAGGCAGAAAGATCCATGTCATAGGAACACAAGCATGGCAGAGGCCTTTAGAGCCATCCTTTCATTCTATGACTCAAGATCTGAGGCCCAGAGTGGGAGAGAGAGATGCCCAACATCATCTTCGCAGGCCCAAGACTTGTATTTCATTGTCAATGTCATCGCAAAGGTCCTGTCCCTGCCATGCTCCACCTCAGCTCTTTAGGGATGAGACCTCTCTAAGCCATGTTTGGGCTTCGGCCCTTTTTTGGTTTCCCCTAGTCTTTGGAGAATCTAAGTGTCTACATTTTATTATCAGCAGTTATCTATGATGGCTGCCTTTCCAGCAGCTACTCAGGATCAGAGCCATTGGAAAGTGTGAGGAGTGGGTTCCATCCCACCAAGAGACTCCGTGAGTTGATGGGGAAGCACCTGGAATCTTCTAGAGGAGAAGGAGTTGTCTGGCTGTTGCAGAAGACAATAATTGTTTTCTCTGTTTTCTGCATCTCAGTCCAGTAAGTCCTCCTGTGTCCCTCAGAGCTCCACCACCCATCCTTTGGCCACCTTAGCTCCCCTTGTTTCTGGAAGATCCAGGTGCTTTCTTCTTTGCAAAGAAAACCACTAGCTTAATACATCAGAAATCTAGCATCAGGAAGAGAAACCTATATAACAAAGAACTAATATGCTAATTAGATTGAACAGCAAAACGACTGTCCAGATGACCTTCCGGACAAAGCCAGGGCTGTGAGGGCCAAGCTCCTTGCATGAATTTCGTGTATCAGGTCTCTAATATATATATGATGGCAAAAGTAGGTTTACAGTTGTGAGAACACAAAACACATAGTTAATAAAGCTATTATAATGCAATGATCAAAACCTGAATGCCTTTTTCCATACAAACAACTGTAAAACTACCTTTGCCCACCCTTGTGTGTACATGTGTGTGTGTGTGTGTGTGTGTGTGTGTATTAAGACACAGGCACTAGCATCAGACCTGATTTAAGTTTAGCCCTGCAAGTACTAGTTATAGGACCTCAGGCAAGTTACCTAGTAGGTGTTCATGTTTTCCAATCCATAAAACTGTAAATAATAATATTCTTTGTTGCTGTAAAGATTAAATGAGATAATGTATCTAATCACTATGTTGTACACCTGAAACTAATGTTATATTGTATATCAACTGTAACTGAAAGAAAAATAAATGGAATAAAAATATAGCAACAACAAAAAATAAAGACACACTTTCAGTGAAATAAAATGAGATGATGCATGTAAAATACTTAGAATACTGCCTGGCACATTGTAAGTGTTCCATAAACATTCATTGCTAATGTTATTAGTGTACTGTCCTGTTCCAGGGCCCGTTCCATCTTATTTTAAAAAGTGACCTATGAGAGGGCAATGCTTAACTCACTAAACTTGAATTCTTGGATACCCAGCACCATTAGGAGGCATTTCCTTTTTAGGAGAGACCTATTGGAGCACCCCCAAAGTCCTCTCACACTGGACCCTGGTCTTTTCACCCAGGCATAAAACCAGGCCAGTGCCACTGTGCCTTAGGCCACAGTTTGGCTATCCTTGTGAATCACAAACAAAGGCATCTAAGAGAGGTGGGAGGGGGGGGGACGCTGGGGGGTGGAGGGGAGAAACCAGAGGGACAGACAGATTAGTTGGGAGGAGGGATGAATCTGGAAGCTGCCAAAGTCTTTATGCTCCTGGAATGCCCACCCCCAACCTCCCCAGACTTTTCCAACTCTAAGCAGTTCTATTTTTCAGCTTTAGCTTTGGCCTGACATTTGAAGGATGAGCTATTGAGGATACTAAATTAATAACGATTATAGAGTATATTTGAGAAGATCATAAAAAAATCAGTAATGTCATCATGTCAAGCAAAGTTTCTGATGGTTTTTTTTAATTATGCATGTCTTTCATTCTTTTCCACTCCAACATTGATCCGGAGCTTTCAGAGGGACATTCATCTACCTGGCCACATCAGAATCCTTCATTATTCACGTGCAGCAACATATGTAATTCTACAGAGTCCCCGTGGACTTGCCATTGTGGAAGTGGAATTTGGCAGCTCAACTCCAGTCCCTCTCCTTGGTGTTGCACAGCCATCTCCCCAATCTCCACTTTGCTTTGAATCACACAGATGCCTAGGCTTAGAATACAGAGGAGTATAATTTGTCCCAGTGTGAGAAGGGGGTGAAAACTTGCAGGTGACACCTCCCCCTGGGCAAGGAAAAGAAAGGGCTGATGGGAGTACACTGACCTTAGTGGATATGAGGCCTCGTTGCAGGACCCTGGAGCTGGGGTCCTACCAAGTCATTAAACTTGACTTCAGCTTGTGCCCTGGTAAAATGAGCTCTGCAGCTGGTTCACTGAGCTATGTGTGGAGGATGATCACTTCAAGTCACAAAACCCTGTTTATAGAGCTGCAGAGCTGGGAAAGTGCAGAGAAGAAAACCAATGCTGGTGGTGTCAGTCACAAAATGACACTGATTCACTCTTGGCTGGGGATCCCAGTGAGGAAAAGTGAGTGGTAAATGCTTCCTAGTGCTGAGAGGGGCTGACTCAGTTGCCAATTTTCATGGCATAAGGAACAAAGAGCCACAATGTTGTTGTTTTGAATGCAGCCTTCAAGGGGGCAACTGCTGATGGTTCTCAAGTGGATGGAGAGGGAGGCTGGAGAGCACCAGTTCAAGATGACACCATGAGTAGCTCCCACACCCTCCTCCCTGCCCTTCCTTTCTTTCCACAAGCAGGAAAAAGCAAGCTCTCACAGTCTGTCCCTCTCTGCCTCTCCATTACTCTCCCCTGTTTTGATTCCTCCCTATCTCTTCCCCTTTTCTCTCCCTCCCCAGTTCCTCTCTTGCCCCTTTTCTCTCTCCTTCCAGTCCAGGTACAGTCTGTGAAATTGTAGTCAAGTCACCAGTGATATTTCTAACTCCATACTTTAGGGAGTGGGATTCACTGCTGTGTGGTCCAATCAGGAGACTGGGGCTGGGGGGCAACCTGCATGCACATTGCAGGCACCAGACTCATCAGGGTGCCTGTTTGAAATGATGTTTGCCTAAAACCCCAAGGGTCTCCCATAAGAAACGATCTGGATGTTTGGGGAAATTCCTGTTAACTCTATAATATCTGGGTTTGGATTCTAAAATGGGGTGGGGGAGAGCAGGCAGGTTGTTCTGCCAGAGTGCTCTTTTCATAGGCAGTAAACTGACAATAAGCAAAGAAATGGTTGGAACCCTGGAGCCCTATCTGGGACATAAACCAACTCCCTGGAAAGAGGGAGGGTGAGAGGGATGCTTTTGGTGGGAGTGGTATCATGATGAGCCACTCAAATGTTCTCACTTAAGCCTGGAGCCAGATCACCCCTATTTCCTAAAATAGATAATATATTTTTGTAAATAAAATGAATGCATGAAAGTCTTCCTTGAATGAAAGGATTAAAACAGTGGGCACTTATAAGACATGTGAAGACCAGACCATCCACAGGCCTAAAAGCATTGCAGCACTGAGCAGGAGGGGTAGCATAGGGCAGTGAGATGCCAAAGCCAAGTGCATATCAACATATCAACCTGCATCAGGAGGAGAAACTCACAACATTAACTGAAGTTCCAATCCCACCCAGGGAGCCTTTGAAAATACTGCCCCCTGTAACCCATCCTGGGGAATGTGATCGAATTGATTTGGGTGTAGTTTGGACTGTGGATATTTTAAGAGGTCACCAGATGATTCTCTGTGCAGACAAATGTGGGAAACATCAGTTTAGGAGACAACAAAATAGAACTAATTGAAACGTAATGATAGGATGTTTGAGTTACCTGTGAAAAATCTACTTTCTCAAGAAAGTGAGAGGCGCCACAAAGGGCTCAACTGCTTTGCCCCAGATATTGCTATGGTGACACCTCTGGCAGAATTCTTAAGCCAATGCCTGTGTTCTCTCCAGCCTGAGCTGCTTCCCCACACCGTGCTGCCATCCCCTACCCTCATCTACAAATGATGGAGTTGGACCCCATGCCCACCAAGGCCCCCTTGCACCAGAGATGGAGCTCCTATATTTTCCCTCTCCATTGGATGAACTCTAGATTCAGATGGCCTAAGCCTGTGTGCCAGGTCTCAAGCCCTGGAGTGTGTACCTAGGCTTCTACCCACAGACCACTGGTCGAGCATGCTTCTTTCCAGTCTGGCCATATCTGGCAGTCCCAGCTAAGACCTGCAGCAGTTTTGCAAGCCAGCAGGCTCCATCTGCCTGTGTGACTGGTTGATGGCAAACTTGCACCAGTAAGCATCTCCTCCCAGGCTGATCACCTGTGTTCCTTCTCCCATAGGAGGAATAATGGAAAAATTAAACCCCTGGGAGCCTTAGCCAGCACCCTTACAAAGCCACAGAAAATGTCCAGGCCTCTCAGCTATTAAAGAGCACTGGACTGTGAGTTGGGAGGCTGGTGCTTGACACTGCCTTTGCCATTTTGTAATGTGTCCTTGAGAAAATACCTTGTCCTGGTATATAATTGATTAATAAAGGGCGTAAAAGCTGGACTAGAAATTCTAGGTTATCTGTAGACACTTATGAGCCTATGGTTCTAGGAGACTCCAAGGCTATTTTTCTATATCACATTAAAAATTATCCACAGGAAGTGATATTTCTGTAAATGCCACTCCCAGCCCTTCGGTGAGGAACTCAAATGGTGGTGGAGCCCAGCTTAGATGCCTTCTCATTGTAGGAATCTCTGAAGCAGGTTTACACCCCATCCGCCCTACCCTGCTCTCCCTGTTAGAAGCAATCTTCTCCTGGTTCTACTGATGATGCTGCCTTCCTCATTGGAGTTCATGGGAGGAAAGACCCCATATGCTTCTTCACCTGGGATCTCCACTACCTGGCATGAATGTGGCCTCAGTGGTTACCCACTAAGCGGGGGTGGAGTGGAAGAATGCAAATGAATGAATAAATGAGTGATAATATAGTTCTATGTGCTGGAGCAAGGAGAAGAAGAAGCCATGTGATGGTAAAGAAACTTTTCCTAATGTCCAAAATGACACAACTGTGGCAGCCCCCAAGATAAAACTACTCTGAGTAAATTTGTAGCAGATGTTCCATTCCTGCCCTCACTTGCTGACAGCCCTCCTCCCAGTTAAGACAGCAGTGTCTTTTGGGTGGAAAAGGCTCTCTCCTGTCCCCCTGGGAGCCAGTCAGATGGCCCCTCAGGCAGCAGCTAGCTTTGAAGCATCATGTTCAGGGCCAGGGTGTGGGTGCACATGCAGACTCTCAGTGTCTCCCTGATTGCATGCACCCTTAGCCCCTTGCTCACCTCGCCTGGTGCTGGCCCTCTACAGGTTTATAAAGAGCACACTGGACCTGGGACTAGATGAACTTTGTGCAAGTGGAGGTTTCACCCATTAGCAGCCAAATGCCCTTGAGCTGGTCACTCTGTCTCTCTGGCTGTCCTTTACCTCATCTGTAAAATGAGGATGACACTATCCCAAAGGATTGTTAAGAGGAAGAGTGAGCAATGTTTTAAATGTGACAGTATAAATGTGTCAGCCTAGAGCAATGCATGTCACACAAGGCACAACGCTATCGACAAATGCTGCTTGAATCTGATTATTAGTTACATCATATGCATCATGTCCCTCTTTACAGCCTCCATGCCCCCAGCTAATACAAAAGGAGCAGGCACTGAGCTGGGTATGCAGGGTAAAGGATGGAGTGGAAGGATCGCTGTTCAAGGTGCTGGCTGAGCACATCATGTTAGCACTCCCTGTGCCCAGCCAGGATCATTGCTGAGAGCCAACACTTCTTGTCAGAAGAGCTGCCACTTTTCTTGCTACCCTGCTAGTCTGAATTTCTGACAGGAAGTCCTTGCCCTACCCACTTGGCTAAATCTCTGATTCCATAACAGCCCAGAGCTCTATGCCTTCCATTAGTAGCAGAGGGGGAAACACCTGTAGGGCAGCATTCCACTGTGCTCCATGGTGGCCGTGAACCTCAAGATCTGCCAGGGAAGAACACAATTTCCTTATTTATAAAATGATAATAGTGTAATAAAGCTCCCACCTGGTATGTAGTTGGGGTGTGGTGCATATTTGTGGAATGAATGAATGAATAAATAAATGAATGGCTCCCAGGTCTGTTGAGAGGATAACATTCTAGGTGAAGCTATGGACAGGTGACTTGTCTCTCAGTCTAGTGTAGAACCGAAAAGCTAAGCAGGTCCTCTTGAGGGAGCTGTTTGTGTGGAGAGAGGATGCTGTGGGTAGAAGGGGAGACTTCTGCAAGGGCTACATTCTGGAGAGAGCAGCCAAGTGGTAAAGCACCTCTCTCAGCCTTTCATAGCCTCTCCAGCCAGTCCCCAACTCCAGCTGTCACTTTCTGCCTGCTTACGCAATCCCAGGGGAAAGGTTGTTTCCATGGCAACACTCCATCCCCTGGAAGTCACCTTCTCTCCCCATGAAACATGGAGTGGAGATACAATAGCTTTTTGTTCTCTGTCTCCCAGGAGGCAGCTGGGTGATAGGGGAAGGAGAGAGAAGGGACTCAGAGAGGAGGCATTGCTTTGTGTGCAGTGCCCCCATTCTGCCTGGCAGGAGGCACAGCCAGCGTGTCCTTGACTCCTGCTCAGTCCCTGAGTCTGAAGACAGTCATGGAGACTGTCTTCATCTTCCACTCAGTTGCCATGGGGGTGATAAAAATGTCACCTTCATCTCATCTATTTGGTCTCATTCCAAATGTCACTTCTCTTGACAGCACCTCACCTGCAAACTACGGGAGGGGCTCTGGGGTGTTTCATAGCTCTGGGCAGCACCCCTTCAATGATGGGATGGGTAAGTGGCTGCCACATTCTTTGGCTGTTCCTTAATACTCTAATCAGAAACCTCATATGAATAATTCACAATGGTAATCCTGGTGTCTAGCATGATGCCTGGTACATAATAGATTCTTAAGGAGTATTTGTGGAATAATGGGATGCATAAACAATGCATACCATTTCTTCCCTGAGCCCATCCCTCTGCACAGGCATAGATTGAGGACAAGACCCCATATTAGGAACTCACAGTCTCCAAATATCCCTTCCACTTACTCATTTGTACAAGTGCCTCCAATTCTTAACTAGCTCTCAAGAACACTAGGAGATTAAAATGATGCAATGCTTGTAAAACATGAAAGTGGGGGAGTATTATCAGTGCAGAATGAAAGTTTCTCATTGTGTCTCTTTCAATCCATTCCTTAGAATCAATTGCTGGATAAAATCAATGAACATTTATTGAGCACTTGTAATGTACCAGGCAGTGTGCTAACTGCTCTATGTGCATCTTCCTGTGGCATCCTCACAATCCCCATGGTGGCCAGGGCGTAGATGTTACAATGTCTTCCCAGTTGAATGAAACTGCTGCAGCTCAGAGAGGTGAAGGAGTTTGCCAAGTTTAAATGTTTGGGGATTAATAAAACCAGGATTTGAATCAGGTACTTGTGCAATCAGTGGTTCTGAATCCCTGCAGGTCAACTCTGGCTCTCTCCCACCAGACCTTACTTCCATGGAGTGTTCCACTGTCTGAGTTACAGTAACTCAGGTTGCCTTCTGGGTATCTTCATTGTCTCTACCTCTGCTCAAAGCAAGATTTACTGGTGGAGCTGATCAATTAAGCAATTGTTGTTTATTGAATTCCTCTTCAGTGATTTAATATTTATTGAGCATTTTCCATGCAGCCAGTGCTTGTGCGATAAGCCATGGAGAATAGAAGGGAGGCATACCATTCAGCCTTCATCTCCAGGAAGCATGAGGTCTAGCAGGGGGTTGGAGAAGGGGAGGCTGGCGATATTAAACCACAAAAGAAAATAAGTACTCAAATGTTAAATTAATCACCACAAACAGCATATTGAAAGGCAGATAGAGGACAGAGTTTTTCTGCTATTTAATACAGAGTAAAAATTATGAACGTGGTAGGGCTTAATAGCCTTCAAAAGCAGGTTCCACTAGGCTAGGAAAAAGGTGGAGAAGAAGGCATTCCAAGTAGAGAGCAGCACAGGCTATGAGAATGAAGGAGCACAGGATGTTAGCACCCAGTAAAGCCTGATCAACTAGAACGGAGGGACTGGCTGGAGAGGCATTCTTATCTAAGCATTAAATAGGAAGCCTCAGACTTGCTCCCTAGTACCCAGGACTAGCATGAAGCATTTATTATGTATTTGATGAACTGAACTCAAGGAAAGGTAAATAAGATAGTTACTGACTTGCCAGGAACTTAGTAATTAAATTCTCTCTCTCTCTCTCTCTCTCTCTCTATATATATATATATATATATATATATATATATATGACCTTGAATACACAAACTTTGAATAATTAGAAAGGAAGTGGTTATTAAGCTATATTTTATTTTCAAAAAGTCATAGAAATAAGCTTTTAAAGTGTGTATGCATGTTCTGGGGACACCCTATGTATATAGTTGATTCTAAAATAATGAGGGGTTAGAGTGCCAACTCCTGCCTTCCTCTCAATAAAATTTTAACTAGCCAAAAACTTAGCTACACCAATTGTCCCTAAGAATCTTAGGGAATTGGTTCCAGGATCCCTGTGGATATCAGTATCAGCAAGTACTCAAGTTCCCTATATAAAATGACACAGATCAATACATGCAGGCAGCCCTCCACATCCAACCAGAGATCAAAAACAGTACAGGTATGCCCTGGCTGGGAGGCTCAGTTGGTTGGAGCATCAGCCTGGACACCAAAAGGTTGAGGGTTTGACTCTTAGTCAGGACAAGTGTATAAGTTACCGGTTCAATCTCTGGTCAGGACTCAAAAGGGAGACAACCATAGATGTTTCTCTCTCTCTCCCTTCCTCTCTCTAAAAATCAATAAAAACATATCCTCATGTGAGGATTTTAACAATACACAGAATACAGGTATTTTTTTAAATCTAGGTATAAGTGGAGCTACTCTGTTCAAACAGTGTTGTTCAAGGGTCACTTAGAGCAGAAAACCAAATATACCAGTGCTATTTATTCTGTAATAAAGAATTTTATTTCCATCAACATGGCAAACTAGATGGCATAACTCCCTCTTATGAGAAAATAAACCATATTTTTAAATATATACACTGAGTTGTCAAGAAAGTAAGTAATGTTCTCAGAAGGACAAAAAAAGAAGTGAAAACACAGATCTGGAGATGTGAACTATGCTGAAGAAAGTGACCATCTTTTGCTTCTGCCAGTCCCCAGTGACTGGGGGCCTTGTTTACAAAGTCCATACAGGAGCAAGAGACAACTTGGGCCCATCCAAAGGGCCATGGGGAGTTGAATTAGAAATCTCTACCTGAGCCAAGGCCCTCAGGGATCTCACCCTTAATTAAAGACATGCGAGACTCATTGCGGGGTGCCATAGTGAATCCTTTGATCTCATGGCCTTACTCTTTTATTTATTGGTGGCTATACTGATGCTTGAGACTTCTACTAATCAGTGGCTGCACCCAGTGAATATCTAGTAAACCCCCAAAGTCTGGGTAGTTCCTTTTCTTCTATACACAGGCACTGTGGTCTCTGTGGTTATAGGCCGTGGCATGAAGTTTGGGTGAAAAGATTTATAGTGCATACTGGTTGCAGAGATAGAGAATCTTTCCTAGGGGACACCTGATACTGACTTCAATCAAGAAACTGAGTCTGTAAATTATCTCAGTCCTGAAAATTGGGGGAAACCATGAATTATAGTGCCTGGATTTGGTTCACAGGGCTTGGAATTTTTTTTCAATTATTGTCCATATAAAATAAATCATCTCTCTTAGTCCTAGAAAACAAATTAGTTTTCACCAAAGACCCTTGTGTATTTAGCATTTGACTATCATTGTGGACCATGTTACATCTTTTTAGTAAATGTGCCCACTGTGTCTTCGTTAGTTAAGCTGTCATTCTTGCCTCAACCACTCCAGGATATCATCATCTGAAGTTAGGGATGTGTCTACTATCATGTCCTCTCTACTGAGGACAGGTGCCAGAAAGCTATCCAAAGAGGCTGGCACCACTTCACCAGGCTGTTTCTCAGTTGTCTTTGTTTGTGGAAGAAGTGACCTTTCAACCCTCCAGGAAGATAGTAGAGGGAGATGAATCGGTGTTACATGTGATAAATCCATTGCAAGCTCCCTATATCTTTTAAGACATTAGATTTCTCCTCTACCTTATGTCAATGAAGTTCTGGCTTCTTCATTTAATGTAGTTCACTGATTTCAGGTTACAATGAACCTACCAAGCACATTGTTTGAAAAGAATTTTCAACTATTCTAGCTATTATGTCTATGTTGTTGTTTTTTCCCCCTTTGGGTGGTGGATGCATCAAAACCTATATACTTTTTTTTAAACAATGCCACAACAATAAATTTAATTTTTAAAATGAAAAAAATTATTCTGGTAGTGATTCTAATAAGTAACACTTTCTAGGATGCATTCAGAGAAGGAAAATGATCTATGTTGCTGAAAGACAATCCAAAACTTGAAAGAGAGAAGCTATCATTGTTCAAAGACAATCGTATCTACATAGAAGACACAACAAAATCTACAAATCAGCATTTAAAAAGATAATTTAGTAAGGTTGCTGGATAAAAGATTAATATACAAATTAAATTTTGTTTCTATATATTAGCAAAATAGAATTAGAAAAACTAAAACATTTATACTGTCACATTATTATTATTTGTCTAGTCATGTATCACACACACACACACACACACACACACACACACACATACACTCTGAGTGGCCACTCATTGTATATCCCATATAATAAAAGGCCAATATGCACATTGTCCCTTCAACCAGGAGTTCGACCAGTAGGCAGGCTGGCCAACTGCCCATGTCCCCTCCTCCTGGCCAGGCTGGCCGGACCCCACCCATGTATGAATTCATGCACTGGGCCTCTAAAATATATCTACACTGAGTGGCCAGATTATTATGCATTCAGAGATCATAATAATCTGGCCACTTAGTGTATATACCATGTTCTCAAATAGAAAGACTCAATTTCAAAATAATCCTAGTTGTCCTCAGATTGATCTATAAATTTGATGCAATTTCAATAAAAATCCCAATATGTCTATAACTGGAACCCTATATGATAAAAACCTAAAATACTAAGTGTTCAGTTGTCCTGTTGGCCATTCAACCAATGAAAGCATAGTATGCTAATGATATGCTAAGATCACTTAATCGCTCACTATGATGTGCACTGACTCCCAGGGGGCAGACACTCAGGACTGAGCGAGATGGGCCAGACATATCCTGGAGCCCTCCTGCAGTCCCTCCCTAGCTGGCTAACCTCCTGCATTCCTCCCCAGACCTGATCTCACACTCCAGGACCCCTGGGGGGGATGTCAGAGAGCCAGTTTTGGCCAGATGGCTAAACAACTAGTCACTATGACATGTACTGACCACCGGGGGCAGATGCTCAATGCAGGAGCTGCCCCCTGGTGGTTAGTGCACTCCCATAGGAGGAACTCCACTCAGCCAGAAGCTGGGCTCATGACTGGGAACACAGTGGCAGTGGTGGGAGCCTCTCCCACCTCCGTGGCAGCGCTAAGGATATCCAATTGATGGCTTAGGTCCACTCCCAGGGGAAGGGGAGCTCCTAGACTGCGAAAGTGTGTAGGCCAGGCTAAGGGATCCCCCTAAGTGCATAAATTGCATGCACCAGATCTCCAGTTTAATAATAAATCAGGAAGAACAAAAGATCAAGATAGATAAAATACTTCTAAAGTAAAGATAGGACAAGGGTTTTCTTTACCAGATTATAAGTCTGTACTAATAATTCAGTAATTAATAAGTGCTACTATATGTAATATATTTGGGGAACTACTACAGGAGAAGTACAAAAACAGATCCATGTATACAAGGAATACTGAAATTTTATAGAGATAGCTTTGTACCAGAGGGAGAAAGATTAATGTTTTCACTAAGTTGTGATGGTATATTTGGTCATTCATATAAAAAAATTAAATTGAAATGTTACTTCAACACTACAAAAAAGTCAAATCCAGATAGATAAATGTTCTAAATGTGAATGGTAAAACTTCATATCTTTTGAAGATAGCTTCAGAAATATCATTTTGGCCTCAGGGTAGGGAAGATTTTCTTAAACATATAATAGAAAGCATAAGTTACTAAAATTGGTACACTTGACTGCATTATAATTAAGATATTCTGTTCATCAAAAAGACCATTACAACAAGTCCAAAACTTAAATATTTGTCATACAAACTGACAAAATGTTAGTATTCATAAGATATGGTATAAAGAACTTTTTGGAATTAATTTTTAAAAGACCAAAACTGCCAGTGTTGTTCAGTAGTTAGAACAGCGGTCCAAGCACCAAAGTGATGTGGGTTAGATTCTGGTCATGAATAGGTACCTGCCTTTCAGGTTCAATCCCAGCCCTGGTTGGGTGCATTCGGGAGGCAACCAACTGCATGTGCCTCTCTCACATAGATATTTCTCTCTCTTTCTTTCATCCTTCCTAACTCCCTCCCTCCCTTCCACTCTCTCTAAAAATCAATAAAAAAAAAATCTTCAGGTGAGGATTAACAACAACAAAAAGACCAAAAATAGAAATATAAAGTTGGAGAAAGACTAGATAAGGCATTTCCTTTAAAAGAAAGTTAATGCAGCCACAAACAGTATGATAAAAGACACTAAATCACATTAATTAGCAGAGAAATACAAACCAAACTCCTGTGCCATAAAAATGACACAAGAAGCTTTTGAGTCTGACAAGATCAAGTGTGATCTGACAAAGCAATGGGAATTTTTATACACTGTTGAGGAGAGTGTCAGTATAAACTTGAGACACATTTTTGTTTTCCTCCTTATAAGCCAACAATTCCACTTTTGGAGAAACTCCAAGTGTGCAAGATTATTTGTAACATAAATATTTACAAAAACAAATAATTGAAAAAAATAAGCAAACCAAAATATAAAGAATTAAAAGATCTACTAACAAAAGAAGGTATAAATAAAGTGTGGTAATATCATATCAGTGAAAAGAGATTAACCAAAACTCTATCTATCAACATAAATGACAATTACAGATATCCTTTTGAGTGATAAAGAGTACATAAATTCTGGTTCAATTTATAAAATGTTCATAGATGTGCAGAACCAAACAATATATAGTTTTCAAGTAAATATCTGTATAGCTCAGATCTTGATGATTATGATACACCCCTGGACTATAGGCCCTGAGCTAAGTGCATCTACCCACGAACATCCTATATAATAAAAGAATAATATGCAAATTGAACATGCCTCTGCTACACCCACAAGCCACACTCACCAGCCACACCCACCAGCCAATCAGGAGCTAGTATGCAAATTAACTCAACCAAGATGGCTACGGCCACAGAGAGAGCAGGAAGAAGGTTTGGGTTGCCCCTGGCAATAGAGGAAGCCAAGCTTTCCCCATACCCTGGCTGGCACAGGCCTCCAGTTAAGGCAACAAAGTTTCAATGGCTGCTGCCATGGAGTGAGCAGAAGGGTTGGCTCAGCTCTAGGCTATAAAGTTTCCATTGTAGAAGATAAATAAATCCCAGATACCAGGCTTCTGCTTGGGTTCCCAGGAGGCATGGCTGGCCTGAAAACCACCACAGGCTCCTGGCCCAGGCTACCCCATGCCTCAAGGGAACCTCCACCCTGATCTGGGACATCCTTCAGGGCAAACCAGCTGGCCCCCACCTGCGCACCAGGCTTTTATAATATGCAGATTGACCATTACTCCAACACACAAGATGGCTGCCCTCATGTGGTCAAAGATCCTGCCCCCCATGTGGACATAAGATGGCCACCATAAGATGGCCAGCAGGGGAGAGCAGTTGTGGGCGATCAAGCCAGCAAGGGAGGGAAATTGGGAGAGACCAGGCCTCCAAGGGAGGGCAGTTGGGGTTGATCACACCTGCAGGGGAGGGGAGTTATGGGTGGCCAGGCTGGCAGAGGAGGGAAGTTGAGGGTGACTGGGTCTGCAGGGAAGGGCAGTTAGGGGTGATTAGGCCTGCAGGGGAGGGCAGTTAGGGACAAACAGGCTGGTAGGGGAGCAGTTAGGCATCAATCAGGCTGGCAAAGGAGTGGTTAGGGGGTGATCAGGCTGGCAGGCAGGTGAGCAGTTGGGAGCCAGCAGTCCTGGATTATGAGAGTGATGTCCAACTGGGCAATTGGACATCCCTCAAGGAGTCCCAGATTAGAGAGGAAGCAGGCTGGGCTGAAGGACACCCTCCGCCCCCAAATGCATGATTTTCATGCATCGGGCCTCTAGTCAATCTATATAATCCCCCACTGTAATGATAACAACACCTACCAAGAGTGTACAGGAGGGGCTATTTAGGACTGAAACACAGGCTGGCCATCTTATGGTGGCCATCTTATGTCCACATGGGGGGCAGGATCTTTGACCACATGAGGGCAGCCATCTTGTGTGTTGGAGTAATGGTCAATCTGCATATTATAAAAGCCTGGTGCACAGGTGGGGGCCAGCTGGTTTGCCCTGAAGGATGTCCCAGATCAGGGTGGAGGTTCCCTTGAGGCATGGGGTAGCCTGGGCCAGGAGCCTGTGGTGGTTTTCAGGCCAGCCATGCCTCCTGGGAACCCAAGGCCATGGCTCGTTCCTCTGCATGATAGCCAACAATGCTGCTGCCTGATAGTCCACACCTCACTCATCTCTCCTTTTCTGCCAGGCAAGTTGTCTGTATTTTACCAACTCTCTCTCTCTCTCTCTTTTGTTGTTGTTGTTGTTACTCTTGACAAACTCATACAATGTCTTGTCCCTAAACCCAGATTTTCAAGTCTATGGGGTTAGACTATGTCTTTTTGTATTTCTATATTTATTATGATGTACTGCTTTAGATGTCAATCAATAAGTCAATCAATTCACTGGGGATAAGCGAGGACAGTAGCTCTTGGAGAACCCTTCAGGAGTAGAAGGAATCAGGCACCAATGCAACCTCAGAATCAAGGGGTCCAGGGCAAGGGAACAAGGCACAAAGTGAAGGCAGTTCAGTTGTTTAGATAGGAAAGGAGAAAGGTCCCTTTGAGAATCCAATAAAAACTATGGACTGCCTGTCCCAAGGAACACATATCTATCTGCAAACACACAGAAACAAAACTCTGTGTGTACATGAACTCAAAATAAGAACAAACCTTAGCATACAGGAATGGTGTGAGTTTAGAGTCAAAGTGTCCAGTGATGTCATGTTGCTTTAAGCATCAGCCCATCCTAACAAGAGAATATCAGGGCAAATTAGTTCTTAAGCTTCCCACTGGACTCTGACAGACCTGGATCTCTTTGGTCTGCTTGACTCATTTCCTAATAATAATAGTAAATAGTAATTATTATTGTTGTTGTTATTATTATTAACACCATCAACTTTCTATTTCTACTATTTCTACTTCTTTTCCAGCCAGGTCTCTTTGTATGCCCCTCCAAATCTGGTTGCCCCTGACTCTGCTTTCTGGTCACAGTTTCTGAGATTCCGCTCCCTGTAAGTGGACACTTCCTGTAGGTGGTGATTTCCTGCAAGCCTGTAGCTGAACAGTTGACAGGGACCAGCTTGGTGTCCCAGGTTCTGGCTTCCTTCCATACCCCAGCCTGGACCTCAGTGGGGGGTCCCAGCATCAGCACTTTCTCATTCTCTCATCATTTGAGTCATTTCTTTCATCTTCCTGAGGCTCAGCTGCCTTGGGAGAGAACAGGGAAAATGAAGGCTATCTTCTTGTTGAGAAGACTAATTGTAGAAGTTGTGCTTGGTGAATTTTAACTTTAGGCCAATGTGAGCTATTACCATGAAGCCAGAGTGCTGTGTGTGGGGCAGGATGTGGGGGAATGTGTATATGTTGTGGGGAGTGGGGCTCTGAGAGAGAAAAACAGAGGGATGGACACATGTGCTAAATGAGGGCACCATTTCCTGTTTATAGCTTACACTGGATAAGACTGCTATATTATTATTATTATTATTATTATTATTATTATTATTATTATTACTACCATCATCATCTATACTAATAAAAGAGTAATATGCTAATTAGACCAGATATCCTTTTGAACATCCTTCCAGACAAAGCCACAGTGGTGGGGGCCAAGGCAGCAGGGGTTAAAAGTGATCAGGCCAGCAGGGGAGAGCAGTTAGGGCAATCAGGCTGGCAAGGGAAAACAGTTAAAAGGATCAAGTGGCAGGGGAGAGTAGTTAGGAGGATCAAGTGGCAGGGAAGAGCAGTTAGGGGAATTGGGCTGGCTGGGGAGAGGAGTTAGTGGGATTAGGCTGGCAGGTGAGAGCAGTTAGTGGGGTCAGGCCAGCTCTGAAGAACAGTTAGGAGGATTAGGAAAGCAGGGGAGAGCAATTAGGAGGATGAGGTTGGAAGGCAGATGCGGTTAGAGGTAATCAGGCAGGCAGGGATCCCGGTTGGAGAGGGTGCAGGCTTGGCTGAGGGGGACCTCCCCACTCCACCACAGGCATGCATGAATTTCACCAGGCCTTTAGTTAATAATAAAAATTGCTGTGGGTGCCAGAATTTTCCTCCACATGTGGCAATGGATACTGCAAGTGATGCTAGAAAGATGGAGGTGCTCTGAGGGGTGCTGACCAGATCCTCTATCCACCCAGCAGAGAGAACAGTTCCTAAGCACATCTTGCCTGGAAGGGCTGGAAGGGTCAGAAAGAAAGACTAAGTCCCATGAACATCATCTAGTTCTCCTGTGGTGATCCTCACACTGCTCAACATCCCATCTGACAGATGTTGATTCCAAAGTTGGGAGAGACCAAGGTGCTGGCAGTGCCCAGCAAGGCCTGCCTTCCTGCTATCTCACTCTGTCTGGTGTTTACAAAGGCAGGTCCGATACATTAACCCTGGATTACCCATTGTAAGATAATTGCAATGCTCCCTTTTTGGTTCAATAACATGGGGGTGAAGGTGAAAAATGGAGTGCCTGTCTTGCCTTTAGAATCATGCTTCTACCTCCTCATAGATGTTCTAGCAACTTCCTAGTTTGTTTCTCAGTCAACCCTCTCTGTACAAGGCAGACCCAGTTTCCACACACTGGCCTAATTACAGGTCACCTTCCTGGTTTCTCCAAAGGTCTTCCCTGCCTCCTGGCTTTGGAAGTAGAGCCTGTGTCTTCAACCCCGATTCTCTTTTCCACTACTAACCCTTTATGTTGCCTGGCTTACTCCTCCTTCACTCTCTGCTCAGTTATTCTCCATGTATCTTCTCGGGAATCTAATCCTTTAGGTTATTGTAGCCAACAATTGATGGTAACTATTATTAATGAGCTCATATTAACCATCATTTGTAGAGCGAATGCTAGCTGCGAAGCCATCTGCTAAGCATTATGCCTGCATTTTCTCAACTTTACAACTCTCCTGAGTTAAACTTGCTGCCTTATTTTTGCATTGCAAACTCTGTGGTTCAAAGCATTGTCTAAAGTAAACTGCAGTACTAGGGGACCAACTCAAGATGTCTGACTCAAAATCTTCACCTTTATCCAGTGGTTCTCATGAGGGATATGCAGCCTCTTAAGAAAATAAAATTCTCTGTGGATCCCTTCCAGTGATAACATAGCATGAAGAAAGACACAAGCATAAAACTAGGCATTAATTTATTATCATTAACCTCTAAAATAAGCTATAATAACAGAACTCTAAAAATCTCAGTGGCAATATAACAACAAAGGTTTATTTTTCTCCTCATACTACATGACATTACAGGAAAGTGGGGAGGTGATTGGATCCAGCCGCTGCCATTATTGCATCAGTCAAGGACTGACAAGAAAGAAAGAGCACACCCAGGCTGAGGAGGGTGAGGAACATTTTATCTAGTATTTATACGATTTACAAGGATGTGGCTAGAGGTAAGGAAGCCAGGAAGTAATAGTGTAGAACCCAAGGGCCAGTAATGACTAGCTATTCTCACCCTGTAGAGACAAAGTGGGCAAGCAGTGACCGGAACCTGGAGGACTCTTGCAGCCAATCCAGGTGATCCACAGAGAATGAACCTGGGCTCTTCATAGTCCAGCCTTTTTCTCCTCCTGCCCTCTGGTTTCCTGCCAGGACTTCCCATTGGTTAAACCCAAGCAGAAGTTAGAGGGTTGGGGAGACCATGGATCCAACTCCAACAGTTCTACCTCCCAGGAGACACAGAGGAAGCTGCAGAAATGGGGCAGCACACTGGCAGACACAGCCTGATCCCAAATGCTGCTAGAGGCAAAGAGAGCCCTGGAGGGAACCACACTGTAGCAAAACACTGTGGCTCTATCACTTTGCATTCACATGCACAGGGTAGAATTAATCAGGTGTCTACTCACCAGACAGGACCCCAAAGTGCCATCCTGCCATGTGTTCAGGAAGAAAGAAGAGCATGAAGGCTGCCACAAAACCAAAATGAATTTGCAGATTAAATACAAAGAAAATTACAATTCAAATTTACAAAATTAATTCAATATTACAGTCACTATTGCTTGATAAAACTGAGTCACCCCCCAAGGATATAAATACTTTGCATTTGGCCTGCTTCTGTTTCCATGTGCCATGTGACAATTTAACTCTCCCACTAATAGACCAGCAGCCATGAAGTAATGTGGTTTCTATTTGGCAGGAGCACACCATTTACGTTGTAATTTTCCCTCTATTCTTCTCTCACTAGGCTACATCAATTGTTGTAGTGCTAATTGTTACTGACACAATCACAGGGCAAAGGCAAATGTGGGCAATGAATTCAGTGGTTGGTTATAAGGTAGTTATCTATATATATGATCCAGAAAATGTTTTATTAATTTTTATATTATCACTGAATTGAAAATAAAGTTGAGCAATTTTCATAGAGAAGTGAAAGACTCCCTTAGAAATACAACTTCTATGAGTCCTTTTCATTTCCTCTTTCTTGGCCCCAGACAGGTGACAGGTCCAGTAGAGGTGGTAATGCCCGCATGCACCTGGGAGGTGCATCTCTTGCTGATCCCATTCTTGCTCTTCTGCTTTCCTATTTCTCCTCCTGGTATTCTCATATACTTGCCTCTCTATTCGGAATACCTGGTTATTCTGTATTTCTCTTAAGCTGCTTCCTGGCTTAAGCTGATCCAGAAGGTTCTATCCTCATCCATCAGCCTATAGCCTTGGATGCTCTCTCCACTCTTTCTAGCCCCAAATCTTTTAGGTGAACCCCGTTGGTCACACTCTAAAAATTTCTTCTGTCATAGAGAAAAAGCTGAGGTTTGCTAAGAACATGTTCTTACTCTGTAGAGCTATGTCATCTGATGTCACTTTCTCACACCTCTGTGACCCAGAAGCCCAGGTCATGTTCCTAACCAGAATTGTTTACAGCATTTTTATGTATAGATATTCATGTATGTCCTTTATCTGAGAAAAGGTTGTCCAGAATTTCATCAGATTCTTGAAGCAGCCTGGGATCTAACAAATGCTGATGTCTACTGTCTTACAATAAATACCCAGTTAGAACTTCATAATACTCATTTCCATTTTATAGGCAACTTACCTCTACTTATGGTAAAGTTAAAATGTGTATATAAGATCCTCTATTTGAATGTTTGCTCCAGAGACTATGGCAACACAGGGTTTTGCCAACAAATGTGTAGAGTGCAATCTATGGCAAACACTATCCACGGTGTAGTGACAGCCAGGCACTGAAGAGTCCTTCCTGAAATAGCCTTATTTTAATTAGGTCTTCATTCTCAAGTGGTGCTGATCAATTGGATACCCTTAATATTAGTGGTTAATGATGATTCATCTAAATGTTATTAGTATTCTGTTGCTGTAAAACAAGTTACCACAAGCCTAGAGACTTTTAATAATACATATTCATTATGTCATAGTTTCTGTGAGTCAGGAATCTAGGCACAGTTTAACTGAGTCCTCACTTCTTGGTCTCACAAGGCTGCAATCATGACATCAGCCAGGTACCTTTTCACTTGGAGGCCCAACAAGAGAAGAATCTTCCAATCTTGTAAGAATTCAATTCCTTGCAATTGGCCAAAATAGGCTTTAGTTCATTGGTGGCTGTTGGCCAAAGGTCACTCTTAGCTCTTGGATGTCACCCACAGATCCTTGCTTTCTCAGCATATCAGTTAACACCATCCAAACAAGGAGAATCTCTAGAGATAGAGTCCTATATAACATGATATAATCCTATATAATAAAAGCCCAGCAACCATAATGGAAGAACGATCACTCAACCAGTCTTTGTGAATTGCACTGACCACCTGTGGGCTCCTTTCTCTGGCCAGCAGGCTCTCATTGCCCAATGGCAAACAGGACCCAGGGTGGGTGGCAAGGGATGAGGGTGGTGCCAGGACTAGTTATCACTATGTAATGGGAATAGAATTGAGGTATATCACTTTCTGTGCCTTCCACACACCATCTCTCCTCCCACACAGAAGGCTACCCCCAGCAGGGGTGGGGCCAGTGAGCAGTTGGGAACAGCTGACCTCTCCATTGCCCAATGGCAAACGAGGAACTAGGGTGGATGGCAGAGGGAGAGGTGGGACTGGTGAGCAGGTGGAACAGCTAAGCTCTTGGTCCCTCCACCCTGGATGTCAGGCTCCAATCGCCCACATGATGGCACAATGAGAACCCAGGTGGATGTCAGCAAGGGTTGGGGACGGCTGCCAGTAGCTGGGGAAGATGGCCCTGATAGTAGGCTAGGCCTAGGGACTGTACCTATGCACAAATTTTGTGCACTGGGCTTCTAGTATAACTATAAAAGTGACATTCCATCACTTTTGCCATATAACAATGACATCATATATACATTGTCACATTCTGTTGGTAAGAAGAAAGCCACATATCCCTCCCCCACTCCAGGGAAGATTTTCCAAGATGGGAATGAACACCAGAAGATGGGATTGTTGGGATTACCTGAAGATTTGTGCACCACACAGGCCAATCTGATCATTTTTGTTCCCCTTGTCATGAGTGGCATGAGCATGTGACCCACTCCTGGCCAATGGGAGCCCAGAGATGTATGACAGAGCTGCTGGTACTCATCAATATCTATATTTTCCTCTTCTTCTGGACAGAGTTAGACCATGTTCTCTAGCTGTTTGCATTTGGGGGAGGCCGTACAGTAGTTATCACTATGTAATGGGAATAGTGCCTTCCTCACACCATCTCTGCTCCCACTCACAGGTCAGAAGCAGGAGATCCAGCAGATCATTCTGAGACCCTGAAGGATACTGAGCCACTAAATGGAAGGAGCCTGGGTTGTTGAGTGTCTGCATGGAGCAGAGCATTCTCCCTACCAGTCAATGTGAGTCAGACTATGGTCATGAGCAAAAAAAATAAAGCTTCATTTTGGCCATTGGAATTTTTCTGGTATTTGTGGTGACAGTGAGCCCATGCTGATTAATGCAAAGGGCTTCTGTAAAGGTTTTTCTCTTCCTCCTGAAAAATGCTGCATGGAAAATGAGAGGATAGGTGTTTCCTTCAGTTTCTTTAATGACTGCCAATATGCACCTTCCATAGAATAGCTACAGACTATTTCTGTAACTCTAAATCTGAAATTTTTGTTATATGATATAATAACATTTGTTTAATTTTTTCATTTACATTTGGTTTTAGGTGAAAACATCCCATTTGACACATAAGTCAAGCTTAATTCTTAATAGCCTGTATCTTCTCTATATTCAAGTCATCCCCAATTATCTAATATTTATCCACCTGGTTTCTGTGATCCACTTACATCAAACATATTCATGTTCAGAAAATTGAGCCCAAGCCCACTGTCTTATCAGCTGATGCATAATGATCTACTTCCCCAGTGTTCTGTAATAATGCCAGTGTGCTGGGATAAGATAACACATTCAGGGATTATCAGACCCTAACACTTTGGTATAAATGACTTGATCAGATTCTCTATTAAGTCTCCTTGTGAATCCTTGGCCATTTCTCTACACTTCTTAAGGAGTTAGCAAGGCCAGACCAGAGATATTATCCTCAGGGTGTGGTCAGGTGTGAGGAAGATAGCTCTGAGCACCTAAAACTAAGCATCTCCTTTGGGGGAAATACACGTGGAAATGCAGAACAGTAAATTACTTTCCCATTAACATTTATAATCAATTTTGTTGGGGTTATAGGTCAATCTCCTTCAGAGAGCTGAGGCAAGAGAGGATTGAGTCACTGTCGGATCTCATTGAGTGTTTGGCACAATTGGTCTATAGGATGTGACTGCTGAGACAGAGGGAGGTGGTAGACAGTATGGCTGACAGATTGGTGCTGATGGGCAGCGAGTGGAAAGGCTCCTGCTAGTAGAGGGTCTTTTGTAGAGTTCATGCAGAGTGGGAGGTCCTGATACAACCTGGGTTACCAGAGGAGGGCCAGCGGGTGCGGTTTCCCCACATGAAATATACCTCCACTCCTAGGAGATGGAAAGGGGGTCAAGAGAAAGAGAGGAAGAAAGATCCATCTCCCTCCTTCCTTTCCTTCTTGCCTCTCTGTATACCTCCCTGAAGCACTCTTAGAAAAAACTGGGACTGAAATGAGCCTGCCTTGGATTTTACCTGTGGCCTGCAATTGATAAACTATGTAACAAAGTACCTTTCTTGTTCTTTCTCTCCCTCTTGATCATCAAATACTCTGGGGGTTCTTACTCTGTTAGGGCAGGCTTGTGCTAGTCACTGGGGGTGAGCAGAAAAGAAAATGATTCTTTTTGAGAAAATTAAATTAGACCAGATGATTTCACAAGTATATTAAGTTTGACTACACACCCTCTCCTTCAAATCTGGAATCCTAACTTGTTTCCCCAATGCTCTCCCATTGCTCCTTGTCTCCCTGAAGTGCCCCTTTGGTCTATAAGCAAAGGGCATTCCAACTTTCCCCCCTCTTTCTCCCTTCCCCAGTGCATCAAACCCAAGCTTCCCTGGATGCTATGCTCATTCCTTAGTCAGCATGCAGTCACTAATCCCTTAAAGTAACCTGAGCAGAAGTATAAATAACTGCTTAACAATCCCTCAGTATTTGATCTTCCCAAATAACATTTTCATTTTCATTAGGGTCTTACATGGTCTGGTGGCTTTCTTTTTTTATTTTTTTTAATTACAAAATAATTTAAGTTTTTAAAATTTCAAATATGATAGATACAGATATGTTTATGTAGAATTAGATAGAGATGCGGATTTATAATTTCATGGAACTGCGTAAATGTGATCGTATTGTATATAGTTTTCATGTGAACTGGGAATTTTTTCCATTTTTCTTTATTTCCTGCTCAGTTTCTCTTCCTCCTTTCCAACCCCTCCTTAATAACAATCCTCAGTCACAAGACTTCCATGAGACATGGAACCCATTTTAACCTATCATGTATCCTTCCATGTTTCTCTATTTGTGTATACTTAAACAAGTGTGTAAGAATATATGTAAAAGAATGTTTTTTGGAACGTTGTAGTCAGAGACAAAAATACTAGAAACAAAATGAGCATCCAACAGTAGAGAATGCTTGAATAACCTTGGATACGACAACATATTCCCATTAGGCTAGGCTGGGTATTGATATGCAATAAACATTTCCAGAGTTGAAGTGACTTAAAATAATAACAATGGGTTACTTACTCAGTTACATGTCCTTCGAGCCAGAAAGGAGATTCTATTCCTCAGGGTTACTCAGGGACCCAGGCTGATGGAGCAAACACAACCTTGAATATCGGTGCCACCATGCCAGAGGGAAACAGAGTTCTGGAGGATCTTGTACCAGATGATTAAATATTTCAGCCCAGAAGTCATAATTCGATGGCTAAAAGTAGTTGCAGCCCCCCTTCAATCACAGGTGATCCAGGGAGTGAAGTTATACCATGTGCCTAGAAAGGAAAGAAACTAAAATACTAGTAAACAGTCTAAAAACTACCACATACTCCATATCCTTTATGTATCTGTAAAGAAAGAATAAGTGATACTTTTATACCTAGCAACTTAGGAGGATTGTTGAATGACTAAACCACTATGCATATAAATGAGTTAAAGAAGATCTCCCTCTCTCTCTTTTTTTAATCAAACAATGTCTCAAACATCCCATGGCCCAACAATTGCACTTCTAAGTATTTACCTTTAAAAGTCCAAACCCTAATTCAAAAAGGTATAATTATCTCTATGTTCTTTGCAGCATTATTTACAATAACCAAGGTACTGAAGCAACCTAAGTGCCTATCAATAGACAACTGGATAAAGAAGATGTAATACATATGTACAATAGAATATTGCTCTGCCATAAAAAGAATGAAATTTTACTGTTTGCAACAACATAGATGGACCTAGAGAATACTATGTTAAATGAAATGTCAAACACAAAAAGACAAATACCATATGATCTCACTTATATGTGGAATCTAAAGAACAAAATGAACAAGAAAAACAGAAACAGAGTCATAGATACAGAGAACAGACTAATGATTGTCAGAGGAAAGGGAGGTTGGGGGCTGGGAAAAGTAGGTGAGAGGAGTTACAAAATATTTGGTAGGTGCAAACTAATCATGGAGATGTAAAAGTATAGCATAAAGAATAACTGTGCATGGTGCCAGATGGTTACTAGATTTATCAGGGTGACCATTTCATAAGTTACATAAGTATCTAACCACCTGAAACTAATGTAATATTGAATGTCAACTGTAATTGAAAAAAATAAATAAATAAAAGGAAAATTTCTCTACATATAGGTTGGTTTGTGTTTATAAGGATACTAGAGGCCTGGTGCTGAAATTCTATGGGGGGTCCCCCAGACGGGCCTGCACCCTTTTGTAGTTTGGGACCCTCGCTCCTTATCACCCACTTGCTTGCTGCTCTTTACTGCTTGGCTTGCTGTTCCTTAGCATTGCTGCCGGGACAGGAGAGATTCCCACAACCGCCACTGTGCTCCCCAGCCATGGGCCCAACTTCTGGCTGAGCTGAGCAGCACATCCCCTGTGGGAGCACACTGACCACCAGTGGCAGCTCCTGCATTGAGCGTCTGTCCCCTGGTGGTCAGTATACATCATAGCAACCAGTCTTTCCTCCATTTGGTCAATTTGCATACAGTGGTACCTCGAGATACGAGTGTAATTCGTTCCTTAACCTTGCTCGTATATCAAGTTGCTCGTATCTCAAAGCAAATTTCTCCATTGAAATCAATTGAAATGACGTTAATCCGTTCCAGCCCCCAAAATGCCACCCCAGTTGTTCTTGTTACGTGTTTTGAATAAGAAAAATGTATTTATAAATGACAAATATTGTTTAAAAACATAATAAAAGAGAATGTAAAGGAATAAACTGGTTTTATAAAATGTATTTACCTACTCGTTACACTCTTAATGCTACACTTTATCCCTAAACTGAATGTAACTTAACTAATCTTCACTGAACTTAATTGCTACTGGTCTTTGCATTTTTGGCCAATTTAAAAAAAAAACAAACGTGTCCAACGAGGTTTGCCTCTTCCTCCCTTTCAGAATGTTTCTGAAATGGGTGAGACAAGTTTCATTGAACAGCTCCGATGCACAACCAGTAGCAACTTTTT
This sequence comes from Lasiurus cinereus, assembly GCA_011751065.1. Taxonomy (NCBI): domain Eukaryota; kingdom Metazoa; phylum Chordata; class Mammalia; order Chiroptera; family Vespertilionidae; genus Lasiurus; species Lasiurus cinereus. The sequence goes on from JAAGEH010000101.1 coordinate 7,094,104, forward strand.
CAGGGTGTTTCTTTTCCACGAAGTGTGACACCCTCTCCCACATTCCTAAGATCTCCTTTATCTCACTTGTAGAGATCTCCTCCACCTCTGGCTCCTCCTCAAGACCAATTTCTTGGAGAACCTCCGCATGTTGCTGAGACTGCAACTCTTGTAACTCCTCCGTGGTGAGTTCCAGAGAGTGCTCCTCGACAAGCTCATTCACGTCTCTCACATCCACCTCCAGGCCCATGGATTTTCCCAGAGACACTATCTCCTCCTCCACTGGCACCTCGAGTTCGAATCCTTCGAAGGTCCTTTTGGCTACGGCCTCAGGCCACAGCTTCTTCCACGCAGAGCTCAAAGTCCTCGTTGTAACACCCAGCCAGGCCTGATCAATAATTCTGAGGCATATCACGATGTTAAAGTGGTTCTTCCAGAACTCTCGAAGGGTACAGTTTGTGTTCTCCGTCACCTCAAAGCAGCGCCAGAACAGGTGCTTGATGTACAGCTTTTTAAAATTAAAAAACACCTCCTGATCAATGGGCTGCAGGATAGGAGAGGTGTTGGGAGGGAGGTAGACAACCTTTATAAACTTGAACTCTTCGAGGAGTTCATCTTCGAGGTTCGGTGGGTGAGCAGGAGCATTGTCGAGGACGAGGAGGACTTGCATGGTTAGGTTGTTTTCCTGTAGATATTTCTTAACAGAAGGGCCGAAAGACAGGTTTACCCACTCCACAAAGAACTGCCTGGTGACCCATGCCTTCGGGTTTGCCCTCCACATAACTTGCAGTTTATCTTTTAAAATCTTATGTGACTTAAAGACTCTGGGGTTTTCCAAATGGTATATGAGCAGAGGCTTGATCTTGCAGTCGCCACTCGCATTGGCGCACAGTGCAAGAGTTAGCCTATCCTTCATGGGTTTGTGGCCTGGCATCGCCTTCTCCTCTGCCATTATATAAGTCCTATTTGGCATCTTCTTCCAGAAAAGCCCTGTCTCATCACAGTTGAAGACTTGCTGGGGGATATATCCTTTGGCTTCTATCAGTTTGGAAAAAGTTTTGAGGTGATCCTCAGCTGCCTTCACATCCGAACTTGCTGCCTCACCATGCCTGACGATGGAGTGAATGCTGGACCTTTTCCTGAAGTTATCAAACCAACCTCTACTGGCTTTAAAGGAGTCTTTTGATGCTTCGTCCGTGGAAGTGCGCAGGGTCTGCTCCAGCAAATCACCATAAATTGCTCGTGCCTTCTCGCATATGATGCCCTGTGTTAATGTATCTCCTTTAAGCTGCTTCTCTGTCACCCACGCCAACAGTAGATTCTCCATCTTTTCATGGAGAGAGCTACGGAGCTTAGAAATTATTGTAATGCCCTTAGCTGGTGTTATACCCTTTATCGACTCCTTCTGTTTAAGCACAGTGCATATCATTGAAATACTATGGCCTTATTGCCTCGCCAAGTCAGCTACTCGCACACCTTGCTCATATTTTTCTATGATTTCACACTTTAATTCAATAGACATCATCCTTTTCTGAGCACTGACCTTTCCACTCGCTTTCTTCGGACCCATGGTTATAAAAAGAAATGTGATAAAGTATGTAAATGCAGAAAAGATGCTTCGACAATGAGGTAAACAAGCACACTGACTGAGGCATGGGAAACTATGAGACACTCGAGTCGCGGTAAACTGGTGGGCCGTGTGCAGCTGGCCGATCCATCCGCAAGATTACTCGTATCTCAAATGTTGCTTGTATTTCAAAGCAAAAAATCTCTCGCTTGATGGCTCGTATCTCAAAAATCTCGTATGTTAGGGCACTCGTATTTCGAGGTACCACTGTATTAGAGTTTTATTACATAGGGTATGTATACCTGTTTGCCTAGTTATTATCATATATCTAAAGCATCAGAATTACCCTGGGTCCCTTGTTAGATGTTAGGATTGGTAGGCTCCTAACCAGATCTGCTGAATTAAGTCTGGTCTCTGCATAATGAGAAAACCAAGACTCAATACCCAAGGACGATCCTTCATTTTACAGCATGCTGCCCACACCATTGTTCGTTCATCTCAAATGACTTTCTCCCAGAGGAAAAGGTACTAATTATTGGATCTATCAATTAACCCATCAAATATTTATTGAACATTTGCTATGTGCCAGGGGCTTTGCTAGATGCTAGGGATTCCGTAATGACAGAGCAGACTGGATTCTATTTTTATCTCAGAGTCTAGGGTAAGAAAAACATTTAAGAAGTAGACACCATATTAATTCACATGTATAAATTGTGACCAAGGACTAAAGAGGAAAAGATTGTCATGAGCCAAGATAATAAGGGGACACATTTAAACTGGGGAGTGGCTCTAACCAGTTTGGCTCAGTGGATAGAGTATTGGCCTGCAGAATGAAGGGCCCCAGGTTTGATTCTGGTCAAGGGCATATACCTTGGTTGCAGGCACATCCCCAGCAGAAGGTGTGCGGGAAGAAGCTGATTGATGTTTCTCTCTCATTTATGTTTCTATTTTTTACAAAATCAATAAAATGGGGAGTGAAAGAGGGTCACTCACAAGAAGGAAGGCTTATTGGAAACTGGTGGGTCGAAGCCAGAAGGCAGGGGATTTGGAGCTGAGCAGAGAGCATTCCAGGCAGAGGTGTCTACCCTGGGAAGGCCTGAGGTAGGCAATGGGACAATAGTGAGAAATGGCACTAGACCATGTAGGACTGTGTAGAACATGATAAGGAACTGGGACTTTATTCTAAGTGCAGGGGGCCATTATGGTTTTTAGGAAGCATGATGAAAGAAGATTAATATATGTTGTCCTTTTATAGCAACTTTGTTGAGGTACAAGTTACTTACTATAAAATGGACTCATTTTAAATGTTCAGTTTGATGAGTATAAAACACTAATCTTATCTAATAAAAGAGTAATATGCAAATTCACTGTCACTCCAAGACACAAGATGGCTGACCCCATGTGGTCAAAGATGGCTGCCCCCATGTGGACACAAGATGGCCACTACAAGATGGGTTGCAGGGGGGGGCAGTTGTGAGCAGTTGGGGGTGACCAGGCCAGCAGAGGAGGGCAGATGGGAGAGACCAGACCAGCAGGGTAGGGCAATTGGGGAGGACCAGGCCTGCAGGGTAGTGTAGTTGGGGGGGACCAGGCCTGCAGGGGAGGGCAGTTCAGGAGGGGGCAGGCTTCCAGAGGAGAGCAGTTGGGGGAAACCAGGCCTACAGCGGAGGGCAATTGGGAGGGACCAGGCCTGCAGGGGAGGGTAGTTGGGGGAGACCAGGCCTGTAGGGGAGGACAGTTGGGGAAGACCAGGCCAGCAGGAGAGGGCAATTGGGCTGGGGGCGGGACCAGGCCTGTAGGGAAGAGCAGTTGGGTGGGACCAGGCCTTCAGGGGAGAGAAGTTGAGGGGGGAAGGCCTGCAGGGGAGAGAAGTTGGGGGGAACCAGGCCTATAGGGGAGGGCATTTGGGGGAGGACCAGGCCTGCAGGGGAGGGCAGTTTGGGGGGATGAGGCCTGCAGGCGAGGGCAGTTGGGGAAGACGAGATCAACAGGGGAGGACAGTTGGGGGAGAAGGGAGACAAGACAGCAGGAAAGGGCAGTTGGGGGAGACCAGGCCTCTATGGAAGGGCAATTGGACAGGGGGAGGGGAGCAGGTCTGTAGAGGAGGACAGTTGGGAGGGCCCAGGTTGGCAGGGGAGAGCAGCTGGGGGCAGAGGCAGGCCTGCAGGGGAGGGCAGTTTGGGGAACCCAGGCCTGCAAGGGAGGACAGTTAGAGGCAACCAGAATGGCAGTGGAGGGCAGTTAGGAGTGACCAAGCTGACAGGGGAGGGCAATTATGGGCAATTAGGCCAGCTGGGGAGCAGTCAAGTGTTGATCAGGCTGGCAAGGGAGTGGTTAGGAGGTGATCAGGCTGATAGGCAGAAGCGGTTAAGGGCAATCAGACAGAGGCAGGTGAAAGGTTGGGAGCCAGCAGTCCTGGATTGTGTGAGGGGAGTCCAACTGCCTGTTTAGGCTCAATCCTCAAGGGGTCCCAGATTGGAGAGGGTGCAGGCTGGGCTGAGGGATATCCCGCATGCACAAATTTTGTGCACCAGGCCTCTAGTACATACGTACATATTCATATGCATACACAAATATGTGTGGATATAACTATATTTATATCATCTCTATCTCTATCTCTATCTATCTCTACCTCTACCTCTACCTCTACCTCTACCTCTACATCTACATCTACATCTACATCTACATCTATATCTATATCTATATCTATATCTATATCTATATCTATATCTATATCTATACCTATCTAATCTATATATCAAGATATAGAATGTTTCAATTACCCTACAGCTTTCTTTGTGCCTCTTCACAGTCAATTCTTGGCTCTAAGCAACCCTGACCTACTTTCTGTCCCTTAGACCAGTTTTTTCTAGAGTTTTATGTCAATGAAATTTTACCATTTAGATTCTTTTATGCTTGTATGTCTATCTTACTTCACACAGGAGAATGTGGTGAGATTCGTCCACATTGTCATATAAGACATTTATTTTTATTTCTGAATAAACAATTTGTTTATTCTCCCCCTATTTATAGGCACTTGTGCTGTTTTCTGTTTGGAACTATTATAAATAAAGCTACGAGGAACATCATATACAAGTCTGTGTGCAGACATATGTTTTCATTTTACTTGGGTACCTGCCCAAGTGTGGAATTGGTATCTCATGGAGCTCATTTATTTTTAACTTAATAAGAAACTGATAAATTATTTTCCAGAGTAGTTGTAAAATATTCCTATCACACTTATATGAGAGCTTGTTGATCCAGATCCTCATCAACACTTGTTATTATCAGTCTTTTTAATTTTAGTCATTAGCATGGGTGTGTAACAATATCTCATTTTAGTTTTAACTTACATTTTTATGAACTAAAGATGTTGAGCACCTTTCATGTGCTTATTGGACATTCATAAATCCTCTTTAGTGGGTTATCTGTGAAATCTTTTGATAATTTTTATTGAGTTGTCTTACTGTTAAGATGTAAAAATTCTTTATATATTTTGGATACAAGTGCCTTAGTCAGCTAAATGTGTTGTGAATATTTTTTTTTCTGGTCTCTGGCTTATCTTTTGTAAATATTTTTCAAAGAACAAAGGTTTTAAATTTTAATAAATTAACCATATTATTTCTTCAATGGTTTATGTCTTTTGTTTCCTATCTTAGAAATATTTGCCTAATCCAAGGTTATGAAGTTCTCCTCCTGTGGATATTTTTAAAATTCTACAGTTTTAGGTTTTAATATTTAGGTTGATGATCCATTTCAAATTAATTTCTCTTTATGGTGTGAGATAAGGATGATGATTCATTTTTTTCCAATTTTAAGTTATTCTAGCACAATTTGTTGAAAAGACTTTTCTTTAATTCATTAAATTGCCTTGCCACTTCTGTTGAAAATAAACTGGTCATATATGTATGGATCTATTTCTTAACTCTCTATTCTGTTTCACTGATATGTACATCTGTTCTTACTACTATAGTCTTGGGACATGTGGCTTTGTAGTGAGCCTTAAAAATTTGTAATTTTTGCTTTCTATACAATTTTAAAACCAGCTACTCAAATTCTATTTAAACACACACACACACACACACACACACACACACACACACACAGAAGTCTGCTATGGTTTTGACTGTACAATCCTATTGATTCTATAGATTAAGTTGAGAGAATTTACATCTTAACAATATTGGTATCCAATCTTGGATTTTCTTGATAGCTTTACAGACATTGCTCTTCTGCCTATCCAATAGCCTAAATTACCTCCAACAAAGGGGTAGAATTGAATCTTTGAGGTTCAGAGGAGTCCATGATATTGATCCTGCAACCTCTGGAAACTTACACACACACAGAAGATTCCTCCTCTCTTGCTTCATGTCTCCTAGAGCTTGGGAGACAGACAGCATACTGCACCTACAGCACACCGTGACCTATAATACACTGTACCTACAGTGCACTGCACCTTATGGCACACTGCACCGACTGAGGTCCCCACAACCAGTTGTTGCTAAGTAGGGTTTGTAGATTCAGACATATCTGCTTCTTACTCGAGATGGATGGTGACTCCCTTGACCAGCCTCACCTGTAAGCAATATGCTGTGAAAATGGAAGAGTGGCAGGTGGCAGACCTGGGCTGCAATGTGGAAGGACACACATAGAGGAGGCCCATGGCACAACCCCCAATGTACTGTAGGTGCAGGGTGTTGTAGGTGCCAGTGTACTGTAGGTCCCAGTGTACTGTAGGTCTGAGTATGCTGTGGGTGCCAGTATACTGTAGGTGTAGTGTACTGTAGGTCCCAGTGTACTGTAGGTGCGGTGTGCTGTAAGGTACATTGCACTGCCAGTGCAGTGTATTATAGGTCCCAGTGTGCTCTAGGTGCAGTATGCTGTAGATCTCAGTGTAGTGTAGGTGCAATATACTGTAGGTCTCAGTGTACTATAGGCTCCAGTGTACTGTATGTAAGTGCAGGGTGTTATAAGGTGCAGTGCACTGTAGGTGCAGTGTACTATAGGTCCCAGTGTGCTGTAGGTCTCAGTGTACTGTAGGTGCAATGCTATAGGTGCAGTGTACAGTAGGTCTCAGTGTACTGTAAGTCCCAGTGTGCTGTATGTTCAGTGTGCTGTAGGTGCAAGATGCTATAGGTACAATGAACTGTAGGTCTCAGTGTAGTGTAGGTCCCAGTGTACTGTAGGTGGAATGTGCTATAGGTGCAGGGTGTTATAGGTACAGTGAACAGTAGGTC
>JAAGEH010000101.1:7100896-7154836 GCA_011751065.1 Lasiurus cinereus
AATGTGCTATAGGTGCAGGGTGTTATAGGTACAGTGAACAGTAGGTCCCAGTGTACTGTAGGTCTCAGTGTACTGCAGGTGCTGTGTGCTGTAGGTACAGTATGCTATAGGCCCCAGTGTACTATAGGTTCCAGTGTGCTCTAGGTCCTAGTGTGATATAGGTGCAGTGTGGTATAGGTGCAGTGTGATATAGGTGCAGGGTGATATAGGTATAGTGTACTGTAGTGCAGTGTGCTATAGGTGCCATGTACTATAAGTGTAGAATGATGTAGGTGCAATGTGCTGTAGGTTCAGTGTACTGTAGGTGCAGTGTGCTGTCGGTGTAATGTACTATAATTGCAAAGTAATGTAGATGCAGCATATTGTAAGTGAAATCTACTGTAAGTGCCAATGTACTCTAGGTCATAGTGTACTGTAGGTGTAGTGTACAGTAGGTGCAGTATGGTGTAGGTCTCAGTGTACTATAGGTGCAATGTGCTGTAAGGTACAGTGTACTGTAGGTCTCAGTGTACTGTAGGTGCAGCATACTGTAGGTGCAGCATACTGTAGATGCCAATGTACTATAAGTCCTAGTGTACTATAGGTGCCAGTGTGCTATAGGTCTCAGTGTGCTATAGGTGCAGTGTGCTGTAGGTGCCAGTGTACTGTAAGTGACAATGTACTATACATTCAAGTGTACTGTAGGTACTATAAGTGCAGTATACTACAGGTGCAGTGTGTTTGGTGGAAGAACCACTGGATTGGTCTTCTAGTCTTATATTGTGTATTCACATCCCTGTTCTGGACTTTCCTGATAGTATGGTCATTGACAAGCTTTCTAACTTCCCTAAGCCTATATTTCATTATCTTCCCCAAAGACATAAGTAATTTGACCTCACTCAGCCATTGCGAGGAAAAAAATGAGATGGTAGAGGTAGGGTTGTGCCTGCTTGCTGAGGCTGGGAAGTCCAACACAGGGGAAAAGGTGGGAACTGGGGATAGGCCCCCTCTGCCCAGCCGGAAGGAAGCACAAGGAGAACCGTGCACAACCTGGACTAGAACCGTGTAAAAAGAAACAGGTACAGAGATGACAGACAGCCCTACCCAGCCTTGTGCTACCTTTCCCTGCCTCCTTGCATTACCTCTGCCTGCCTTCTCTCAGGAACCTCCGTGACAGGACTGACCGGGGGGATGCCGCCCAGGGACTGTGCAAACCCAGCCTTGTGGACACTGCAGCCAGCCCAGATGTCACTGTGGGCTTCCTGGCTGGCATCCTTCTCTCCGACTAACCACTCACCTCTGTGCCTGGGGACTCACTGTGACAGAGCTGGGCATTGGTGGAACTGTCTTGAAATGTAAATAGGTTGTGCCTAGGGCACCATATCCCCCACTGTATACCTGTGTATTCCACATGGGGAGAAGAGAGCTCCTTCCTTTTGTTTGCAAACCCCTCCTGCTTTGCCTAATTCTGGAACTATGGGCTGTGGTAGCAGGTCCCAAGCACTGGGCAGCTCTCTTCATCTGAGATGATTAGAAGGGGCATTTCCCAGAAGACTGGAGACAGAATGAGTGATGATTCCTGTCTGGGGCCGAGACTGGGCCTTGTGTCTAGGAAAGGGCAACCAGTATGAGACATGGGTGACTAGAATGGGAGCCAGGCTGGAAGTACGCTGTTCACATAAATAATTCCTGCTCTCCTGAAAGTGGTCATCCAAGGATTTCTCTCTAGATAACTCCTCAGGAGATGAATCTATTTGCCAAGCGTATTTTCATAGCCTACTGCGGGAACAGGGAGACTGAGTGGACTGGGACATGCAGTACTGTAACGTGACTATGGGAAATAGGAAGAGAATGAAGTGTTCATTCAGCTCTGCTCCCAGAGTCAGGACAGTGGCCCTGATAGTACAGGCCCTGAAAATATCCTGGGAAAAGCAAATGCCTGCTTTACTCATGGGGATTCCATCCCATGTCCGCCTGCTCCCTCTCCTCTTTCTCTTCTCTTACCTGGGCTTTTGTGGGGCATTATTTAGGCATCTGGACAGGATGACAAGGGAACCTGGGGGCAGGTTGGACACTCTTCTCCCCGACATTCCCAAGTCTTGGGCTTCCAGATGCCCTGCCCCTCACTCTTGGAATGTCCCCTTCCCTCAACCCTGCTCACTCACCCCTTGAGATCCTCTCTCTCCAATGAAGCTTCCCTCATGGAAGACATAGCTACTTAATACATACTTTTCCCAGGAGTATATGTACTTTGGAAGAGAAGCTCAGAGGTGCCTTGTGCTTAAATTGAAGTCCTGATGGACTCCTAAGAAATTCCAGGCATTGGTGGGCACAGGTTTCTTCCCGGTGTGCCCTCTGGTGACTCCAGGTGGGTTTTTCTGTGCAAATCAGATATTGCTGCTCTGTTGTACTGTACAGCTGGCTCACGGGAACCTAGATGGACAACACGTGTGTGTCACTGCACATCCAACTCAGCCCTTACCTTCCCACATATGATGGTAGCAATCGGGCCTCTCAGACAGGCTAGGAGACACTGGAGACCACTGGCCCTAGTGCCCTGCCCTCTTGCTCAAAGCTGGCAGACTCTAAGAAGCCAGATTCTACAGTTGTTTGCCCCCTCCCCCAGAGCTCTTTCAGAATGCTTAATTAACAAATCTTGAGTATCAGGAAGTTGTTTACTTGGCTTCCCTGAGAACTGTTCTCTAAGGAGCTCAAAGCACTTTTAATAGATTTTGTTGTTGTTGCCTTCATCCATCAAGCAACCTCACTCATTCCAAACATTGCTTTATCCCTCCCCTTGGGATCTGACTCTCACACAGAGAACCCAGGAGAGACCTGCTTCTCTAAGCATATTTAACTTGCAGCTACCATGCCCTGCCCCCATAAGGCTGGGGCTTCATTTTAATTAAAGAATGGGTAGAGAGAGGCAATTATAGATACAGGTTTCCAGGGAGACTCATGGGACCCTTACTGTTCTTAGAGATGCTCAGTCACTCACATCTACCTGTTCTGTGTTTACTTCTGCATCCCCCCCCCCTCTATGCCAATCAGGAGCAGAACTCACCTGCTCATCTTGGTACCTCTCCCTTTGGCCACAATCAACAGCTGGAGACTGACTGCATGTGCACCCACCTGAACTTCCCTCTCAATTGCTGCAGGACCCTGGTCCCTGCCTGCCCTGCCACCCTCTAAACCACTCTGCTGTCCCTGCAGGCTGCTCTTGGCCTCTAGCTGCTTGGCTAGATATGGACCTCTGGTCCATGTTCTCTGGTTTATCCACCCCCTAGAATTTGAGGATTCCTCCTGACACACTGCATCGGGAGGAACTGTAGGAATGTGGCTGTAGTCAGAGGCATCACCTGAGGCAGGAGGCTAACCTTAGCCACTATCATTATTGGTAACATTTCTTAGCATTTACACATATCTTGCAACATATATTCATCATGGCATATAACCTTCAAAACCATGCCCTGATACAGATGCTATTCTAGAGTGGCCATAGAGTCCAAACAACAGTTGATGTTAGTTTATCATGACGATGATGTATTCTCTATAAATTACATTATATATTTGCCTGTGTTTCCAGACTTGGAATCACCCTGCATTATTCTGTCACTTTTACAGATGAAGAAACTGAGATTCACAGGTATCTCTGCAAAAGAAGAGTCAAGGTTCAGACTCAGGTCTGTTCAATGTCAAATGCTATGCTCTCAACTCTATACTATATAAGCCCACTTTATGGGTGGGAGTCCTTTATCTTCATCCCAGAATGCAGCCATGCGTGCACTCAGAGAGACCTCAGGGCACCCCATCTAGGACCTATCCTCAGGGAGAGAATTTCATGGAGGTGTGGCAGTTTCAGAACTAGAGAATCTTAGAATTTAAAGAACCTTAATCAGATCAGAACACATGGTTCTTGGCCATTTTTGAGCTCTTAGAGAGTCTGATGGAAGCTCTTGACCCTCTTTCCTGAGAAATGCTCACATACACATACACTATCACCTTCGTCTGGAGGTGGTTGGAGCCCCAGAAGCCCAGCCTTGGCCTTGGCTGGCATCCCACTGCCACATTTCTCTGTGCATATGCACATCCTATGTCTGGCTTCTTAACAAGTTAGGCTAGATTAACCCAAAATACTGCTTCCCACCTGGCCCAAATCCTTCCTTATGCAAACATGGAAACAGCCCAGAAAAGTGAGGTTTTCTGCCCAACATCACAGAGTTAATGGTGCTGGCAGAGAGGGCCTAGAGCCAGCATGGAGTATCCCTTTTAAATCACTTAGGCTAGTGCCAGGCTGGTATGGCTCAGTGGTTGAGCATCAACACGTGCACCAAGGGGTCACAGGTTTGAAACGCATTCAAGGCACATGCCTGGGTTGTAGGCTCAATCCCAGGTAGGGGGCATGCAGGAGGCAGTGACTGATGTTTCTCTCTCATCAATGTTTTTATCTCTCTTTCTCCCTTCCTATTGCTCTAAAAACAAAACAAAACAATACCAAAAAAAGTAAAAACATTTTTTTAAAAACCTAACTTTAATAATAATCCTATATAATAAAAGCCCAATATGCAAACTGACCAAACAGCTGAACAATCGGTGGAACAACCTGTCACTATGATGCACAATGACAACCAGGCCAGCCAAGGCAGGTGCCAACAGGGACCCTTTTCCCTGATTGTCCTGCTGTCACCCCACAGAGGGAGGTGATCAGTGGCAGAAGTGGGGTGGAGGGCAGGCAACTGGCCTGCACTAGTTTGGCCAAGGTGGGTGTCAGTGGGGGCCCAATCACTCCACTTGTTGCCCCACAGATCGGCTCTAATCACCAGCCAGGCCAATCACCTACCCATGCACAGATTTCATGCATCGGGTCTCTAATAATAATGGTATTTGACTTAGGCTGGAAGTGTCCTGGGCCAGGTCAGGACACCTGGATTCAATGCTGACCAGTTCTTGCCCACCTGAGAAGAGCAGTTGCTGCTGGTAGCTATTCGTCAATTGTTCACTGTGAGCACTGTGCTTCCATGTGGAGGACCACTGGGCTTTCTTAAGTCTTCTCACTACCCCATCGGCCCTCCTCTCCACCAGCCCACTCTAACCATGTTTTGAGGCTCTTGTGGAGCTCCTGGGAAGCAGCAGGAACAAAGCTTAGAAAGGGTCTTTATAGAAGAATGAGATAGCCACATAGGAGAGAAACAGTCCAGGGACCATGGGTATCCAATTCTTCCTTTCTTTTTTTTTTTTTTAGCCTTTTTATAATGTTATCTTTATTGTTGAAAGCATTACAGATATCCCTTTTTCCCCTCTTTGATCCCCCTCTCCTCTAAGAAACTTGAAACACCAATCAGAAACAATATATGCACCACTATAGCCTTCTTTATAAATGAAGTCACTATGTTAGTACAAAAACTTAGAAATATTGTATGCATAATTGACTTGGTACATAAAAGCATCATATTTGATTTATTCAGAGATATGAAGACAGGAAAATATATCAGGACATTTATGGAAAAGATTTCTACAATAAAAATATTACTTTTTATTCTTTTTTGGTTTTGGGAGAGATAGAAAAAGAGTTTTATAACCATTGTTTTCCCCAAACTGAGGCTGTTCAGCTGGAAACCATGTCCTTCTGCTCTCGGAAGCCTTCCCTAACCCAGAGAACAGGGGCTGGGCCAGCCCAGCTTTGGAGGTTTACTCATCCACCTGTACCGTATCCCAGCACCAGGATCAACATCTGCACACAGTGGTGCTCAGTAGACACTGCTCCTCTGGCATGGACCCTGTAGCTGGGACCAGGAAAGTCAGGCACTGCTGATGTTTCTCTCTCACCAATGGGCATGCAGGCATGCACTTCGTTCTCCCACTCCTCACCCTCCTCTCCTTGCCTCAGCTGGAAGGTTGCCAGGACTTAGGCTGTGATGGGCTCATTATGGAGGAGCCTACAATGTCAACCATCCATATTAACAGCCCTTATTATGAACCCCCTCTGCACTGATGCTTTGGTCCATGTTTACACAGTAAACAGTGGAGTTAGTTTATTTGATGAACTCTGCAGAGGAGCTAATAGTGCCCTCCCACCCTGGAGCTTTCCTTTCTGCTGGGCAGGAGGCTGCCTGCCCAGGGAGGCCGTGCTGCTGTGCAGGGCCAGGTCACCTGCTATGTGTGGGCCAGAGACTCCTGGGGACAGGTGCTGGGCCAGGAGGCTCAGGGCCTAGCTGGGCTCCAGCCCTTGAGAACAGGATAGCTGTCCTAGGAAGTGCCAGCTCCTGAGGGCAGCCATTTACCAATACTCATGACTCTTAGCTGCTGAACTGGTTCTTTAAGTATAAATTGACACAGGCACTGGTTTAATGGAGAAACAGGAGGCCAATACTAATGGAAATGTTTTAGTATTTCTTTTTTTTTCTGTTTTTCAAAGCTGGCCTTAGACACTCTACAGTTCCATGTCCCTTCAGGCACCTTCCTGTAAAGGCCTACGGGACAATCCTCCTGGAGTGTGGCCTGTGGGGGACAGATCACCACTGCCAGGTAACCAGACCTGGCATCAGGGGCTCATGTCTGGCTAGGTATCAAGAAGGGTATAACATGCAGCTGTAAGTCAATTGCAGTTTATGTCTTTGGGAAATAAAAGGCAGTGTGTGTGTGTCGGGGTGGGGCATGAGGGCGGGAAAGAATGCATCTCAGCCGTTGAAGCTGAGCAATGGAAAAAGAAATAGTTTTTAAGTGGTTTGACCAGATGCAGAGAGTGAGATGCAGAAGTTTCTGGAACTGCCCCACTATATGAACAGTAAAGAGTTTCTTGTTTCCATTGATTCCAATTATTTGACACTCTCTTATGCTCTTTCCTGCCATCCTCTTCCTTTCCCAGCCTTCCCAGCGGTAACTGCTATGTGCATGTGAGAGGCCTGCAGGGAGCCTGCTTTACTTTTCCACTCTGGGAATCTGGGCCCCCACCCACCACCAAATCCACCACTACCCAGACTCACGCAGCATTCTTGCCCAGCATGGGAACTCCTTCCAGGTGCTGGCCGGTCCTCCCTGAACACCAGCTGGCTTGTCCAGGGCCTGGTTGCTGGCCCTCGGTCCTATTCATTTGGCTGACACCCAACTCTGAAATAACTCTTTTGTGCAAACACATGTCTCCATCAGCCTGATGCCCCTCCTCCATCCTAGCCTCACTTGGATCCTGACAGTAACCTGAGCTACTTCTGAATCCAGCGAATGGACTAGATACTGTCCCACCTGGCTCCTGCTCAGGGGATTAGCCACCATTGGGTCTATGTTTTCTTCTGGTCTTCTGTTGCCTGCTAGGCCCCCTCACACCTGAGTCAGTCCACCTGCAACACCTTTCTCCCTTGCCTACTTGGAGAGCAGAAAGAACCCTACTGAGCAGACCCTGTGTGATGTCTGCTCCGACAGGAGAATACAACCCTGTCACAGGCAGAGAGTACATTGCAACTGGATAGGAGGAGCAAGCCCTTGGAGTGAAATGTGGTAGAAGGCCAGGCTAACCTTAGGGCAATCTCTTCTCTCACAGATTACTTCACTCTGCCAGGTAGGCCTTATAGACTGGTCTGAATGAGAGCATGTCCTTCGCTCTCACTCAGCAAATAGTTGAGCCAAAGCCTATTCCAGTGCTGGGGATCAGTGTTGAACATGCACCTGCCTTACCAACCTTATTAATTACTGGTGTTGACTTGAGGATTTCATGAAGAAAAGAATGCTTTCCACTGCAGTGAACATCTGTTGCTTCTTGTGTGTGTGGCTCATGTCCTCCCTTTTTCTGGGCAATGATACCCCCAATTCCTCTTGGGCACAAATCCTTTCCCCCTCGCATTATTATTTCTGTAAATGCTGCCAATAATACCCCATGGCCTGGGTGGTAGCCTGGGGTAGAGGACCAGTCTGAGCAAGTCACTTGGCCTATCCTTTTGGTCTCATGATTGGTCCAGGATAAAGATGTGACCCACACAAGACCACCCAGAGTCCTTCCCTGAGCATTATTTTTTTCTCTGAAGCTGGGATGCACAACCTGCCCTCTTTCCCTTTGGTTGTCAGCTCTAAGCCCAGACCTCTAAAACTGCATGTGACTGCCCTTCCATGCAAGGGATCCTGGGAAATGTACTCCAATCTGGATGAGGTGAGAGGACAGGTGCGGAACCAGAAGGTTGGCCCAGCTGCTGCTTCATCTGAGAGTCCCCCAACCTTTGGGGCTGCAATGACTCCTACCTTTTCAAGGTTTGTTTGAAGAACTAATGCATTTCTTTTTCCATGTGTTAGCTGTTTGAATTAGTATGTCAATTGTAAGTAGAAGGTTTCTGATTAATAAAGCACAAATATAATGATTTTAAATAATGAGCGCTAAAATGTTAGTTTCTCTCTCCTAGAAAAGGGAATGTGCAAATGAGAAATTGGAATACAAAGTAGGGAAAAGGGAGATCTTAGGGATTTCCAAACACAAGCTTTATATAGCCCTCATTCTTATGTCTTTGGTTTACTTCAACTAAGGATCCCACAAACACTCACTTTTATGTATCTGTAGGTATTGAGTATCTATCTATCTATCTATCTATCTATCTATCTATCTATCTATCATCTATCTGTCTATCTATCTATTATCTATCTATCTATCTATCTATCTATCTATCTATCTATCTATCTATCATATATCTATCTTCCCGTAAGAGCCTTATCCATCCCAAACAAACTAAGAAGGAAGGACCTTATAATTCCTCAAAATTGCTCAAGGGAGTGAGGGGACAGGCATCCATGTGGCTGTGAATTTGCTATAGTGACAACATTGGCTCATTTTAGGAAGCGGGGGAGACAAGGTGCTGGGGTACAAAAGGGGGAAGCTGAAAAAAAACTACATATTCCCACATGAGGTTTCTCATCCCTCACTTTTCCTTTCTCCTTTGGTTTTCCTTAGTTCACTTGAGTCCTTTAGCTCTCTCCTTCCTACTGCCTTTTTTCTCCTCTTTTCTCTTATTTCTTTCTCCCTTTCCATACCCCCAACCTCATCCCCTGAGGATGTGCAGAGGACATATCAGACTCACAATCATTCTGAACAAACACCTGCATGTCTCCCCTCCTCCCTGCATGGGCCATTTCCATTACAGACATTCCAACACTGACTCCCAGGCCTGGGCTGGAAAAGTGAATCACTTGGAAAGGCTCAGCATATCAAGAAACAGCATCAGAAAAGAGAAAAACACTGCTATTCAGTCAGGAGACTTCCACTACCAGTTCCCAGGATCTGCAGCCCCGCCCACAGAAGGGAAAGCAGACCCAGACCCTCATTCAGGATAGGACAGCAGCTTTCCTCCCACCTGGGTGAGTGTTACTCACCTTGCTGGCCCACACTAGGGTCAGGGCTGGAGTTCCATGGTGGTGAGAGTAGAATGAGGCAACTGCTCACAGGGGCTTGGCCAGTGGATAAAGCCAACATAGAAGAAGTGAGGTAGCCCATAAGTACATTGCCTATAGTATGGGCCGGGGGGAAAGGAGACAGATCACCAAATGCCAGATCGCTTAGCCTCTCTGAGCTTCAGTTCTTCATCTTAAAAATGCAGACAGTATTATCCACTGCAGAGGATTGGAATAAAATAATGCAGTATACTCAATGAATGTAAATAGAATCTGGATGTGTTCCTGTTGACTTCACACACACACACACACACACACACACACACACACACACACACATGATCTACTCCAGCCTTTCTCAGTGACTAGAGAAACAGCAGAGACTGCCCCTGAGACAGTGATTTGAGTCAGTCTTACCCAAGCCCTGTGGTCAGAGAAAGGCTCAGATCTGTTCACCGGAGCCCTGGTGCTTAGGACAGTGAGCTGACTTCCATCCCCACACTCCATAGAACTAGAACAAGGAGGATCCTGGCCATGCTGAGTTGACTGAAAAGTCTGAACATGGCATCTTGTCTTGTTCCTGCACCTTTCATTTAAAGGATGATGTTCCTGATACAAGCAGACAGAAAGGACTACACAAACAACTTGAGTCAAAATGTACTTGAACTCCACATAGAAGAGAAGCAAGAGTTGCAATCATTCAAAGAATATTGGATTCTGGTTCAAACCCAACAATGCCACCTTAATCCAAGAGACTCTGGGGGTGCCTCAGTTTCCTCCTTTGTGAAAAAATAGTGATAATAACCCCTTCCCTGTCTATTACAGGTGAGGAACAGGTGAGATAATGTAAGTGAAATCACTTTGTAAAATACTATACAGCTAGTTGTTATTGCTGTTAATGTGGGATGTGAAGGAAAGAACTAGAGGTCCCCCGAGAGCCTGTAACTATTTTCTCATGAATAGCTCAGACATAAAAGGTTGGGTTCATAACCTCAGACATCATACCCACATAAAACCATCCTCATGAGAGGAGAAAACTAAAGAATTCCTTGCTCTCACCCCTATTCTGTCAATGGAGATGGAAAGCAAAATGAGACCATCTAACTAGTTGAAGTATGCTGGGATGGGAGGTGACTACATCTCTGTTCCTGGTGGGAGTCAGGGGCCTCTGGTGATACCTATATATTTCACCCAAAGTGACAAGGCCTTGCTTTGAGGAACTTGATGTATTGAACTCTTGGGGAGAATACAGCGGCCATGAACTGCCATAAATATGATGAATAACATTTTTCTTCTTAAATGATTACTGAAAACTTTATAGCTAGCCAAAGCTGGCTTTCTCAGAACCCCTGGAGAAACGCTTTTATGAAGTGTCATTTAATTAATAAGGAGGCTATTGACTGCCGTCATGTGTGGAATACTGCACAAGGGCCAGGAAAGAAAAAGGGTCAGAGGATCACAGTACAAAGAGGAGGGCAGCGGTGAGGCCAGCTTGGATGAAGGTAGGCCTGTCCAAACCTTCTAGAATGACAGCCAAAGCTAGACTAGTCACCATATGCCAGGGATCTCTAGCAGTTGCAGGAATGTTCCCACTGATGACCTGGTCTAGAAAACTCACTCTGTCTCTGTGAAATAGAAAAAGAGGCAGGGTGGTGTGATGGAAAGTTTACCTGACATCAGGTTGAGGGTCAAGCCTCTTCTGTGATAGTCTTAGGAAAGTTGCTTCAACTCTTGGGTTAACTAAAATGATGGAATTGGATTAAGTGGATTTTTAGGATTTCTACTCAAATATTCTACTTTATTCAGAACTGCTCACAAAAAGATTGTGTCAGGAAAAAAAAATCTCAGTTCTTTTCACAGCTCCCTCTGGATGAGTCCCCCAGAGAGAGAACACAGATAAATCGGATGTGAGTTCAACTGTAGCATTTATAAAGAAAAGAAGAATAGAGTTGTGCTCAAAATCAACAAGAGGAGGATATACTGACATTAGCAAATCCTAGAGAATAAGCTTTGAAGTTTGGGGAGCCCTCATTTTTCCTGAGCTGGTTAGCATCTCCTGTTACGGGAAACTAACCTGGGACTCCCAAGGGAGATCTACAATTTCCCAGACCCTAGTGATGTTCACCACCCCCTGACCAAAATACTAAGGTGAAATGAGGGATTTCTCTCCTTGGCCTTCACCAGAGAGACATTCTGCAGAATGATTCCAGAGACCTCAGATTTTAGTTGAAAATCTTGGCATTTAAAATTAAATGGGACTGGGATTGAATGTTGGCTTTGCAACTCATTAGCTATACAACCTTGGACAACTTACTTATCTTGAAGCTTAAAAATAATACTATTGCATATCTGCATGGATTGTTGTAAACATTAAGAAAGACGATGTGTGAAAGAGTACAGTGCCTGAGACATAAAAGGTACACCAAGAATATTAGTTGCTTTTTCTTTCTCCCCTTTGCTGTCCTGCTTTCTTTAAAGCTGTAGGAAGCAGATTATGAACTTGATGAATAAGGCCAAGGCAAGAGAGCATGCAGCACACTGAATGACTCATGCTATGCGCAAAGACCTCAATCAGCAACACTGATGGCTACAATCACATGTTGAGTTTTAACAGACATTTGTGTATGGCCTCTATTTTATACAAGATTTAAAAGCACATCTCAAAGGAAAAACAACCTGAGGTTTTTGTGAACAATAAGCTCAGCACTGCCAACAGTGTGATGAGGCTGATAAAAAAAATTGAGCATACCTTTTAGCCATGTGAATAATAACTTAAGAATTAATGGAATGTAGGTATCTCATTACTTCTGGTAAATTTTAGCCAATTCTGGTTGTCACATTTATATAGAACAGTGCTTTTACCTTTTTCATCTCATGTAAACTAATTAATAAAATTCTGTGGCACACTAAAAAGTATATTTTTGCCAATCTGACAAAAAATATGTAAAATTTGTATTTAGCACACTGAATGGCTATTATCGTGTTGGCTGTTGACAATCTAAGGGAAAAAAAGGTCAGTGCCCCTGACTAACTAATCAGCAAGGTGCTGCATGTTTTATAAATTCTTCCAGCACACTAGTTGGAAATTGCTGATGTAGGATATTGATAAATTTGAATATATTTTGAGAGGAATATTACAGAGAGAGTTCAGAATGTCAGAATGTCATAAATGCCCAGAAACACTCGTTGGGCCCAAAATGTTGAGATTGGAACCCCATTGCTACTTTGTATGGAGCCTTCTGGAAAGAAGGGGAATGCACCCCTCCACAGAGAGGGGCAATTTTACACCAGGCTTCTGACCCACGTTATTCCCTACAACCATATTCCTTTGTTCAGTACACAACTTAAGCAACTGTTCGTAACAACCCTGTGTAATATCAAGCCTCAGATTACTGAAGGAGCTGTCTGGTTGGGTAAGGAATGGAGCTCTTCTGTGCTTCCACTGGAGCTAGAAACTGGACCAATGTGGAAAAAGGTTATAAAGAGATAGTGTTAGACTTAAGAATGATGATAGTCTAATGAGTGTTATCCTATCTAATAAAAGAGTAGTATGAAAATTAAACGTCGCGAGGAATCCAAGATAGCGGCATAGGTAAACACCTACACTGCTGCCTCGCACAACAATTTCAAAACTACAACTAAAAGACAGAACGGACATCATCCAGAACCACAGGAAAGCTGGCTGAGTGGAAGTTCTACAACTAGAAGGAAAGAGAGGGGCTCACAGAGACCCAGAGGAGCTGCAAAAAGCTGAGGTACGGAGACGTGTGCGCTGAGAGAGCGGGTGCCGGAGTACCGGGCTGGCTTTCTCTGGAGGGAGGGAAACGGAGACTCCCAACGGCATTGAACCCCTTATCCTACGACACTAAACCCCAGATCCAGCCGAAACTCATACGGGGGGAGTTTGGACTGTGAGAAGGGAGAGGTGCACGGAAATTTAGGGGAGTCGCAGAAGATCAGGTCCGGTCTCACACGCACACGGTGCTGCGCGGAGGACAGACTGCTGATTGTGCCGCTGGCTTTTGCGACTAGGCGGAAGACAGACCCTCCCAACTGTGCCACTTCTGACTCCACTAAGCCCGTTTCGGGCAAAACCCTGGGGACCTAGACTCGTGTGGTCCTGGTGCGCAGGGGAGCTGGAAAGGCAGCGGTTAGAGGCACCACGGGCGGGCGCACAAGAACCGCTCCAGCCATTACCCAGTCAGGTGAGACTTAGGGGCCGTGGAGGGCGGGGCCGACTGGAAGGCAAGGCGGTCCCTTAAGCCCTGAGACTCCACCCATCCCAAGCTCAACAGAGGCTTCTTCGACTTTGCGTCTGCTATCATAAGGCTGAATCCAACACAGAAGTTTCCCCAGCATAGGGAAAATGCCGAGACAAGGGAAGGGATCACAAACAAAAGAAATGGAGGGAAAAAAACGACTGGATATAGAGTTCAAAACCACGCTTATAAGGTTTTTCAAGAATATGCTAGAAAAGATGGATAAATTTAGTGAGATCCAAGAGGAGATGAAAAAGGACCAAATAGAAATTAAACATACACTGACTGAAATAAAAAAATATTATACAGAGTCCTAACAGCAGACTAGAGAAAGGCAAGAATCAAGTAAAAAATTTGAAATATAAAGAAGCAGACAACATTCAACTGGAAAAGCAAGAAGAGAAAAGAATCCAAAAATGTGAACATAATGTAAGGAGACTCTGGGACAGCTTTAAGCGTACCAACATCAGAATTGTGGGGGTGCGAGAAGAAGAGAGAGAGCAAGATACTGAAAACCTGTTTAAAGAAATAATGACTGAAAACTTCCCACATCTGGTAAAAGAAATAGACTTACAAGTCCAGGGAGCACACAGAACCCCATATAAAAGGAATCCAAAGAGGACCACACCAAGACACATCATAATTAAAATACCAAGAGCAAAAGAGAAAGAGAGAATATTAAAAGCAGCAAGAGAAAAACAGTTTATTACCTACAAGGAAGCATCCATACGACTGTCAGCTGATTTCTCAACAGAAACGATGCAGGCCAGATGGGAGTGGCAAGAAATATTCAACGTGATGAATAGCAAGAACCTACAGCCAAGAATAATCTATCCAGCAAAGCTATCATTCAGAATTGAAGGGCAGATAAAGAGCTTCACAGATAAGAAAAAGCTAAAGGAGTTCATCATCTCCAAACCAGAATTATATGAAATGCTGAAAGGTACTCTTTTAGAAGAGGAAGAAGAAAAAGGTAAAAGCCAAAAAATTATGAACAACAAATACATATCTATCAACAAGTGAATCTAAAAATTAAGTGAATTAAAAATTTGATCAACAGAATAAACTGGTGAATATAATAGAATCAGGAGCACAGAAAGGGAGTGGACTGATAATTCTCAGGGGGGAAGGGGTGAGGGGTGTACAGGGAGAGACTGGACAAAAATCATACACCTATGGATGAGATCAATGGGAGGGAGCTAAGGGCAGAGGGAGGGGTGGGAGCTGGGTGGAGGGATGCTATGGAGGGGGAAAAAGAGAAACAAATGTAATAATCTGAATAATAAAGATTTAATTTAAAAAAATAAAAAGAAAATAAATAAATAAATTAATTAATTAATTAAAAAAAAAGAAAGAAAGAAAATTAAACATAGCTCCACTATAACCCCAAGCCATGCCCACCAGCCAATCAGGAGCTAGTATGCAAATTAACTCAACCAAGATGGCGACTGCCACGGAAAGAGCAGGAGGCTTGGGTTTCCCCGGCAATGGAGGAAACCAAACTTTCCTCACATCCTGGCCTGCCTTGGTCTCCACTTATGGCTACAAAGTTTCAATTATAGAAGATAAATAAATCCCAACAAAAATGGCTGCAGCCACAGAGCAAGCAGGAGGTTTGGTTCTGCTCAAGGGAACAAAGTTTCAATTGTAGATAAATAAATCCCAGATACCAGGGCCTCCATTTGGGTCCTTGGGGACATGGCCAGCCTGTGAACCACCACAGGCCCCTCACTAAGGCTGCCCCACACCCCAAAGGAACCCCCACCCTGATATGGGACACCCTTCAGGGCAACCAGCTGGCCCCCACCTGTGCACCAGGCCTCTATCCTATCTAATAAAAGAGTAATATGCAAATTGACCATCACTCCAACACACAAGATGGCTGCCCTCATGTGGTCAAAGATGGCTGCCTCCATGTGGACACAATATGGCCACCACAAGATGGCCATCAGGGGAGGACAGTTGGGAGGGACCAGGCCTGCAAGAGAGGGCAGTTGTGGGCAATCAGGCCAGCAGGGGAGGTCAGGTAGGGAGTGATCATGCTGGCAGGCAGAAGCGGTTAGGGGAATCAGGAAGGCAGGCAGGTGAGCAGCTGGGAGTCAGCAGTCCTGGATTGTGAAAGGGATGTCCTTGTGTGCAGTCAGACATCCCTCAAGGGGTCCCAGATTGGAGAGGATGCAGGCTGTGCATGAATTTCATACACCGGGCTTCTAGTAACTCTAGAAAAGGCATGAACAAGTCTGAAGGAAGACTTTGTTGAAATGAAGAGAATTAGTCAGCTGTGAAGAAAAGAAAATGGATTCCCCAAAATTAAGTGGTGACACCACCAGTCCAACTAATGGAGCAGAAGCGTCTTGCCCAAAAGTTTCCCATCATAATGGCAGGACTATCCTATGGGGAAGAGATTTCAGAAGCTGCAGTCAGCAAACTTCCATGTTCCTAAAGAATGGGTAGAGAGAGGCAATTATAGATACAGGTTGCCAGGTCAACCTGTGGGGAGGAAGAGGGTTGGATTGTGGTCACCTAATGCCATTGAATGCATCAACCCCTGACTTCTTCTGCTCTGGTTTCAAGCTGTCAAGAGAACTTTTTCTATTATTACTTTGACTTGGGCTCACATGGTGATCCACTGATAGAGGCAGTTTCTTTAAAAATCTTATTTCTGATCATAAATTAATAAAAACCTTAGTCTATCCCCTGATACTTGACTGTTCGTGTTGACATAAGTAAATCATTTGGGATTCTGGTTATAAATATCAGTCTACTGAGTGCAATTTTTTCAAGTGAAAGGGGTGAAACATATCATTTAAAGGTGAACCACCTTCTACTAATAAGACCTGACTGGTCACTTTCTGAAGTGGGAAACTTGCCACCTCTGCTTTTCCAGAAGGACAAGCACAGAGTGGTGCAGTGGATGCTGGAAAGATGGATTTTACTTGAAATATTTAGTCTTCCTAAGTAGCCACTCTTCTGTCATTACCCTGAAAACCCTAACAAGTCAGCAATATGACCAGAGTTCAGGTATCCACTCTTGCCTTAAATTTTCACTTTTTCCCTCCTTTCTTTTCTACATATTGGGTTTCAGGTCTATTCTCAAGCACATGACCCACCACTTCATCCTTCACTCATTGCTTATTTATTAAATTGAAGGTAAAGAAGGTGTTGGGCCCTGCAGGCCTCCTGACCTGAGCTTTGAATATGGCTGTTGCCTTCTACTAACCAAAGGACAACTGAGTCCCATGGGACCCACAGGAATATGTCCAATGAAAGCCCTTGGGGAAAAGCTACAAGCACTCAGCAACAGTGAGTCCCAGAATAAATGCTTTGAACATATAGGTTTCCTGAATAAACTTGCTTCCAGGTTTATCACTGTGTGTACTTCCCAGGAGCCATTGCAGTAGAGGTGAGAGAGGACTCAGGTGGCCAAATAGAAAAAGGGAAGTGCAGAAAGTGGTCTTGAACTGGAAAGAGGAGTTTATCACTTCCGTAGTTTTCACACTGAACCCAACCGGTTGATACTTACAGAAGATTTATGCATGAAAAGACACCAGTGCCTAGGCTATGAAGATACTAAACCTGTTCAAGGAAGAAAATATGTGCCATAAACTGAAATAGAAAAGCGTCCTCTCTAAGGTGGTGGCAGGTAATAATCATGGTTATAGACTTGGCTGATAAGGAATGAAACAGGCTGTTTCAGTGATGTGTCCTTTGCGCTGTACGCTGGTAGCCCAAGGCACCAGGCATTTCTGGCTATGGAAATGAAGAAGGGGGTCCCAAAAACGTACACTTCGTGTGTGTTCACAAAAGCACGTGATGTATCTAGCACATGTCAGAGAGGGTCCCCCTGCCTGATCCAGCAGTACCATCCTGTCTCAGTGGGGGGCTAATGGCTTGCCCCAGAGGAGGACTTGCAGAGAAAGACAGTAGGGCAAAGCATTTTACAGTGTCTCTCCTATTTGGAAGGTCACAGTTTGGTGGGGAGGTAGATATAATCAGATGAACAATTATGAAAGCAAGTTCCATGTCTACCGACCTCCTTCTGCCACTGCATATCTAGAACTCTGGATTAAAATCTATATATACTTTTACATTTTGGGTTGTCAGGAAAGTAAGGGAATTCCTTGGAAGTTAAAAGTTGATAAGAAAGTGTGACTCCATGAAGGTGGGTGTGCCCTGGAGTGGCCTTCTGCAGATCCTTGCTTTCATGGAGTATGAAGGACAGAAGACAAAGCCTAGGGTGGTGTGGAGGTCAGAAAAGAAACCTCATCAGAAAGCTCAGACCCCAGGAGGGAGACCCACCTGGAAGGTTATCATTTGTGTGAGAAGCAGCCACAAGACTTCAGTGGCACACAGAAGCATTGTTTCTTCCCCACATACCTGGCCTGGCACCGGGCAGTCATGCTAATCTTGGCTGAGCCCTCACTGTGTGCATATCATTTGCTGTCCACTGGGATCCTATTAGAAGAGAAGATTGGGGTGACTTTACCCAGCTCCATGATTCTCTCAGTCTCTTCTTGGGACCGGGGGTGTGGCCCTCTCCTGGCAGTGGCAGAGTGGAAGAACAAGTGGAAATGCCCTTGCAGATCTTCAAGTCTCCACTTGTGAAATAATGAGTAAGTCCCATTGTTTAAAGGAAGTCACATGGCTAGGATGAGTCAGAAGCAGGTCACTACAAAGTGACAGGGCATAAAGTATGTATAGGGGGAGGTGTAGTGGGTTGAAGAATGTTTCCCCAAAATTCATGTCCACCTGGAATCTCAGGATATTTTATTTGGAAACAGGATCTTTGCAGTACAATCAGCTAAGAATCTCAAGGTGAGATTATCTTGGATTTGGAAAAGGGGGCTTTAGATCAATGACTGACATCTTTATAAGAAGATAGGAAGACACAGACACACATGGAAGAAGGCCATGGGCCATGTGAAGATGGAGGCAAAGTTCTGAGTTGAGCCAGAACTCAACATTTCATTATAAATGGCCATAAGTTAGAAGAGCTCCTGCCAAATGCAAAGGCAACTTTCTGTAGGAGCTTCCATTAAACATGGGCTGCAAAGAACCCCTACATGTAAGTGCCAGAGAATATGTGCTCCCAGCAAGAAGCCACTCATTTTATAAGATAACAGCAAGAGCCCGCAGAAACATTCAAACCACAGGATCAGACCAGCACAGATGGTAGTTATAACTGTAAAAAAGAATGTACAAAATAAATACGGTTAACATGTTACGTGCTCGACTACAGCCCACCCCGGGAATTCATATGTTGAAAACCCTAATCCCCAATACAATCCAATTGTGTTTGGAGATTTGGCCTGTAAACATGTAAAGATAAGATGAGGTCAGGTGGGTAGGTCCTTATCCACTATCACTGGTGTCCGTTGAAAGAGAGGAAATGTGAACACAGAGGATAGGCCATGGGAGGCCTCAGCCCGAAGTCAGCCAACTGCAAGCCAAGGAGAGAGGTCTCAGGAGAAACTAAAGCAGCTGACACCTGGGTCTCAGACTTTCTCCCTCTAACACTGTGAGCAAACAAGTTCCTGATGTTTAAACCACCCAGTCTGTAATATTTTCTTACGGCAGCCTGAGCACTAATAGAACATGTTTAAAGAAGTAAAAGTGAGGTTAGTAAGTATGGTTTACAAACAATCGGGTTTGGTAAAATAAAGAATTCTAGAAATTAAAAACATAATAATCAGAAAACAGTACATAACAGATCATGCTGAATCATAAACCTGGAGGCAGACCTGAGCAATGCAGAATTACAGAACAAAGACCTGAGACATAGGAGATGCAGAGGCAGAGTGTGTAAATCCAACATGCATGTATTTAATTGGAGTGACAGAAGGAGAGCTAAGGAAGAATGAGGAATGATTAATTATCCCGGGTTGCGAGGGGGCCAGCTCTGCTGATGGTTGATGTGGCAGCTGTGACACAGGTAATGTTTGATATAGGTCTGCCTGCTGACAAAAAGGAGAAACAGGAGCTAAATGGGAGAAAAACATGTCCCAAGAGGCAGAGGCATGAGAAAGCATGCCTCTCAGGATGTGATGCGAAGTCTTGTGTCATGGTGCAATGGGGCATGTGGCACATGTGTGCCATTTGGGGACCAATATTTGAAGTTTGGCATGTGGGAGAGTGGTCAGATGGAAGGGACTTGTCAGCCACACTAAGAATCTTAGACTGTATCTGATAGGTGATGGGGAATCAGTGACATGATCAGCTTTGCTCTTAGGAAGATAAAGCACCGAGAAGAAACTCAATAAGCGCTTGCAGGTTGATCAATGTAGGATACGGATCCAAATTCCTTTGTTCTTGGACAGCTGCGGCTGGGGTGAGCTTAAGGCACTCTCTAAATCCATTAATTGTTCAAAGAGGATTTGGAGGGGCTCTCTGCTTTAGGGTAAACCAGGGTCAGGTTGGTAACTTAAAAGTGATGACCTCAGGGGCTCTGAAGCTGTAAGGAACCTCACAATACACCACTCACGTTATTCCCAGCTTCCCTTCCACAGTGGAGACTAGGGGAAGCCGTGACTAGGGAAAAGTTTTCTCGACCTGGAGGCCTGGCTTTGCCAGCCTGCACTCTAGGTCCACACCATGAGAATCCAGGGCAGGCCAAGGTCAGTCTCAGGACCCTCCCTATTCTCAGGCTCCCTGGCAGATATCCACCCAACCGCCCAGGTCTGGGCTTGGTGCTGTCCCTCCCACTACTCCACTTTGTGCTAATGAGGTTGGTGGGATGACAGAATGAAAATTCATAGGACATTTGCAACTTGCCAGAACCATAACCAGACTCATGTGCTGTGTTTATTATCCCAGCTGTCACCTAGTATTCTTGGAGCATAGATGTTGTTATCCTTAGTTTATGAAAGAGGTTAAACAACTTGCCTGAGCTCCCAGGCCCAAGCAAAGGGCATGACTGGTATGCACTCCCAGGTGGGCCAGACTCAAACTTGTTTTCTATTGCTCCAGCCTCCTTTCTCCACCCAGCTATTCAGCTCCACCGTTGGACCAGGAATCACTGCAAAATTGCAACCCCAAAGCCAGCTGTATCCCCTCAAAGTTGCCTATTTTCCCTTTCTCCTGGCTAAAAATGTGTCCACATCTCTCCTCCCACCCCTCCACACACACATCACAATTCATAGACGTGGCTGGGTTGGGTGCATCTTACTTTTTGTTATTAATCACTAGTATGTACAAGTCACTTTTGTAGCTGATCTGTGTGTCTTATTAAATGCCACGGAACTGTTGTGAACTGATGTAAACTAAAAGCCCTGTGTGTGAGATCGGGCTACTGGGAGCTGGTGGACTCAACGCGAGTGGCCCACTGGTTCCAAATCCAGCCCAATGAGAACTATTTTCTATACTTTCTGTGTCCAAGCTGCATTCTTTGATATTTTTCTAGCTGACTAATGTGTACGTGTTTAGGGGAATGATCTAGTTGAAATAGTTCTCCAGGTACAAGACTCCAAAACAGCCTCTATAATTAGTTGACAGAGATGCCCATGTGTGTCATGTCCTGTCCTATCTGGGAAGAGCTTTTGTGTGAAAGCCCATACCTTCTGAACTGGGATCCCTGTGAGCAACCCTGGTCAAGGATCTGGACCTGGGATAAATTACCACAAATTGGGTGCTTAGGACAACAAAAATCTGCACCTAAATCCCCTGCCATTCTTATGTAACCAGCCTGGTGCGGGTCCCTACTGGGGTCTAGGAAGCATTTAGAAGGAAGAAAGGAGAAAGGAGGGAGTAAAGGAAAGGGAGGGAGAAAGGAGAGCTTGTTCCCAGGAGAATGCCATATCTTACCTCTATTCTAGCTTCAGCTCAGTGCAGAGCAAAAGCTGTATTTCAATGAATGTTCGTTGGTTGACACTTTAGTCATTGGTATCATTTGTAATGATCCAGAGACAGTGAGCTCACTTGGAGTCCAGCATAGGGCTGGGTAAGTCCTTAGGGAATAGTGAGTCCACTGGTCCTCAAGAGTATTGATGCCTCCTTGGGGAAACTTTGAAGATCTGAGGAGGCATTTTTCACTCATTGCAATGAGGGTGGGGAGGGAGGAAGAGGGAGCATGGTAGTGCTGGCATTCAGAGCAGGAATGCAAGACATCCGCAGTATGGGAGGTCTTCCTTCCTAGGCCGGGTGTGCTGCCCGAATGACTTCTGAATGTCCTGTAGGGCACCCATGTAGGTGAAAAGCTTGCTTATAATGATTCAGGCCCACAATGTAACTGCATTTTATGACATAAAACATATTATGTTTTAAAATATGGTTTTAATATATACTGTATTTTCCAGAAAGGCAAGTTCCTTGTAAATCAAAGAAAGATTGTATTATATAGTTCTCCAAGTCTTGTTCACCATTTTAGAAAATCATGTCACTGATGGGATTCTCTTTATGCTGCTTCAGTTAGCAAAGCGGCCCACCTGGCTCAGTCCTGCCTTCTTTGGAACCTGATACCCAGGAAAAACCTTCAGGTACTGTCTTAGAGTATTTTCCAGTAGAGACAGGCCAATCACTTTCATATTGAAATACACTTATTTTATTATAAATTATTTTTCTTTATCCCTCCTTTAGGTCACTATTAAATCACAATTATTTGTTTAATTAAAAATAGATAGATTATATCATCGAAATGGTATTGCTTTTGGATGTCACTTTAGAATAATTATTAGGCATCACAGATTAGTTACTATGATGGATATGAGAGCCACTGACCAAGGCTCCCACTTTACATGTAAAGAACTTGAGGTCCAGCCTTGACCAGTTTGGCTCAGTGGATAGCATCAGCCTGTGGACTGAAGGGTCCCATGTTCCATTCAGATCAAGGGCATGTGCTTTGATTGCAGGCACATCCCCAATAGGGGGCGGGCAGGAAGCAGCTGATCAATGTTTCTCATCCATGTTTCTGATTCTCTATCACTCTCCCTTCCTCTCTGGAAAAAAAAATCAATAAAATGTATTAAAAATAAATAAATAAAAGCAAATAAATAAATAAAAATCTTGAGATCCAGAAAGGTGAAGTGATCAGTCCCAGATCAAGCCACTACCTGACAACAGTGAGAAGATTGGAATCCAGATCTCAGAGTACAGAGACCCCCTTGACCACAGCTGGAGCCCCTCTGTGACACAGCCCTGAGTGCCTCTGCTAAGGCGGCCACTGGCCAGGTGAGCCCACCTGCTCTCCTGCCTCAGATCACCTTGTTTTTTCCTTGTTACGCCCACTTGGACAGATTTCATCTTCTAAAATGTGTGCAAGAGAAGAAGACCCACGCTGGGTCTTCATTTCAGGCTTATGGATGGTATATTAGTCTTCTGTAGCTGCTGGGGTAAATTACCACAAATTGGGTGATTAAGACAACAAAAATCTGCTCTCTCCCAGCTCTGGAGGCTGGACCTCAGAAATCAGGTGTGAGCAGGGCCTCGTTCCCTCCAAAGGCTCAGGGAAGAGCCTTCCTGGACTTGCCCAGCAACTGGGGCTCCCGGTGCTTCTTGGTGTGTGGCAGCATCACTCCAGTCTCAGCCTCTGTCTTCGCATGACCTCCTGCTCTGTGCAGTGTCAATTTCCCCTTCCCTTCTCTTATCAAGACTTGTCATTACATGCAGGGTGCACCCTAAATCCAGGACCATCTCATCTTGAGATTCTTAACTTACTGGAACCTGTCAAGACCCAAAAGACGTTTTCACATTCAAAGAAGGTTGTGGGTAGATATATCTTTTGGGATACTGTCAACTATGCAGCCTGCTCCAGATGGCATTATCAAATGACAGCTACCTGGCCAGGTACAGGTCAAACTAGAGATTTAGATTCCACATTTCTTAGCTCTTCACCCATGGCTTCCAAAATCTATTCTGTCCTAGAAATGTTTGGTAGGAATGATATAGACTTGGGGGAATCCATGAGCTCACCCGTCTCCATCCCTCAGGTTGGAAATGAGTCCACGTAGCATAGAGAAGAGAAATGACTTGCTCAGGGTCGCTAGGAGAATGAGCGTCCATGCTGGGACCAAACACAGCTTCTCACCACGGTCTTACCCAGCATGGGGTTGACATGCCCTTGTCCATAAGAAGTAAGTCCTGATCCTTTACACCACCCACCCACCCACCCCTGGCCATTAGGAGTCCCAAGCCCACTGAAGGGGTCGCTCCCTAGGCCCCCAGGGATTGACCTCCTGCAGAAATCACAGCAAGCTCGCTCTCCCCGGGCTGCTTTTCCTTCAAATACGGTTCCATATTTACATTCCGTTTATGTTGCCTCTTGTTTATCTTGTTACCTAAGTACTTGGCACAAAAGTAATTATTTCCTTGCAAAAGCCTCAGCAGCCGACGAAGTTAAAAACACACACAAAAATGACTTTGACTCGAGCTCAGGATTGTATAAATAACCAGCTCAATGGAGACGAGGGACATTATGCTCACTCCACACCCCCATCACCACTGTCGGGAGGAGACTCCAAGGGTAGCATCTTGCCACTGTGAGGGAGGAAAAGATAATTTCTCAGCAAAGTGGTTTCACAGATGCTCACAAAGCCGGCACCCACCCTCGGATTATCACGCAGTATTGGGCCACCGTGTGCCGCATGCAGAGCAGACAGCAAGCAGCTCCTCACCGGTCCCCACTCACAGAACCCACCCTTTCACACCAAGGCAAACAGTGGGGGTAAAGGGGCCATTTGTCCTCAGGGAAACAGAATCCATCTTTCTACCCAAAAAAGGCAGAGTGGGTTGAGAGACAGACTGCCACACACACAGACCTGCCACCCCCTCTTTCTTGGCCCTTACTTACAAAGCTGTTCTAATAAGACAGATCCCATGTGAGAGCAAAATGGCAATGATACTTTGTTTCTTAGAGGCTAGGAGAGAGGAACTGGAGTGCAATTAGTTGGGAGCAATGGGTAAGCTCTTTCTCTCTCACAGCCTTGGCCCCTCCCCAGAGAGCCAGCTTAAAAGGGAAACCTGTCCCCAAGGTGTTCTTTGGAGTTTGTGCTGTGATCCCCACCGCCCTCCTGCTCCTCCCTTTCCATGTGTCGACACCCATCCCAGCACACTCCCTGCTTCTTTCTCTGCCATCTATTGCTCTCCTGCCCCTGCCTTTCTTCTTATCTATTCCCTCATCTGCCTCCTTCTGCCTGTTCTTTCCTCCCACTTTCTCCTTTTCCTCAATCCTCCTCTTGGCCCCTCTCTTTGTTGTCCACTCCTCTGAACAGCCCAGCTCTCCCTCCTGCTTCCCCCTGCTGCTTCACAGGTGTCTGCCCATCTCCCCTCTCCACTAGCAATCACAGCAGGGTGGCTGATGAGCGTCTGTGTTTTGTCAACAGCAGAACCCAGGTGATAGGACTGGTGGCCTGGAGAAGGTGTCTGTGATGCAGGGGGCGGAGTGGAGGTGGGGGAAGACGGCTGCAGGACATTACTTCCCAGTGCTCGCCTGGCTCACGCTGCCCTCCCTTTTCTCATTAAGAGCAGGAAGCCTTGAGCAGGGGCTCCAGTAAGCATCATTTGTCAGTGTGATTGGGATGGTGGGGTGGGTGACAGAGGGAGCCTGCTAGAGAAGAGACTGTTCTGTCTTTATAGGAGATAGAATTGTCCAGCTGGTGTGGCTCAGGGGTTGAGTGTTGATCCATGAACCAGGAGGTCACCGTTTGATTTCCTGTTAGGACACATGCCCAGGTTTTGGGCTCAATCCCCAGCAGGAGGTGTGCAGGAGGCAGCTGATCCATGTTTCTCTTTCATCGATGTTCCTCTATCTCTTCCCTTCCTTTCTCTCTCTAAAATCAATTTAAAAAATAGATAAATAAAAACATTTTAAAATAAAGAAATAGAGTTGAAGGGAGAAAGAAACAGAAGAAGAAGAGAACACTCACACAACGTGAAATATGGGCAAGAGCACCCCGCCCAGCCTCAATTTTCTGGTGGGTCCTGGAGTGGAACAAAAAAGGAAGGAAATGCACAGTCATCACCGTGGATTCTTTGCAGTCTCACTTTCCTTTGATGTACTCAGAGGTTCTTCACAGGAGAGCAAGTTGTTTGCCATAGCCCTGTCATCCCTGAAGATTCCACTCCTGGCAAGATTGGTCTTCTAGTCTCACCCATTCTCCACACTAGAGGTACACTCAGATAGAAAGGGGCAGTGGGCACCTGGGTGTTCTGTCCATCATCCTCAGAACTCATTCAAGCCATCGGAGCTAGACTCCCAGGAAGGTACAGGCACCGGTGACCTGACTGGACCATTACTTGGACCATCTTCGAGTTCTAAGCTCACCCTGTCCTTGTCCCATAACTGCCCATTCCTCTTGCTCACCAGCAATCTGCACAGCCCTCCTTTCTCTGTAACATTCTGTGGCTCCCTGGAGATCCTGGAGTCCATCTGTCCATGCTGGTTTCCCAAGGTGACCAGGTAAGAGCACAGAGTGGGTCAATCTGGGGGCTGCAAACCAGTGACCTGTCACCTTAAGAAGCCCAGCCTTGCTGAGCGTCACACTGCTCCTCTGGTGAAGATGGGACAGTAAGTGGAACTTTCCTCCCTCCCACCTCACCAGGTTTTATTGACACAGTGAACTCAACAACTTCAGACTAAGTGTTCACATGTGCTGAAAGGGATAGCATGGGGACACAAAGGCTGGGCTGGGGGACCTGAGTGTGAGGGAGAGGCAGGGGCAGAGGGGCACCCAGTCTTAAGAAAAGAACGAAGAGCAAATGAAAAAGAGTGCTGCCATGTGTGCCATCCTGCTGTTTGTTGCCCTGGAAATCATTAAGGTAACTTGGGACAAATAAGTACACAAATCTTCATTGCCCTTCCCTTCCCGACAAAGAGCAACTTTGCTATCAAGAGCTTCCCTCCCAAGAGAAGCAGTGAGAAGTTCATTTGGCTTTCCTTGACATTGAGTAAAAGGATCTGAATCGTTTAAATCTGCTTACTTGCAAGTGAGAAAACAGTGTATTCATTTGGATACATTAACATGGGTAAAACTTTGAGGGTGCTGTAATTTTATCCACGATGAGGGAGAGTGATCACTATTATGTATACAATGCTTTGGGGGAAAATGGAAATCTCAATCAGCATTCCTCAACTTTCCCACCCAGCTTCTGGCCCGGCCCCCTTTCTCCCCGAGGAACCCTGCCTGGGACAGAAGAGCAGACCTTTTGAAAAGGAGCAGAGAAAACCACAGCATCAACCACCATCAAAGTGCATGTCGGGTGAGGATGGACAAGGAAAGAAAAGCTTCAGCTTCCCATGACAAAGTATGTTTTCCAGGCTGGCTAAATGGAGCTCATGGTATTAAAGGCGTAAATCAACTACTCCAATGTCTGGGTTCTATGTGGGCAGGTCTGCTTATGAGGCAGAAAGGGCCAAGAGCTGATTTCCAGCAGAGGGCTGCAAACCTCCCTCTCAGAGGGCTCCTGAGTGGCCCAATTTGTGGCCACATTGGCAGAGTTAAAAGTGTCAGGGTGGTGAGACTTTTGCCTGGCATGTTCCATACCTCAATGTTCTCCTTTCAAAGGTGAGGCAGCCCTTAGAAAAGGAGGAAGGGTCCTTTCTAGAGGTATAATCCATCCGGGTCCCAAAGGGGATCCTAATTGTGTTCAGGTTGCCACTCTTCTTTTTCGAGCAAGTGTCCCCTGTCACCTGATAGAGTGAGCCTGTGTTTCAGAGGCTGAGGGCAGGTGGCAAAACAATGTGAGGGAGGCAGAGAGGACGGAGGAGGGAGGGGCAAAACGGAGGAAGGGAAAGACAGTACTGGGAGGCGATCCCTGGTCAGTACCACCTCCACAGCCCATCTTCTGATGTCCTAGGTGGACCATATCTTAGCCACCAAATAGCATGCTGCCTAGCTGCCCAGATGTGGGGCTTCTCCAACCTACAGGTCTCTCCATGGTTCTCAATCAAAGTTACTCACCCTTGCATCCTTGCACCAGCCTCGCGCCAGGAGCTCGGCAAAGCTAAAGTTAACATATCACTGAAGGAAGCATGTGTTGGCCCTGTGTGTGTGTGTGTGTAGAGGTGGGTGATGGCCCCTCAGCAGCAGTGCCAGCTAAGGATGGAGAAGTAGCTTGGACCCTCACAAGACCCTCTGGAAGAGCAAACAAAGTTTCAGGTCTGAGAGCTGCAGCTCATTCTGCTTACCTTGCCTTGGCATCACCAAAGCAGCTGGGCCAGGGTGCTTGTGTGTGCTATGGAGAGAGGGAGTCATTGGAGTCATCTGCCTGTGGCTCATGCTTGCCCTCTCCATCTCCACCAGGAGAGGGTTCAAGAGTCATGTTTCTTGCCGAGACTGGTTTGGCTCAGTGGATAGAGCGTCGGCCTGTGGATTGAAAGGTCATAGGTTCAATTCCGGTCAAGGGCATGTACCTTGGTTGTGGGCACATCCGCAGCAGGGGCATGCAGTAGGCAGCTGATCGATGTCTCTCTCTCATCGATGTTTCTAACTCTCTATCCCTCTCCCGTCCTCTCTGTAAAAAATCAATAAAAATATATTTTTTTATAAAAGAGTCATGTTTCTTAATGACTCCAAAGCACTCAGTTCATCTAGAGATGGTCATGAGCACTATGTCTGCAGTAGACTTTCAGATGAACACACTAGGACTGCCTGGTCTGCAGTGCCAACATAGACCCAGGCCCGAAGTGCCCCTCCCCTGCCCAGAAGCTCTCTGTGAGCAGTCCCTGGTAGGACCCAGC
Organism: Lasiurus cinereus; assembly: GCA_011751065.1. Taxonomy (NCBI): domain Eukaryota; kingdom Metazoa; phylum Chordata; class Mammalia; order Chiroptera; family Vespertilionidae; genus Lasiurus; species Lasiurus cinereus. Next base: position 7,129,166 of record JAAGEH010000101.1, read on the forward strand.
TCTGTGGGCCTAGGGGTGTATGCTGTGCCTCAGGACCGTGGCCATGATCATCAGTCTCTGGTCTTCTCAGGCATTGGGCACGATTTGCAGGTGGGCTGATGAGCACCCAGGGTGGTGAGTGCTTTTGCACACGCTGAGCAGAGGGCATGGAAACAGACAGCCAAGGTGTCCCATCTAATTAAGCCTCATCCCTAGGGAAGTGGTTTGTTACTGCGCAAGGAGGCCTGGTGTCCTAGCACCACAGTGAGGCTGAGGGGGGCATCTGTTAGTTGGGGTTGTTTGTACTGGTAAGTGTCAGACAACCAAATTGTTTCCCATATGGGAGAGTTTATTTCAGACACAGTGTGGAGAGAGAGGGTGTGGCCTTTGCCTCCCAGCATTCCTGGCCTGTTCTGACCAGTGATAGACCCTTCCACCAGGAGCACAAGAGAGGGGACTGGTGCTGGGTACAGCCATGCTGACAGCTGTGCGGGCTGCCCGGGGCCTGCACAGCACCATCTATGCAGTGATTCTCCCAGGCCTCAGTGTACGGGACGATGCTCCAACCAACTGAGCCACCCAGCCAGGGCCCAAGTGCATTTTTTTTTTGGCATGTAAGCCAATGCTTTTGAGGCAGGAAGAGGTATAAGACCCATTTTAGTGTTGAGAAAACTGAGGTTCCTGAAGGGAACCTGTTCAAAGTCGTGTAACATGGAGGTGATGCAACTGATTGCTCACTGAACCTTGTAAGGGGAATGGAGTTTGTCTCTCTACTGGAAAGACCATCAAAGCCATCAGTGGGGGAGAGCAGCTCCAAGATTCCCAGCATTGCAGGGAGGTGGGGCTCCATGGCTCCAAGGTGCGCCTTCCACGTGGGGCCCTCAGAGCCAGTTTCCACACAGAGCCGGGGCACTGCTCTTCTTGAGTGGGGAGAGCTTAGCAGTAGGCTGGGCCTGTGGCTGGGCCTGGGGACGGGGAGGGCAGTTGATGGAGGGAGTGCTTTTGCATGAGAATTGTCAGTGTTCCTGCCTTCCCACCAAAGTCTATGCCTAATAATTGAGATTTTCATTTTGCTGAATCTGACCATTTCAGGGTTTGATTTGTTTTTGTTTGGCCTTTGAGGAGTTAGAGTTTTAAAGCTGGAAGGACTCTGAGAGAGCCTGTAATTCTCCCTCATCTGACAGGTGGAGAAACTGAGGCTTGAGATGGCAGGGGCCTTGCCCTCTGAGACAGAGCTACCAAGTGGCAGAGCTGGAGCCCAGAGACAGCAGTCTCTGGAGGCACTCTTTTCTTGGTGCCAGCTGCCAGGATCTGGGGTGCCAGTGCTCTCTTGAGCAGTGCTCCCTGGGGTTCAGGCGCATGCCATCAGGACAGGCTGGACACAGCTCTGGGAGTGGGGTCAGGGAGGGGCACCTTCCGTTGTGGGAACAGGAGCCTGCCAGGTATAAATCAGCCTAGACAAGGTGAGAATTCTCCTGGAGCAAGAGCTGGGCAGCCAGGAAGCAGGACCCTGCGTCTCTTAAGGCAAGGCTATGGATCTCACTTCCTGCATTCTCCCTCTCCCGCTGTGCCCAAGACAGTGGTGTTCTGCACTGGTGAGTGGGCCCGAAAGACTTCTCTGTCTGTTCCCATTTAATTCCCTGCCACAGAGGAGGAGGTTGGTGTTGCTGGCCCCTTTTTCAGGAGAAGCCCCAGGCTTGGACGTGTGTGTGTGTATGTGTGTGTGTATGTGTTTGCCCACAGTGCACAGGCGTGCTCTTGTGTCATAGCTAGTGTGGTCACTCTGCAGTGCTGCTCCCCTCGGGTCCTTCCGTCGGATAGGTGGTTTGAAATGAGTCCTCTGGCCTTCGGGCCCACCTTGTATGATCACTGTGCATCTGTGCTTTTCCTCTCTCAAACACGGACCCAGAAGAGACTGGTTAAGGATTCACTGATTTCACATCCTGGAGGGCCTTTGCTTCCCACAGGACCATACTAGTTTTACAACCCAGGACTGACCTTCTCAGTGGAATGCTGGCATCTACCCTGGAGAATGGGCATGGCCGCCACACCCTGACTTCTCAGAAGGCTGCCTGTAGCCAGCTCACTCTCTGAGATCTGGCAGGGGTGCCGGTGCTCCTGAAAGCTGCAGATGCCCAGCCAGCCCTTCAGGCCCATCTCTGCAAGTGTCATCTTGTGCAAGAAATAGAAATAGCTAGTCTGTGGCCAGGCAGCTTCAGCATCTCCAAAGTGCCTTAATACTCTGAGACCTAGGGATGATTAAACCCATGATAATGGGTGAGGACACGGACGCTTAGTGGGGCCATGAATCTGGAGGCCAAGTACCTTGCTGGAAGCACACAGTGTGGAGAAGCTGGGTGCAACCCTTCCATCAGTCCCATGCAGCTCCCACTGCACCACAACCACCTCACCTGTCAGAATGGATCAGGAATGTCTTGGAACCAAATAATATATTAACATTTCAATTAATATATAAGGACTCGTTTCAAACCACCTGTCTGGTAGGTGCAGGGTTCTGAGGGAATGAGAGACCGTTGGGGTTTGCTGGGAGCTTGAGAAAATAAAAAAGCAAAGCTGAGAGCAAAGCATGGGCCAATAGGAGTGCACTGTAGGAAGCCCTGAGGAACTGGGGGTGGGGGCAGAAGCTGGGTAGGGTGTTGGTCTCAGCAACCTTGGTGAGGTCTCTCCTCCAGGGCAGGGATGGGGATTTGCCCATCTTTGTGCCAGCTGTGGTTTCTCCTTCATTTTCTGTACTTTAACCCCTTTAGAAAATGAACCACTTCTATTAAGACTCCCAGAGAGACAGAGTGACAGGCAGAGCTCATCCACAGGAGAGCTGACATAATGATCCTCCCTTCTGTACTCATTCTTTGTCTGGACACACATAGGCTCAACCCCACACCACTCTCCAGCTGTGAAACTATACACACCTGGATCACAAGTTCGAGAATTATATGCACTGAGAAAACTATAGACAAAAACTATCAAACTGATGATGATGATGATGATGATGGTGATGATGATGATGATGATGATGATACACCAGATCAGAAGGGCAGGTTCCTTGGGAGTCAGGGGCTGGGGTTTAGTTCAAACCTTGTCATAAACTTGTTCTTATAGATCCATCAGCTTTTTGAGCCTCAGTTTTCTTATCTGTGACTTGGAAATAACAATACCTATTTCTCATGTCAATTATGAGTATTAAATGAATTCAACTATGGAAAAACTAAGAAGCTATTAATATTTAATAACTCCCTCCAAATTCTATGCCTTGTATACAAGAAAATCATTACGTGTTTCTTTATCTGTTATATGAAAACATTGTTTATTCTGCCTAAGTCATACGATGCTTGTGGAGTGAAATGAGAAAAGTTTATGAATGTGTTTTGTTACCTATAAAGTGTCTTAAAGTCTGCGAGGAACAGAATTGGCTTCATAAGCAGCACCTATTATTATGATCATTAATAAAAATATGATGCTGTACAAATGTCCATGTTTATTGCTTATTCTTCAGAGGCAGTATTTGCTTTTCTTGCAAACCTGCCAGTTTGCGGGGCCTGTTCCCTGAATGCTGACCTGTGGCATCAATGCTCCTTGAAAATTACCTGTCTCAGCAGATCCTCATCTTCTGCAGGTTCCGGGATGGAGGCTCCTGGCCTCCGAGCCCTTGGGAATAGAGTTGAAACCTAGAGCACTTTCTCTTTCCAGCTGCTATTATGAACCAGCTCAATCCATCCATCAGTGGACAAGGGTTTATTGAGCACCCATTCCTGTCGAAGTGACTGTGAAGCCACACTAGGGCAGGCCTTTAAGAAGGTGGCTCACCAACGGAACAAGTATATATTTGGACATAGGAAAAGATAACACGTTTGACTCTCAAAAACTAAGTGAGAACATCCTGTCATGACTTTCACAAGTCATTAAAGCTAGTCACTGTCCCAGCTCTCAGGACTGAATCAAAATTCTGTACTTACACTTGAGAATAAGGCCCCTTTTGCCCTTGCTGGTTTGGCTCAGTGGATAGAGGGTCAGCCTGCGGTCTGAAGGGTCCCAGGTTCTATTCTGGCCAAGGGTACATGCTGGAGTTTTGGGCTCAATCCCCAGTAGGGGGCGTGCAGGAGACAGCCAATCAATGATTCTCTCTCATTGATGTTTCTATCTCTCTCCCTCTAGCTTCCTTCTAAAATCAATAAAAACATATTTTTTAAAAAGCCCCTCCCATTGTTCTCATGCCATTCTGTGGGGGTGTATCCCCTCCCAATCCACCTGAATGTGCTTTGAGGATAGGACTACATATTACGTTTTCTGGTAAATATCACAAATAGTTTACCAGGATGTTAAACAAGATAAGTTGTCATTTTTCAGACTCAAAAGTATTCTATCGGTCTTTAGAGTATAGATCCAGTGCTAACATTGGGCAACTCACTCTGCTCTGGATTTTAATGTTTTCATTTGCAAAATGCGGGGGTGGAGGTGGGAATGGATATTTCCCAGGTTTCTTAGAGTTCTGAAACTCTAAGCTCTATATCAGATTTGGCAGGTGACACACCTCTCACCACCACAAAGCCAAGGACAGATTTTGTTATCAATTGCAACACTAATTCCCATTCAATCCAAATTCAACCGTGATCCCGCCCGTGTAGGCAGCTGCTGACAACTGCATATGATTTTAACACTTGCCATGTTGACTTCCGAGTCTTTTGCACCGCATCCTCATATGTGCTCCCTTCTCTACCCAAAACTTATTGATCTGGCCACTCTGCTTCCTCCTTCCCCTGCCTCTTTCATCACTCAATAAACCCTGCAATCTAGCCCCTCTACTAAGAACAGAATTAATTTCAAACATTCACTGACATGGAAGTGACTCAGAGTGTTTTCTAGTCCAGTGGGATTTGGCTTATAAAAAAAAAGTCCCATGGAAACTATTTTTGACCTATAACCAACCAACAAAAGAAAGTTATCCAAGGTGTATAAATAACTTCTAAAATTCAATGAGTAAAAAGACAACTCAAAATTTAAAAATGGGAAAAGACTAAGCAAGCACTTCATAAAACAAGATATTCAAATGGACAGTAAACATATTTTAAAAATACTCAGCCTGATTTTGACTTCAGGAAACAGCAATGTAAAAGTATAAGGAGCTCCAGCCATGTTGCTCAGTGGGTTGGAGTATCTTCCCAAACACTAAGACAGTTGGGGTTGGACCCCTGGTGGGGGCATGTACCAGAAGCAGCTGATCAGTGTTTCTATCCCACATTCATATTTCTTTTGCTCTCTCTCATGTGTGCTGGGATGGCTAAGATTTTAGTACCAGATGTTGGTAAGGATGTGAAGTAACCAGGACTCTCTTGCACTGATGGTAAGATGCATACTGGCACAAGTGCTTTGGACAACAGTTCTGTTTCTTTTCTAATTAAACATACACCTCACCTATAACCCAGCAATTCCACTCAGATATTTGTTCAAGAGAAATGAAAACATAGGGTCACAAAACATATGCACACAAATGTTTACAGCAGCTTTATTCACAGTAGTCCAAACCAAGAAACCATCCAAATGTCTGTTAAAGGAAGGCTGGATAAGCTAGTTGTGAACTCTGGATGATGGAATACCTGGTTTCAATCTGCAGTTGAAAGGGGCAAACTACTACTACACAACACACAGTACCAATGTGGATGGATCTCAAAACTTTAATGCTGAGTCAAATAAGCCAGATCTAAAAGCACCCATACTATGATGATCCCATTTGCATAAAGTTCTAAAACAACACAGCTGATCTGTGGTGACAGAAAGCAGATCAGGGGTGGGCAGTCACGTGGTAGGGGACAAAGATTGACTGCGAAGAGGCACAACTTCCTGGGATGACAAAATGTTTTTTATCTTGATTGGGGGGATGGTTACTCAGAAGTATACATTTGTCAAAATTTATCAGATTGTATACTTAAAACAGGCACATGGTTTATGTACATTATACCTCAGTAGAGTTGCTATACAAAACCAACAATGATAAACATGAGGTGACACCAATATACATCCACCATCATGGCAGAAGTAAGAGATTGACAACATCCAGGTGTAATGGGGCTGTGAAACAATCAGAGCTTTCCTCCAGGGTTGGAAACAATGTAAGTTGAAACAATGTGCTTTGGAAAACATCTGTGCAGCAGCCTGTAATAAAGCTCCACATGCACACATCTTGTGATTCAGCAATTTCACACTCATGTATACACTGGTCAGAATTGTGTACATGTAGGTGCACCAAAAGATATGTGAAAGGATGTTTATAACAGTACTAGAGGCCCAGTGCACAAAATTTGTGCACTGCAGGGGTGGGAGGAACCCTCAATTTAGCCTGTGCCCTCTCACAGTCCAAGAGCTCTCAGGGGATGTCCGACTGATGGATACCGACACTGCCACTGTGCTCGCCAGCCATGAGCCCAGCTTCTGGATGAGTGCTGCTCCCCCTGTGGGAGCACACTGACAACCAGGGGTAGCTCTTGCATTGAGTGTCTGCCCCCTGATGGTCAGTGCATGTCATAGCAACTGGTTGTTCCACCATTGGGCTGAAACAGGCTCTCTGACATCCCTGAGGGATCCTGGATTGCAAGAGAGTGCAGGCCAGGCCAAGGAACCCATCAGTGCATGAACAGAGGCAGGGAGGGATATGGGAGATTGGGCAGCTGGAGAGGGACTGCAGGATGGCTCCAGGGCATGTCCGGCCTGTCTTGTTCAGTTTCCATCTGCTGGACCCCAGCAGTAAACTAATCCACCAGTCAGAGTGTCTGCCCCCTGGTGGTCAGTGCACATCATAGCGAGTGGTTGAGCAGCTTTAGCATATTATTAGCATATTCTGCTTTGATTGGTTGAACAGCTGACTGGATGACTGGACACTTAGCATATTGGGTTTTTATTACATAGGATTATTCCTCATAAAAAACAAACAAACTGGAAGTAGTGTTAAAGGCCATCAACAGCAGAATGGAAAAATCGTGACCTGATTTCACAAAGGAATAGTATGCAGCAAGGAAAAATGAATGAACTATGATTACAAGCAACAATAAGGATGACTTTTCAAACATCATGTTGAAGCAGTGAATTCAAACAAAAGGGGATGCACTGCATTTTACTAATGATGATCTCTAGGAAGGAGATGGGATGATAATTAGGAAGGGGCATACAAGGTTTCTAGGGTGCTGAGGAGCTTCTACTCCTTCATGTGAGTGCTGCTTCAATGCAATAGGTACACTCACTTTGTGATCAGTTGAAAAGTGGTACACTTGTCATTTTTTCACTTTTTTGGGTATATGTTATATTCCATAAATGTATACATTTTTAAAAAACTAACAAACAAGAGACCCCATAGGGAGGAGGTAAATGAATCTCCAGACATAATGAAAGATTTTTAGGTACTATGGATTTGAATCATTTTTATTTATTTATTTATTTTTGCATATACCAGAGAGAAGGGAGATTTAGGGGCAGAGGAACTGCCTTTCTAATCGCCCACTAAATGGCACCTAGTAGACAAGAGTGTCAATATCCTGCGTATAACACCATCTCCTTATACCCTTCTATTCTCCCTGTCTTCACTGCTCCAGAGGCCAGGCAAGGAGTTTGGGACTGAGAGGCGGTCCCCTGGTTCAGGGGGAGCTGATGGGCCTGAAGTTCATCTGCCACTTTGCGGCTGGTTCAGGATGATAAATGGCCACAAGGCAGCTTTAGTCCCAGCGAAGCATTGCATGAATAGACATAGCAAAACCTCTGTGTTCTTCCCACAGTGAAACCAAGGGAAGGAGTGGCTACCTATGAAGAGACCCTTGCTCACCAGCTCTGAGCCCAGCAACTTCCGCAGGGAGCCGGCCACCCTGCCATGTTCTCCAGCAAGCACTCATCTTCCCACAGCACCATGGTGTTCTCCTTAGTGAATGAGGACACTAACTTGTTGCAAGCGCAGTCTGGAATCTGATGGATTACCAGCGCTTTAGCAAAGGTATCCTCATAGTTCTCTAACTATTAACTCCTCCAGGGTAAGTTCCCTCAGGGCTGCAGTTCTCTTGCTCACCATTGCAATTGCAACTTCTGACTCATAGTAGGTTTTCAACTTTTGTTTAATCAGTCCATAAAAGGACAGAGGAGAAAAAGGCTGTTGCATGGGCCATGGTCTTACAAATGGCCCAAGGCTACCCCTGCTGTGAAGCCCTGTCTTTCCCAAGGTGAACTCTGTTACAGCTTAATCTCTCACTGATTTAACATCACTTCCTTAGCTTTCGGAAACTAACAAACTAGACTCCGACTCCCTAATGCTCCAATACGTCAGCTGGATTGAAAACATCAGGATTCCCTGGCAGGAGCAGAAGCCATGGCTGGCTCATGCCCACTGTGCCCGGCTGCCTCTGCATCCTCTAGCTCCCATAACCCACCTGAGTTCGGGTCCCGAGGGCTGTAACAAGGAGCCACATCCTCTCCATTCCCACCCCTTCCTCAAAACAATTAAATTAATACTGGACAGTTGCTTTGGAGTTTATAAATCTCAGCAATGAATGTAACAGCCTCGCTGATGGAGAAGCAGCTGTATTTTTTTAACTGTTTTTCTTTTTCTCTTTTTCTGTTTCCAATAGCAGTACTGGCACTACAGTAATATACCGTTTGATATTTTAGCATTGCAGATATTTTACAGTAAATTACTTCAGTTTATGGCACTTTACTTCCTTATATAATTGTTATAAATAACATTCAAATGACATAAAATCCATAAACATTGCAAAACTGAAAAGTAAATTATAGACATTTCAGTGCATGCAAGTAGGAACTCAAGCAGTTAAGGCAGGCGAGGAAGGTACGTTTGTTTGTTCTCTCCCCTAACCATCCATCTCATATGTCCACAATAAATACTCCACAGTAAATAAATGCCAATGCTTGCTTTCAGATCTACACCAGTTGCCTTCTGGTGCTGGCTGACTCCACAGCCAGGGAGCTGGAGGTGCAGGGTAAGAGGGCTTGCATCGAAGCATAGTTCATGGCTGCGAGGGAGATTAGCTGGAGAGGGGAGGTCTGCCCCAGGCAAATCCTCAGGAGACACTGTTGTCCAGGGTGATGTGGAGGTATTGGTAAGGGCTTGCTGAACCTCCTTCGAAGTATAATAGCTACCATTTATCCAGTGCCTAGTCTCCATGTCACGCCAGACTCTTTACATTTTTTTACTGAATATTTTCCCACAGGGAAGCTACATGACAGGGAGGAGGTAGGGGGTAGAGATTTAAAGGTTAGTAAGGCTATCCACTTTCACAACGGTGTTGCCCAGTGAGGTTACCCCTGAATGTTTTTAAACATATGTATTTAAAATATTAGTTTTGAATGTAAACATTTAAAAGATGTTCCCATTATATTGCTAAGCTTGTTTTGGCATTTCTTCATTTGTTTAATGAACCAGGAGACTCAAAATATAGAATTGATTGCTGCTGGTCTCAAGCTCTGAGAGACCTTGGTTATTAATCCCATTTCACAGATGGGAACACCGGTACCCGGGAAGTTAAACCACCTGTTGAAGATTCAAAGAGCCAACCATGGAAGGGAGTGGATAGCCATTCCTCTCTACCTCAGAAGCCAGTGAAATTTTTCAGGAGAAATGTTCTGAGGCAGCTCCTGTGTTAGCCCCCTTGACACCCTGGGGCTAAGCTGTCTGACCCACTGTGGTTGTGGCACTCCCTACTGAACAACAATCTGTGCCCATAGTCAACCAAATTTTATAGTCAGGGTCCAGTCTTCCACAGCAAGGCAGACATACTTCCCTGCTCCTCTATCTCACCACACACACATATGGAAGGTTCTGAGACTCAGAGAACTTTACTTAGAATTGACCGCTGACCTGTCCTCAGCTGACATCCCTTGTTTTATAGGGGAGGATATGAAAACAAAGACAAGTTAATTGTTCAAGGGGATATCAGAATACTCACATTAACATTCAAGCCCAAAAGCTCCTAACTCTTCTCAACCAGTAGAATTATAGCATATCTTCTAGAACTCTTACGACATTTTCTTTTGAATAGTAGAGTGGGGCAAAAGTATGCTTACAGTTGTGAGTACACAAAACACAGTTTATACTTGTATTATTATTTATTAACTAGTGGCCTGGTGTAAGGATTCATGCACATTGAAAGGAAATTAATTAGGAGCAAGATTCATGTGGTAATTGAGCTAGTGCAAAAATAACACGTCAAACCAGTACATATAATATGGTATTTTAAAATATAAAATATTTTGATATCGCTATTCACCCTTTCTCTGTAATAGAAGTATATTAAAGAAAATTAGTAAAATGTATATAAAAATAATATATACATTGATTAATAAATAAATAATAACAATATAATGTAAAAAACAAAGACATAAAAAATAACAAAAACATGATATAAAAACAATGCTGATAAAAACAATGATTGATAAATTGATTAACCTTATCCTAATATCTCCCTGTACACCACAATAAGAGTAAAAACACTTTCAGAGTACTTGACTAATTTCCTTTGTGAAGAAATATTTACAACTTTAACTTTAAGGTCACACGCTCTTTGAACTTGGGAGAAATCAATATATAACTTACTATGTCCAAAAATGGATCCAGGTGGAATATTCCTAATCTGTCTATAGTTTGTCCTTGTGATTTATTAATAGTCATCGCAAATGCTGGCATCAAGGGAAACTGTCTTTGAATTAATTTAAGTGGGAGGCCATTGTCAGATGGGGACAAATCAATTCTTGGGATCAGAACAACCTCTCCTTCTGCAGATCCTGGTAATACTTCAGCTTTGAATATGTTAGGTCGCAATCTTTTGATAATAAATCTAGTACCATTACAAACACCCCATTTACTATTTACTAAGATTTTTCAGTAGCATGATGATTGCACCTACTTTCAATTTTAATTTTTGACACGGCATTCCCAAAGAAGTAATATTATTTAAAAAAATCAATGGGAACATTTTCCTTGTGTGAGTCAACATTTATTTTTAAATTGCCAGTGTGTGTCATATGTACTGGCCAGTCAGTGGGTCAGATGAATAGTCGGCCACTTAGCCATATATATATATGCCCTACTGTGTATTTCTTACATATGACAAATTATTGAACAGACAATGTATTTCTCTGGCTGTAAGATGGAAATAAATTTGTATTAATCAATTAAGCTTTTAAAGATATTTTTGCTTTAAAAATTATATTGAAAATAAATATCATAATGATACTGTTGTAAGTTAACCTAGTTATGTATAATTGAAAAGGAGCAAAAGGGAGAGCCAAATATTATTGTCATTTGTGCAGCTTTGCTAGGAAGCTGCAGTTTAACACTCCCAAAAAGCTGCCTGTCTGTGTCCTGTGGGTCGTTGCTGGGAAGGGACTGGACCAGGGAAGAATAGACACATGCCCAGCAAAGTCCAGGTGATTTAGGGAAGGTTTTTTCATTCCTGTCAATCATTCCTGGGAGCAGATCATTAGCCAGAGTAGGCATGGCCACTGCAAGGGAGAAGATTTGAGGTCTTTTTTTTTCTAAACAAAGGAGTTCACTCTTTTGTGCTCTTGCTCTCGCTCTCTTGTGCTTTCAAGACTCTTGGGAGTCTTGTTGCAGGGGGCGTGCTCCCTTGACTCCCCTGCCTTCACCCATATGCCTCACAGCCATGTGGGCCGCATGAAATGGACTAATGGGCTGTACCTAGCCTAATGCTAAACTGGACCCAATCCCAACATGGAAAGGAAACTTTGGATGCTGGCTTTGCTTCTAGCTCTATTGAATCTCCAGCGGCTTATCTTCCAGGACTGGGTTAATGGAAATGGTACTTTGCAAATCCATGCAATTAAAAATCACTTATCCTCCCCTGAGTGTCTCAGAAAAAAAAAATTTTTTTGAGATAGTGTAAGGACCCCAACCCAAGCACCCAACCAGAAGAGGATACCTCACTTTCACCTGTAATGATAGCATGATGGAAATTTAAGTAGGATGACTTTTTGATTAGCGCATAAACTATTCTGCCTTGAAGCCTCCAAGTTCACTGGCCCCAAATAAAACCAGCACCAGAATCTCCAGCACTTACATGCCACTCACAACTTCAGCTTTGAACGATTGACCTCAGCTTGCTCCTGGCAGCCAGCCACTCTGCTCTTGCTATTTTTTACTAGAATTAACTATCATAGTCACCCTCCCTTTCATAGGGACAGTCAGTATTTTCTTAATCTTATATGAACTAATATGAAAACATTGTATCAAGAATCTCACTCCCATCAGGATGTTTTCTCTAGGTCACTCCTCGTAGGAATTTGGGAGCCTAGAGGTTCTATCCAGGGACCAACAGATGGGAAACAATCAATAAATTTTATTGGCAAGAGCTTAGAATTCAATATAATAGAAAGGGGGTCCTTCTGTTACTGACTGCAGGATTGAGGCAAGTTACTCTCTTTTCCCTTCTCTAGGCCTTAATTTCTCCATCTGAAAAATTTGAGGAATAATCTCCAGTCCTGCACCAGTGCTGTCCCATAGGCTTTCCTCCTTGATGAAATGTCCCAGATCTGCACTGCCCACTCGGTGGCCACCAGCCCCATGAAGCTAATAAGCATTTGAAATGTAATCAGTGCAACTGAAGAATTTACTCTAATCATTTATTCTATATTAACTAGATACATAGTGGCTACACTATGGGCCAGCACAGATCTAGACCTCCTTGTGGAATGAAATAAGCAGATTGGATGTGTAAGGTGATGGGTATCTTCTGAGGGATATTTTGTGATGGCGCCTTGGTGCAGAGATTTAATTGCCTCTGGCAGTAATAGAATCACAGCTCTTTCCTTCCACTGGTTCCATATGAGGAAGCTTCACTCAGAAGAGTGAGATTCCAATCTGGAATCATCCCTAACTGTCCCTCACTGCAGCTTCTTCTCTCTGTTCTTTATTTCCTTTTTCTATAAAACTGGAGGATCATTCAGTTTTGTTGAGGCCTTTAACACCAACTGGCTGTAGACTCTCCAGATACATACATGGGAGAGGGATAGGGCTTTGGAGAAAACACCGTTAAGGGTGGCATTTAAGTGGAGTACTGGGCCTTGATGCTGCAGCTACCACATGTCCAGGAGAATCTGTTATCTGGCAAGGCCAGAAGAAAGGGAGTAATATATCACATGGGCAGGAAGGGTCTCCGTGGGGGAGTGAGGCTACAGGTGCATGCAGAGCTCCTCAGCCTTCTCTTCTCCAACCATGACCCCTTTGATGACTAAAGCCTGTGCTTTGTCTGAACTAGCAGGACCCCAAGAGAAAATCCAATGTGTCGTGTCTACTGCTTACCTAGTAGTCTTCTGGGATGACAAGTGGCAATAGCAGTGTTACCTTAAGGGGAAAAGGAAGTCCTTTCATCTATAGAAGAGTGATATTTTGCCCTTTTCCCATTCCAATTTGTCCCAAATGAAATCAAGGCTTCACAGCCACCTGATGAGTAGTTATTGATACTAGTATTTCAGATAAAATAGTTATGCATGGAAGGGCAGAGCTTCAACCACCATCACACGGTGACTAATACAGACATTGTTTTAGCCCCCAAGCATCCAGACTCCCTGTCTAGTTATCACAGAGCTGTGGTCCAAGAGTACCACACAGCCTTCCTGTTCTCTCTTAGCCATGGCTATCATAGATGTGCTTTCAGTGGCTCTGCAAACTCTAGGGGCCAATTCACTCCCTGCCCCAAACTTAAGAGGAAGCTAGAAAGGAAGTTAGAAACACAGATCTTCATGATGCCCAAATAAGACCTGGGCATGGTGATGCTTAGGGATGGAGTTTGGAGATGAACAGACTGCTTGACTGCACTTTAGAGAATTCACAGGTCTTTTATGCAAAAACTTTCATGGAATTGGGGGCCAAGAGGGTCCTCTATCCTCTTCCACTGCTGCTACTTGCCAGCATCTCAGTATCCTTACAGGCTGCCTTTATGAGTCTATCTAATCTAGTCTCCAGCCCTTCTTCTCCAGTCCCACTGGCTCCACTAATGGCTGGAGTCTTCCACTGTCTGAATCAGCAGGACACACTGGATACACGGCCTGAGTCTTCTGATACTAATGGCTTTGGATTCAGTTCCAGGAGCCATTCCCAATGGGAATTGCATTCTTGCTGTGCTGGGTCTGGGTGTCTCTCTGGCAAATTAGTTTTTGATGGGGCAGATACTGCACCATTTCCATTAAGTACCATAACATAGACATTATTATCGGCAGGTGCCCTGACCTCTCCCTCGCTAATGAGTTGCTATCGATATGTAAGTCACATAAGCATTTTTCCCTTCTGGACCTTCTTCCTCCTGCACCCCCTCAACACACCCTCCCCTCTTCTTCCATTCCCACTCCAGGACACAAGAGAGCTTGAAAAGGGGATGGCCACGTCACTTAGGTCTTTGGAATGATGAAAACCCAGGAGTCAGGAGACAAGGTCACCTCTCATGGGACATGGGACAAGACACTTCATCTTCCTGGGCCTTTTTTGCTCATTATTCAAATGGGCTTAATAATGCTTGCCCTACCTCACAGGGGTACTATAAAGATCAAATGAGATTAAAGGTCTATAAATGCTTTGAAAAGTTAAAAGTCCTATAGAGCTGAAAGGATTGCTTTACACCAAATATAAATGAGCTTTGGCTTTGAGAAGTACTCAGGAAAAGGGGGGATGAAGGGAAAAGGGACAGCAGGGGTGTTTATATTTCTGGAGATACTACATGATAGCAATGATAGGTGAATGTGTTCCCCAGCATGCCACACCTTGATGCCCCATGTACTAAGGTGCCCTTGGTGAGCATATGAGAACGTGGCTTAGATTCTCTTACTCAAGTGAGTAGTATAAGGACAAGTCTTATTCAGATCTTCCTTGTTGACAAACAGGGTGTCTGGGAAATACGATCTGGGATCGGAGGGAGAATCGTTTTTCTTGATATGCAGCATGAGGAGCCAAAAGAATGGTCCAAGTGAATGGTGGTACCTTAAGGGCCCAGAATCAGGCAGGGATTTCTGTTTGATTGGTTATTTGAAGAAGTCATGTAGAGAGCTCCAGATTCAAAACCATAGCTCAGAAATAAGAAAGCCTGTGGACTTCCTGACTCTGCAAGAGCTTGTGCCATGGTTTTTTTAAATTGAATTTATTGGGTTGACATCCTATCTAATAAAAGAGTAATATGCAAATTGATCGTACCTCTACTACACCCACCAGCCACGCCTACCAGCCAATCAGAGTGAGTATGCAAATTAACCCAACCAAGAGGGCTATAGTCACAGAGTGAGCAGGAGAGAGGCTTGGGTTGTCCCTGGCAATGGCAATGGAGGAAACCAAGCTTTCCTCACACCCTCTCTGGCTCATGTCTCTGCTTAAGGCAAAAAAGTTTCAATGGCTCTTTGAGCAGAAGGCTTGGTTCTGCTCCAGGCTATAAAGTTTCAATTGTAGAAAATAAATAAATCCCAGATACCAAGGCCTCCACTTGGGTCACCGGGGGATGTGGCCAGCCTGCAAACCACTACAGACCCCTCACCCAGGCCACTCCACTACCCAAGGGAACACCCATTCTGATCCAAGATACCCTTCTGGGAAAACCAGCTGGCCCACCCCTGCAAAAGGCCTCTATCCTATCTAATAAAAGAATAATATGCAAATTGACCATCATTCTAACACATAAGATGACTGCCCCCATGTGGCCAAAAGATCCTGCCCCCATGTGGACACAAGATGGCCACTACAAGATGGCCAGCAGGGCAGGACAGTTGGCAGGAACCAGGCCTGAAGGGAGGGAAGTTGTGGGTGATCAAGCCTGGAGGGAGGGTAGCTGGGAGAGACCCAGGCCTGCAGGGGAGGGCAGTTAGGGATGACCAGACCCACAGGGGAGAGCAATTAGGGGCAAACAGGCTGGCAGGGGAGCAGTTAGGCATCAATCAGGTTGGCAGGGTAGTGATTAGGGGGTGATCAGGCTGGCAGGCAGAAGCAGTTAGGGGCAATTAGGAAGGCAGGCAGGTGAGCAGTTGGGAACCAGCAGTCCTGGATAGTGAGAGGGATGTCTGACAGCCCGTTCAGGTAGGTTTAGTCCTAAATGGGCAGTCAGACATCCCTGAAGGAGTCCCAGATTGGAGAGGGAGCAGGCTGGCCTGAAGGACACCCTCCATCCCTCCGTGCACAAATTTCATGCATCGGGCCTCTAGTTGGTTAATAAAACTGGATAAGATTCAGTGTATGATTCTATAATACATCATCTGTGCGTTGTACAGTGTGTTCACCACCCCAAATCAAGTCTCCTTCCATCACCATTTATCTCCCCTTTACTCTCTTCTATTTCTCCTCCCTCCCACTCCCGCCCCACCCCCGCCCTCTGGTAATCACCATACTGTTGGCTGTGTCCATGAGGTTTTCTTTTTGTTGCTTAATCCCTCCACCTTTTTCACTCAGGTATGGAATGTGGGATGAGAAAAGAGTCCCTGGGCTCCTGAGGACAAGCCTTGTGACCATTGGTGTGCTTGTTGAGGATGAGTGTAGAGATGGCAGAAAAGGGCCCTTCCCACTGACTCACTCTCCAGGGCTGGCCTTGAAAATCAAGAAGAGGAGGATTCTAGAGAGTAGACAGGATGGCAAAGAGGAACCGAGGAGAGAAGTGTCGGTCAAAATTAACCACTTAGGAATTTGTAAAGAACAACAAAGGGCCTTAGCCTTAGTTGGGAGGTGGAGGGATAGAAGGAGACTTCTTAGTTTGCATGAGACCAATTTTAAATTAAGTACAGTTCCTAACTATCAGTTTTGCACCTTCTTTGTTCTGACATTGTACTAAGAACTGTGGGGCATGCAGAAGTGAGTAAATGACAAGACCTGCCCTCAAGGAGCTTTTAAATTATTTGAAAAAAAATTAGGTAAATTTAATATAAGAATAAAATACTATGCCGAGACCGGTTTGGCTCAGTGGATGGAGCGTCGGCCTGCGGACTGAAAGGTCCCAGGTTCGATTCCAGTCGGGGGCATGTACCTTGCTTGCGGGCACATCTCCAGTGTGGGGCGTGCAGGAGGTGGCAGATCGATGTCTCTCTCTCATCGATGTTTCTGACTTTCTATCCCTCTCCCTTCCTCTCTGTAAATAATCAATAAAATATATTTTAAAAAAATACTATGACAGTGATTCCTAAAGTGTCATCCAATGAGATAATCATTATGAGAAATCCTTGTGAGTAGCCTGGCCAGTGTTGCTCAATGGTTGAGCATTGACCCATGAGCCAGAAGTTCATGATTTGATTCCTGGTGAGGGCACATGCCCGGGTTGCCACCTTGAACCCTAGTAGGGGGCAAACAAGAGGCAGACAATCAATGATTCTTTCTAATTATTAATGTTTTTATTCCCTTCTCCCTCTTCCTCTTTCTAAAATTTATAGACATTTTTTTAAAGATTTCTGGAAAATCTTGGGTAAAAGTGTGAAGAATGAGCTGCAGTCCAAGGTGAATTTTAGTAATAGAGGAGTAAATGAGTCTAGCTGATTCTCTCTTCCTTCCTCTTCTTCTCTTCTTTTCTCCCTAAGACCATTATGGTTTGTTCTCCCCTTTCCATCACTTTTAGCAGCAAGTCCCACTCAAGGCCCATCTCAGTCATCAATGCTTATCTCAACCCCATCCCAGCTCCTCAGCCCCAGGACAGCCCATTCCTGTTACCTGCTCAGCAGCTGGGAGCCGCCACAATGCAGTCCACACATCCTGCCTGCCTGCACTCTCTGCATGGCCCAAACAGCACCACTGGCACTTAACAAATATTCAACGTGATATATTACCCTCTCCCACTCCAAAGGATCTTGGAGCAAAGAGTCTAATGCAGGAACAGTCCCTGGAGGCACATATTTGCAACCCACTGCCTATGGACTCAGACCCATTAAAATGTAATCTTCACATTCTTTTTTTTAAACAGGTCTCTTAAAGCCACATGACGTTAAAACTGTCTCACCAATAAGCCACATTAACCAGCTCATCAATTTTTTTTCCACTGGTCCATCCTCCCCACAGGCTGTTATATTGGTAGTTAAAAGAAAATAATCAATGAGTATTTATTTATTGGTTCACTATCCAATTTGTGGACTATCTGCCCTCCTTTTTGCAGCAGCTGCTTCTGTCTGCAGCTTCTGTAGGGGCATTCCTCCAGTCCTTCAGCACCTCCAGGGGCAAGGGCCTCACAGGACATTCAGAAACAGACCACCAGTGGCTTTCATGAACCAAAAATGGCAAAGGGGAAGGCAAGAGTACTTTTTAAGACAGAACTTAGGGAGCAAGGATGGATGATTCTCTTGTCACCATGAGTAGCCAAGACTGGACTGGAAAACATGCTCCTTTCAGCAGGATCCGCATCCCCATTTCCATCCTTATCCCCATCTCCACCCCCATCCCCATCCTCAGTGGACAGGCACCTGAGTGTGCTGGTCCTGGCCCAATAAGCCATGCTGAAGCATAGCCAGGGTAGACCTGAGACACTGTGTCATGGCTGAAAGCAGAGGCTGGGACATGAACTCTGGAGACATGTCCTGAGCCATATGAACATGTTGCAACTGCCTGTGATGAGAAACAAATGGTAATTTGGTAACTCAGATCTCACATCTCCGCATAAGGCAGCCCTCCCCCTGGATGAGCAGGACCGGATTTGCCAGGTTTTCCAAATGGGAAACTCAACATTTTGGCCTGTGTGCAGGCCAGCCTCACAGTCCTGGCTCTGGCTTGCTTGATTGCTGATAGAGCTGAGGAGTCCTTGCTAGGAATCCATCATTTCTCCGACCGCATACTAAATTCTCGAGGGATTTGGCCAGAGAGCAGAGTCACTGGAAACTGGGCTCTGTGGAGAGATGAGCCACAAGAAGGGGCCCCAGCCAAAAGGCAGAGGGTGCCATCATCTCACAGGGTCCCTGATGGCAGTCTCTGCAGGAGACAGTGGCAGGTATAGGTCTGACAGTCAGCAACTGTCTCCCAGATGTTCTCCTACGGTGGCCAGAGCCAATCAAGGTCCACTTCCCAGGTTCTTGAGCCACCCACTGGCATTGTGGTGGGCTTCCTGAACGGCCTTCAGGTTCCTGAGTTCCTGACAAACTCTCAGGACATAAATAGCGGCAGAAAATGTGAGAAGGTGTCCAGCCAAGGAAAGCACTGCTCCTCTGAAAGGCGTGTCTGGTGGAGGAGTGCGGTGAACTAGACTGTGTTGTCAGCAGTGGGAGTGCTCCTCAACCTTGGCGACAACCCAGAGTACGTCAGTTCTCCACCTGGGGACCGGAGCCTTCTGCCACAAAGACAGGTGGGAGGAGAGAAGCCTCTCTCTGGTGCTATCCTCAAACCGGGTGCCCCATGCTAGCCACATGTGAGGGATCAAATTAGTCCAGAGCCCGTACACTGACACTGCAGTGGCCAGGCAGGTACTAAGAGTGTGGAAAGGCTGGGAGTTGGTACCTGGGTTGATAGGAAACAGTGGGGAATGGGCATGGAGCAAGCATGCCCAGCTGTGGGGCTCTGGGAAACCTAAGCTTCTGATTTCTTTTTCAAGAGAAGCAGAAAATCTATTTTTATTAACATTTTTGCTGTTTTGTTTTGTGTGGTTTTTCTTTAAACAAAAATAGGTGAGATAAACAAAATCTGTCTCTTCTTCATGTCTGTGGCACAGAGACTTTTGTGGTCTCCTGAGAGACCACAAAGTTGTAGTTAGTAGACAAAATAAGCCAGGTCAGGACAGAGGAAAGGATGGTCTCAGCAACAACATTATGGGCTTTTCTCTCCGTGTACAAGCAGCAGGCCTCCATGGCTTTCAAGGCCACACAGACAAGCTTCTCCAAACCTAAATGTGTCAGCAGAATCTCCCCAGAAACATCGGTCGGTTGGTTTGTTGATTTTTGCCGCCCCCGATTTAGCTTGAATCAGCATCTCAACATGCATGTATCTTTGTCAAGCTTTTGTTATCTGGGAGGTTTGATGGGGCTGGGGGTCATGGACAATGAGCAGAGCCAGGTGGTCATTTGTAGATACCTGAGCTCCCTGCAGGAGGTCAGCACCTCTGACCCCCGTGGCCCCTAACACACAGACATTTATACTTAAGCTTCAATATGTCTATGTGCACACATGCATAACTATTATAAAACACAAAGGTGGAGCCACAAGTAAAGTTCTGAACTTTAAGCTGGCTTGTGAATTGCTCCATTAAAAAAATAAAAACAAACAAACAAACAAAAAACAGTCTTCTAAGGAGCAACCAGAACTGCAGCAAAGCTTGGGGATACCAGCTTGCAGCTCATCTCCCACATGGCAGGGAAATGAGCAGTGAGGCAGCAGCCTGAGATGGGGGTGGGGTGGGAAGGTAGCAGAGCTTCCCTTCCTTGGGAAATGGGAAAGAGGCCTGGATTTACAGTAATCATGAGACTGTTTGTAGTTGGCAGTGGCTGGAATGTCAGCATCCTTTCCCATTAGCCACCCTCAGAAGTCATCCTGCTGACTGTTTCCAAGTCTCAGACCTAATGAGGCCTAGCCTGAGGGAATACAGAAGACAGTGGGGAGCCCAGGGGCTTATATCCCTGAATGGCACACCATGAGGTTGATTGATGTCAAGCTCTGCAGAGATGACTCACCACCAAGGCAACCTACTAATCCTGGACCTGGTGCCTTGGGTGTGTGTCACCAGATCTGGCTTCTCCACGTGGTGCAGCGTGAGGGCGACAGTCCTTTGTCCATATTCCAATCAGAGAGGATTCATAAGCTACCCTTGGGGGAAAAACAATCATTTGTTTCTGACTTTAATGCTGAGATATTGGCTCCCGGGATTTAGAAATGAATATTTGATTTTTAAAGATCATTTTGTAGCTGGTGGCCGTTGACCCAGCCAGGTTTTTTCCACCATATGATTCAATAAACTGTGCTGGAGAAATGTGTGCATAATTAAGTTTAAAAGCCAATCCCAACATCACTGGAGGACTTGCCCCTCAAATCACAGTTCATGTACCAAATTCTGTTTCTTGCTGTGGGGATCCTCACCTTCCTGTAGGGACTCAGAATCGTGGGGACTGGGAAGGCATCTCTCTGTTTACTTCTTGATGGCAGTCTTTTCTCTAAAAAAAAAGTGTTTCTAGCAAATTCTTTCCCATTCTAATATCTGGTGCTAGATTTAAAAAATACCAATGGCATCATTCCCACCTTACAGTAACTGGGGCCACTTCAGGTAAAGCACTTGCTATGTTGTGCTCCATATCACACAAACAGGAAATGTGAAGATTATCTGCTATTCCCATTTCAGAGTTATATAGAATGAAGTGTAAGAAAAAGAAGAGCTGATTCTTAAACCATTGTTGCTGTGTTCCAGACACTATTCAAAGAACTTTGCATCTGTTCATCCAGGTAATTCCCACCAACAATCAATAAGGTATTAACATCCTCACATACAGATTAGGCACCTGAGGCACAGACAGGACAGATGACAGAGTGGCCTTGTTACAGAGTGAGTAATGCTGGGGCAGTGGGAGTCCTTCCTTGTGTTTGTTTAGAAATACAAACCCACTGCCCTTCAGGATTACCTGCATGAAGGACCAGGCAGTGAAAACAGCAGACAGTAAAGCAAAAATCCAATCACCTTAGCTCAGTGCTAGCCTGAAACTGCAGGTTGGACTCAAGAATACCTTAAGCCAAAACCAGTTTGGCTCAGTGGATAGAGCGTCGGCCTGTGGACTGAAGGGTCCCAGGTTCGATTCCGGTCAAAGGCATGTACCTGGGTTGCGGGCACATCCCTAGTAGGGAGTGTGCAGAAGGCAGCTGATTGATGTTTCTCTCTCATCAATGGTTCTGACTCTGTCCCTCTCCCTTCCTCTCTATAAAAAATCAATAAAATATATTTTAAAAATAATAATAATAATAATAATAATAATAAAAGAATACTTTAAGAAGCTGCACCACCAAAAGTTAAAATTCTGCTATTAGAGAATTAAGTTCTGAGCTAAGTGGTCCTGTTTACTCTTTAAAAATACAGCTCTCTCTGTCAGGAAGGAGCTTATCTCTCTTGAGGACTTATTTATAAGAACCTAGTAAATCTTTCCTCAACTTATTGAGATAAGTCAAAACAATTCATTCATTCAACAAATATTCATTGAGAAGCTATCAGATGCCAAATCCTGGGCCAGCCACTGGGAATCCAGGAGTGTTTAAGGCACAGTCTCCTTCTCCCTGCCACTTCCTCACCCCTCTACCTCCCTACCCCTTCTTCAGAAAGGACACAGTCAAGTACATGAGAAAAGCACTTGTCGGAGGGAGACATGACCCTTCAATGGCATCATTTCCTTCAATGTTACCTCTTCCAGGGCCTACAACCAAAGCTCCGGAGGGTGGAAGATACCGGGAAAAAGAAAATGTGTGCTCTTGAACCAGCTCTGACTCCTGGCGACACTATAAATGAGTGGTGTCCGCAATGTCCTGCCCTACACATCCCAGCTCAGCACCTGTGGACTCATGCCTGAGGCTTCTTTTATGGAGTCAATCCATCTCCTACTTGGTCTTCCTTTTTTCTAGCTTATGCAGGGGGGAATGGAGAAGAATTGAAGCAAAGCAGGGAGGGCACCAAAGCCAGGACTGTCATCCCACCTGCGTTGCCAAACATATGCTGGGCAAAGACCTGGCAGAGAATAGCATGCAGAGGGGAATTACTTGAATGCAATTTCCAGGGCTAGTGGAAAATGTTCTGTCCCTCTTTCTTGTTCATCATCCTAGCTCACCTTTTCTTTCCTCCTTCCCCTTCTCCTCCCACTCCTTTTCCTTCTTCCTCTCTCATTCTCTCTCCCCCTTTTTTTCTTGTTTTTTTTTTTCTATTTCTAAACAAGAAGCTCGAATACATTCTGCATAACCTACCAAATTTATGAAATTCAGCTAAAGATTATTTTTTATATCTGTAATATTTTCACATGACTAATTGCATTTAGTGAAAAGCTGACACTCGACAATTTCTTGGGCTCATGTAATGTTGGATTTATTAAAGCCCCAAATCATCCATCATCTCAAAATTTGGCAGGTTATGTTTATAAATAAATTAAATTAACAAGTGTGTGCTGTGCTCGTTTTCGTGTGTGGAAGGGAATGCAAATGCAGATGTGTGTACACCCATTGGGTCATGGTGAATGTGCTCCACAATGAGTGTATCCTGACCCAAACAGCCTGTCAACTTAGTGCCAACACACAGGGACATTTTTCAAGATAGAACAACTCAATTTGGAATTGAGAACAAAATCTGATTTAATAAGCACATCCACCTTTTCAATCTAAACATAGATTTCATCTCCCTGGCCAGTATGATATAAAAAAAGAGTTGGTCTAAAGTTCAAGTAGCATGGCAGCCAGGAGATCTGGGTTCTAGTCCAGAGTGAAGCCAACTTCATGCAACCCTGGAGAAGTTGCTTTCTCAGCTTAGGCTGTGGTTGATCATCTTTAAAGTAAAGAAAATGCTCTGTTTCTAAAACTCATAAAGGTCATGAGCTAAAAGTCCAACAGAGCAAAGAAGATGTCTGACAAAGACGGATCAACACGAGTGTAGAGAATTTTTGGTACATGGTCCTTCTGGAGCTACCAGGATCTTTCCGTCAGAGATAAATTGACAGACATCAGCTTGAAAATTGGTGCTTATGATCCTGATTGACACATTTGAAGAACTGAAATATTACTTGAAAATGCTGATGAAGATTAGAAGGGAAAAGGCAGAGAGTAGGGAATTCTATACACTAATCTCCTTCCACTCACCAGTGGTGAGACTGGTGCTTTAGGGGGCACTGGGGAAGGAAGCAGAAGGGGCAAGTTATATTTTTAGCAAGCAAAGTAATTATCTTTAATTGTAACCATGAAATGTGATAATAATTAACATCACCCCCACCATCAACAATTATTTAGCAATAGGAAATATGTGGCAAATTGAGAACCTATGTTAGAGGAAATTAGAACTCTGCTAGGCAGTAGAAGCCATCTTTAGTAAACATCACAAGCATATTTCCCAAATTAATTGTGATATGTATACAAATCTGGCAAAAGCAGCTTGCGGATCCAATTTTACATCACAGCTTTCACTGAATGTTATGGAATTCTGGGACTGGAAAGGGATCTCCTAACAGCATCTCATCCGTTCCCCTGTTTTATCTAAACTCGGGATGGCGGATATCTTTTAATATCACATGCCACTCTGATTGATTGATCAAGGCTGCCTAGAGGGCTGTGTTGAGAGGCACTTTGAGGCTGCTTATGAGCTCAGAGAAAAGGAGGGCTGTGATCAATTAGGTGTGCTTGCCTAGCAGATCCACTGGGAGATTAAGCATGCATGCCATATATTTGCCATTTCCTAACATCACTGTCCTAAAAAGCAAGAATTTTTTTTCTGACTTTAAAGTTACCCTTGAAAAGACTGCTTCCCTCGAGAATCCCTATATTACCACTTTCAGTCGGAAAAGATACTTTCGTGTAGAGAACTTCCAGCAATTAAGATACAGCTGAACCCAATTTTTTCTTGCTTAATTCTCAGTGAGCGTGAGCACCCTGCACCTCCTACTAAGAGACCTCGTATTGAATTATAGACAGAGATCCCCAACTTGGTGTCAGGATCATCAAATATAGTATGACTTTTAATGGAGAAGTCAAGCAGATATCTTTTTTTTTAAATTTTAATTTAATTTAATTTTTAAATTTTATTTTATTTTATTTTATTTTATGACTGAGAAAGAAGGCTTTCGGAAAAAAAAAAATCATCCTAAGGGAAGAGAAAGTAGGACAGGTTAGCCCAGGCTGGTAGAAAGTCTTAGAGCTTGGAGAGAAAGGCAATTCTCAGTGTAAGATGTCCTTAGGTATGTGTGAAGGGGGCCCTGATTTGTTGTGCTTGCCGATTTCTGTGGCATAAATACTTCCACCAATGTGGAGGGGGGGTGATGGGGTTCTGAACCCAGGTGGCTGATGAACAAAGAAACAGATACTGAAATCAAGGTTTCACTTGAAACTGTAAATTACTGGCACATACCAGTCCTACATAGAATCTCCCTCTACTGTGCAAAATGCCAAAGCAAAAGGAAGAGAAGGATTTGTTCTCATTTGCCCAGAGGGTTTTGGTTAAACTCCTGTGCAGTACACTGATAATGATAGAGCAATCACAGCATAGTCACTGGAGAATTATGAAATGCCAGATTACGGGCAAAGGGCGTATGAGCATTTCCTCCTTTGATCCTGATTACAATCTTATTACAGATGAAGCACTATTACACAGACCCAAGATGGGAGAAACTGGTAAATCTAGATTTGAAAGCTGGGCTCCACAGGCAGTACTCAACACTGCGATCCTGATTCCTGGCAGTGGTGGCAACAGAAGTTGTAGTATTATCCATTGGTGGAAACTAGTAAGTCAGCTCTGGTGGTAGTAGTGGTGGTGGTGGTGGTGATGGTAGTAGTATTGTTGGTGGAGGTGGTGGTGGTGGTAGTGGTGGTGGTGATATTGGTTGGTGGTGGTGATAGTGGTGGTGGTGATGGTGGTGGTGGTGGTAGTGGTGGTGGTATTGGGTGGTGGTAATGGTGATGGTGGTGGTGGTATTGGTGGTGGTGGTGATGGTAGTGGTGGTATTGGTGGTGGTGGTAGTAGTAGTGGTGGTGATAGTGGTGGTGGTGGTGGTAGTGGTGGTGGTGATGGTGGTAGTGGTAGT
>JAAGEH010000101.1:7164046-7292261 GCA_011751065.1 Lasiurus cinereus
TCTCTATCTCTATCTCTATCTCTATCTCTATCTCTATCTCTATCTCTATCTCTATCTCTATCTCTATCTATCTCTATCTCTATCTCTCTCCCAGTGCCTTCTCAGACCACTGGGGATCTGCCTGCTGCATCCTACTCCTCTGTTCAGCCACCCCACCCATAACTCTCAATCTAAAGGCCTAATAAAATATGTAGAGATTGAGAGTAAGAGCATTCACAGTGGATACAAAAAAATCAGTGGTGGATGGTTAGGGCAGGTTGATTCTTTCTGCTGACTGTATTATCTATTGCTATGTAACATATTACCCCCCAAATTTAGCAGCTTAATACAGCAAACATGTGGCATTTCCCAGTCTCCATGTGCCCGGACTCTGGAACAATTCAGTTAAGTGTCTGTGGCTCAATAACCCTGGAGAGGCGGAGGCTGCAGTGAAGCTGTTGGTGGAAGCCTTGGGCTCATTGTGCACTAAATCTGTTTCCAATTTTTTGGTGGTCATGGGCATGTGGGTGGCCCTCTCCTGGGAGCTTATTTTAAGGTAAGCAGTCTAGCAGAGAGCAAGAGAGCATCCCCTAGAAAGAAGCTGCAGTGGGCTGAGACTGGTTTGGCTCAGTGGATAGAGCGTTGGCTTGCGGACTAAAAGGTCCCAGGTTCGATTCCGGTCGGGGGCATGTACCTTGCTTGCGGGCACATCTGCACTGTGGGGTGTGCAAGAGATGGCTAATCGATGTCTCTCTCTCATCGATGTTTCTGACTTTCTATCTCTCTCCCTTCCTCTCAGTAAAAAACCAATAAAATATATTTTTTTTAAAAAGAAGCTGCAGTGGTTTGTCACCTACATCAAATGTGACATTCCACTACTTTTTCTATATGCTATTTGATGGAAGGGAGACAGTAGGTCCACGCTTTCACAAGGGTGTGTATACCAAGAGGTGAGGATTACTGGAGGTGATCAAAGCTGCCTTCAAAAAGTCAAATTACCTCTTGATTTTTCCCCTTCTCTTTTATATTTCCTTGATTCACTAATTCAGTGGTAATTCATGGAACGTCTATGGAGTATAATGCCTTGTGTTATATACCATGAGAAATGTAAAACACTTAATAACAGAACTCCTTACTCCCTTTGAGGGACTCAAGTCCATGGTGAGATAAGGCAAGGTGACTTATAACTGTGCTGAAGGAATTTAAGCACTTGGGCAGAAGAACAAAAATGCTGGGCTGATCCCAAAGAGGGAGCTAATATTTGGGGGGGGCGATAGATCAGTAAAGGTTTCCTTCATTCTTCTCATTCTACAAATAGGAAGAAAGGAAGGAAAAGAGAGAGGTGGGAGGGAAGAACCAAAAGAAGAGAGGGAAGAAGGAGATAATTGTGCCAAACCTAACTTCCTAAATTCATTTCTTTCCTTAAAGAATATTGTAATGAGTCTCTACAACATAAATAACTTAACTTAGCATTCAAAGCTTCTCACCTGTCTCTTCCATTAAATTCCTTACCCTTACCCTACCTGACACTTAACAGTGAAGTAAATAATTGGTAGATGCAGGATTTTAATCCTATCCTTCCAGTTTCTACAGCTGCAACCAGACCACCCAGTTCCCCAAATCAATGTAACTGGACACCTGGTCAGCTGGGGAAAGGAAGAATGGCCTTCACTCCAGAGACTCCAGCTGCAGTGAATTAGGAATGGCAGAATGAGGGATGAGAGGGAGGAAGAACAGAGCTGAACAGTTCCATTGGGGATGTGCCACTTTGAGGTTCTGACAGGACCTTTGAAAGGTTAAGGTCAGAGGTGACAGAGAAAGATAGGAAATAGTAGAAGATTTTCAGAGCTGTCAAAGGAAGAGATGACTAAAGTGGTAGTTGTAGTTGAAATATCTAATATTGACAAAAGCAACATCGATAACTGTGGTCCACATATAAAAAAGTGACAAGGGTAACCAGTAACCCTAGGTGGGTACAGTCCATTGCAGGTGGCTGCAAATGATTTTTCATTGTTTAATGCAAAATTCAAAATACAAGGTAACCATGGAGATATTTTTCAATAGGCAGAGGACTCTTTCTAGTTGAACTGAATTTGGTAGTAGTGATGGGGCAGGAAAGGTTCTCTTCCCCTCAAAAACTATGGAAAGCTATACAACTCACTATGCCACTTGTGGCGAGCTGCTTCCTAGAGTGTCTCCAGTGTCCCCACCTCCTCGTACGCACAGCCTTCAGGAAGGCTTCTCCCTGAGTGTCGCCTGGACTTAGTGATTTGCTTCAAGCAAATAGAATGTGGCAGAGGAGATGAATGTCATTTCTGAGATAGGTGACAAAAAAGACTGTACCTTGGGCGCCCCCTCTGGCTCATTTGCTCCCTTGCTCTGAGCAAAGATAGCTGTCCTGTTGTGAGTTGCCCTGTGGAGAGAGGCCCCTATGGGGAGGAACTGATATCTTTGACCAACAGACTGGAGTCCTGCCAATAGCTGCGCACTTGGAAGAGCATCCTTCCCCTGCATAACAGGTCAATATCTCGATTGCAAGCTTGTCAGATACCCAGAGCAGAGGCATCCAGCTAAGTCATGCCTGAATTTCCAACCATCAGAAACAGTAAAATAACACATGGCTACTGTGTGTGTGTGTGTGTGTGTGTGTGTGTGTGTGTGTGTGTTTTGTTTTTCTTTGTTTTGTTTTGTTTTTCAATACAGTTCCCCCCACCACCACCACCACAAATTACGCAGCTTCCCACATTTGGGGAAATCACACAGGTCAGCACATCCAGAGTGCAATGAATAAGCCTCACCCTGGGAAAACCATCTTCATAATCATGGCATCTCCCCTGATACATGGCTATTGTTTTAAGCTATCCATAGGGGTAATTTGTTACCAACAACAGGTAACTAATGCACCGCATCAAGCCTTTCAAGGTGATGGAAGTGGAGTGACTGTCTGGGTTGCTGACTGGAAGCTGGAGCAGAACATCTCAGAGAACTCGAATTGAGGTGGAATGAACCTCCTGACATATCAGCTTTGCATAGAAATGTATAGAAGCTGATTGGGATCAGAATGTATAAAGCTTTGGGACTATGTTTTTAACATTACAGGTATTGCTAAATTTGGTCTTGTGCATTGAAGACAGATGGAGAATTCTCTACAATTAAAGAGTTTCAATACAAGGAAAGCATGAATTAGCAGCACAGGACACTAACGGAGGCTGAGAAATGAAGCAAAGGAAAGCACTCAAACAAGATTAGACTGTATGTAGACCATCCCCTTAGCTCCTCTGGAAAGAGCTCCCACACAGATCTCAAGTCAGAAAGTATTAGAAATAAAGCTAGAGTATCATGGTTGTGGGAGCTGCACATGAATTATAGTGTGTGTGTGCACACGCACACACAAACACACACACAGATTCCAGAATTAAATCCAAGGCTGGTCACTGGTAGGATGTGCATGTCTAAACAGCCATCAGTGATCAGCAGGGTCCATATGAAAAGGAGCTAACCTGTGTCTGCAATGCCTGCTATGTGCCAGGCACTCTCGCAAGCTAATCATTCATGTACCATCAGTGAGCACATGAGATAGGTGCTATTATTATTCTCACTTTGAAAGTGAAGAAACGGAGACTTTAAATAACTTGTCAAGTCAAGCACCTGCTGGAAAGTGGTAGAACCAGGATTTGAGGGAAGGCAATCTGGCTTCAAACCCACGTGTTACCACTACTTTAAAATGGATTTCTGATAAGCCTCTCTATGAAGAGGGAGCCAAAGAGTTGGTAACTTTTTAACCCTTCAGGTAAGTAAAAGACAAGAAAATAACTCACCTCTTGGGACAAGAGAAGTAGGGTGGGCAGGACATACGCTTTCCTTTCCAAACCTACTCTCTGCCCTTATTCACCCACCTCTGCGCTCTAGAAAACTGACCAGTGTGAAGTGCAACAATGTTCTCTTTTGGCCTCTAGTTTCTGGTTAGATTTTGCCAACTGGAGGCACATGCAGGAGTGTGGGCAGGGGGAAAGCCTCCAACTTTTTTTCTTGTCCAGTATCCTCTCTCTCTGCAAGCTCAGAGCCTCTGCAAGCTCAGAGCCTCTGCATTTCGGCCCTGTTAGGTCCTAGTCACCACTCTCTACCCTGGTCCCTTAAGTCCAAAACAAAGTGTGGTAGCCAGTCTCAGGATACTGCAATATCCCTCTTGAGTCCTAATCCTGTTGTACCTTTGTATAGTCTTTTCATTGAACTTTCTTCTCTTGTTTGGATGTAGCAAGTGCCTTCTGCTAAGACCCTATGCAGATCTTAGGGCTTACCTGCCACATCCAGAAACCTTGCCTAAAAGTTTTGGGGAAGGAAGAGTTCAAAGATAGCACTGTTCATGTCACTCGTATATTCTTCCCATAATGCCCCCTGTGGTCTTTAGTCAAGTTCTCATGAAAAGAGGAACATAAGGGTTCCAATAAAATGAAAGATTATATCACCAGAGGTAAATGAGAAAAC
This sequence comes from Lasiurus cinereus, assembly GCA_011751065.1. Lineage (NCBI taxonomy): Eukaryota > Metazoa > Chordata > Mammalia > Chiroptera > Vespertilionidae > Lasiurus > Lasiurus cinereus. Next base: position 7,168,511 of record JAAGEH010000101.1, read on the forward strand.
AAAATAAGAGATGACCCAGGGGCCAAATAAAAGATTACGAGAGGCCCAGTGCACGAATTTATGCACCTTGAAAGGAACTGTAGGTCACGAGGGGTGGGTCTTGGCTCATCCTCCATGCCCTGGCCTGGCCTGGCCCCTCCCATTGTTGCCTCCGGCCCACTGTCTGCAGGTAGCTCCACTCCTGCTGTGCTGCCGCTGCAGCCATCACTCCCATGTGCTGAAGGTGCTGGCCCCACTCACACCTGCTGACAGCATGGAGTGATCTGGGCCAGTGTCAGGCATCAGCAGTGGGTGTGAGCAGCAGCTCTAGAGCTGGCTGCAGGTGTGAGTGGAGCCAGCACTGATAGTGGGTGTGAGAGGTTGTTGCTGGCCTCAATCACCCCTCAGGAGCAGGGTGGAGGTGAAAAAGTCCTGAGGGGTGATCAGGGCCAGAACTGCCTCTCACTCCCACTAATAGTGTGCAAGTATCTGGCAGGACAATGGCATGTGGGAGCAAAAAATTTTCAGTAACCACCAGAGGCTCACCCCATGACAGTGACTGATGCCCCACCTTGGTCTGGTGCCCCCACTCACCTGCTCAACCATCCTGCTGACGCTGATGCCCACAATGTTCTGCATGTGCTCCCTGGTGGTCATAGCAACCTGTTAGTTAATTGTTCTGCCTTTCGGTCTATTTGCATATTAGGGTTTTATATATATATATATATAATAGCTACACAGAAACAGCTTTCCAACAAGCCTGGGATCCCTTAAATATTTAGATTTGTAGGGTTGCTTCTCTAGCTCTTTTGCTATAAAAGACTGTAAACCATCACTGTGACCAATTATCTGTGATTGTGATTTCAATTGATGTGACCCTGGGGGAAACTAACATAATATATATTTATGCTGTTGAAAATAATTGTTAATTTGTATAATGTTCAGAAGTAAAATAGCTCCTTTAGGTATACTAATAAGGAAAATAGGTTATACACAGCTGACAATTTAGTCAAAATCCTGGTAAGCCAGAGTAAACAATTTTAGAAGGAAAAAAACCCAAATAGCTTGTGTTGTGGCAGTCAAGGAATTTACGTGTCTTTCATTTGTAATGAATCCCCACATAGCTCATGTAGAAGGATGTTAGTCATCTCACTGAGCATTAGAGCCTGAGCACAAGGAGAATGAGAATGGTCCAAGTTCACTAGGAAATACTTAACTGCTATTGCTCAGTCTCATTCTGGAATTTATTTTCAGAGGCCAGGGTCAGCAAACTACAGCCAACAGGCCAAATCTGGTCTCCTGTCTATTTTTGTAAATAAAGTTTTATTGGAACACAGCCATGCCCATTTGTTTTCATATTGTCTATGGCTGCTTTCCACACTACAATGTCAGTGTTGAGTAGCTGCAAACAGAGAAAATATGACCCACAAAGCATAAAATAATGCTATTTAATCCTTTATATAAAACTAAAGGCCCAGTGTGTGAATTCATGCACTGGGGGAAGGGGGGTCCCTCGGGATGGCCAACAGTCCAACGCCACCTGCTGCTCCTGCCTGCCATTCTCACTCATTCCAGCCCCACTGTGACTGCTGCAGGCTTGCTCCCAGTCAATCCTGACTGGAAGAGGCTCGTGCCATCATAGCGGTGCTCATCAGCCATGAGCCCTGAATCTGGCACCTGTCATGAGAAGGGGGTTGGGGTATAGGATGCAACTGGCCCTCTGGGTGGGCAGTGGGATGCCTTTGCTGGTCTGGGGTCTGTATCTATCCTGCTGGTGTTCGTGTCGCTTATTGGGAGCACCTGGCAGCCAGTTTTATATTATTTCTTCCTTATGGAGCATCTAGGGAGGGGGAGCGGCTGTGGTGCCTGAGGCTGACTTCCAGGAGGCCAGCCACGCTATCAGGATCATGCCAGCAGTGCCGTTCCAGCACTGCCTGGCCTGTTCTCCAGAGATTGGACCTGGAGGAATACTGAGGGAATGAGTGGCTGCTACTGGGCTGATGGGCCGCCAGGATGGATCAGTCAGCTGAGCAGCACTTCTACTATGGAAGCACATTAACCACTAAAGGGAAACTCCTGCTTTGAGTGTCTTCCCTCTGGTGGTCAGTGCATGTCATAGTGACTAGTCAACCTGTGATTTGGTCATTCAGTTGTTCAGTCACTTAGGCTTTAATATATATAGAAGTTTGTGAATCCCTGACCTAGGCTATCAATAGCTATTTTCCTTGCCTTTCTTAAAATTTTAATAACAAAATGCATTACACTAACTTTTCATTTCTTCCTTTACTTCCTCTGACTCCATGGCGATAAGTAATCTAGCTAATACTGGACTGCACAACTCAGAAAAAAGAGGATAGAGAAGAACAAATCCAAGACAATAGCTAGGAAACAGGTGTCTATCTACTTCAAAGAAAAATCACTTTATTTTTTCTAAGCTTCTGTTGGATTGCAATAATTCCTTCAAGCTTTAAACTATGAGTTAAAGGGTCTAAGGTATACTCCTTACAAATGACTAATGTTTTATATTGAAAAAAATGTAAATAAATTTAAAGAAAATACTGATAACAATGAAATAATTGCCTCAAAACTGCTCTTTTCCAAATTAATCTTCCAAAACTCACATTTTAGGCATACCAATTTTCTATCCAAGGCTTTAAAATATTTCTTCTGTCCAGTGATACAGAATGATCTATCCTATCTAATAAAAGAGTAATATGCAAATTGACTGCACTTCTGCTATACCCACAAGCCATGCTCACCAGCCAATCAGGAGCCAGTATGCAAATTAACTCAACCAAGATGGCTTACGGCCACATAGAGAGCAGGAGGGAGGCTTGGGTTGCCCCTAGTGATGGAGGAAGCCAAGCTTTCCACACACCCTGGCCAGCCCAGGCCTCCGTTTAAGGCAACAAAGTTTCAATGGTTGCCACCACTGAGCGAGCAGAAGGCTTGGCTCAATTCCAGGCTACAAAGTTTCAATTGTAGAAGATAAATAAATCCCAGATACCAGGGCCTCTGCTTGGGTCACCAGAGGACATGGCCAACCTGCAAACCATCACAGGTGCCTTTCCCAGGCCTCCCCATGCCTCAAAGGAACCCCCACCCTGATCTGGGACACCCTTTAGGGCAAACCAGTAGGTCCTCACCCATATACTAGGCCTCTATCCTATCTAATAAAAGAGTCATATGAAGAAAGACCATCACTCCAATACACAAGATGACTGCCCTCATGTGGTCAAAAATCCATAAGATAGCCACCACAAGATGTCCAGTAGGGGAGGGCATTTGGTAGGGACCAGGCCTGCAAGGGATGGCAGTTGAGGGTGACCAAACCTGCAGGGGAGGGCACTTAGGGGTGACCAAGCCCACAGAGGAGGGCAGTTAGTGGTGACCAGGCCCACAGGGGAGGGCAGTTAAGGGCAAACAGGCTGGCAGGGGAGCAGTTAGGCATTAATTAGGCTGGCAGGGGAGTGGTTAGAGGGTGATCAGACTGTTAGGCAGAAGCAGTTAGGGGCAATCAGGAAGGCAGGCAGGTGAGAATTGGGGAGCCAGTAGTCCTGGGTTGTGAGAGGGATGTCTGACTCCACGACCTGGTAAAATTGGGCCTAAACAGGCAGTTGGACTCAAGGGGTCCCATATTGGAGAGAGAGAAGGCTGGACTGAAGGAAACCACCCCCCATGCACGAATTTTGTGTACCAGGCCTCTAGTGTGTGTGTGTGTGTGTGTGTGTGTGTGTGTCTAAGTGTCTGTCTGACTGGTCACTATGACATCCACTGACCACTAGGGGACAGAAAATGCAGGATCTGCCATGACATGCACTGGCCATTTACAGAGAAATGGCACCTTGGACCTGGGATCCATAAAGCGACACTCGGCTTCCCCTAAGTGGTACACAGGCCCTGCCACCACTCTCAAGCGACAGCCTACCAAATCACAGCCGATGCTGCCAAGACCCCATAGTGCAAAATAAGGCCCACAGCCCAGCCCAGCTCAGAAATGGTGGCTGTGTGAATGACACTGATATATGCCACAACATGGGTGGACCTTAAAAATATTTTGCTTGATAAAATAAGCCAAACACAGAAGGACAAATATTGTTAATTCATTTTATGAGGTTCCTAGAATAGGCAAATTTATAGTAATAGGAAATAGGCTAGGACTTGCCAGAGACTGGGGAAAGAAGGGCGAGAGTTATGGTTAATGGGTACAGAGTTTTTGTTGGGGTTGATGAAAGGCTGGGTATAGATCGTGGTGATAGTTACATACATTATGAACATTGTAATGTCACTGAATTGGACACTCATGAATGGTTAAAAAGGTAAATATGATGCTTTGTATATTTTACTACAATAAAAATGTTCTCCCTGGAAGTAGTCCTGCAGCAGGAGAAACTGCATCACAAGGTAGGTGGGGCCACCCTGGATGTGGAGGCTGAAAGGTCTGAAGTTGCTGGGATAACCTCGAGAACAGGTTATCATTGCTTAGCAAACACAAGTCCTTCCCTGCCCTGTCTGGGTCCTGGCAAATGTGTACAAAGCCAACTGTTCTTAAGCACCGGAATCCATCCACAACACACTGGCAGCGCTGAGGACACCCTGCCCTGAAGAGTGAACAGCCATTCTATATAGAGCCAACGCAGAGGACACGCCACAGAAAATTGATTGATTCTTGTATCAAAAATCAATTTTGCTTAGAATGAAAAAGCTTGTCTCATTCCTGGGAAATTGACCAAAAGATAGAGAAATGATGGAAGATCAACTGAAAAAGAGGATGTTATAAAGCAGTTAGAGGTTGTGTTTTGAATCCACTAGCGCCTCTTGCTCAGCCTACTTACTGCTGTATCTCCAGCACAGAGCTGGCACGGCTTACTCAGAAAAGCATCTGTCAAATGGAGGCACGGCCTCCACATCAAACTCCCAAACTGGATCATCTTATTATGTCCTTGTACACAGTGGGTGATTAAGTCAGTTGGGTGTAACTATGATTTTGGTATATGTGTCTTGAGTCATTTTCCCAGGACAGTTAATTAATGACATCAGTTAGAATTTTCCCCAGGTATAACATTAGGGTGAACCACTCGGGATGATGTTAAAATTGATTGGTTAAGCTCAATAATGACATAATATGTAATATCAGTATCCCCTTGTCAGTTACTGCTTTCACTGACTCGTCTTGAAAGTCTTCTTATGCCTTTAAATTTTAATAATTTTGTTTTAGTTTTGCTTAAGAACAATCTATAAACAGCATTGAAACAAAAGTCCTAATTTGTGCTCATGACTGTAAACAGTAAGAATGTATTAGTAATAACACAACAATAATAATTGAAGTTCCTGAAATGGACAAGAAGAAAGAAAAAAGCTTCCATAATGAATAAATGTGATTCTAATTTACCAGAGTTCTGAAGTTCACCTCGACCACAAGAAAAAAGGCCCTTTTTGTCGACACATCATTGCCATTATTTTTTACCTACGATATACGTTATGCAACTTTACGAGTGAAAAGTTGTAAATGGAATTCAGGAATCAGGAAGATTCTGTATAAACAGAAAGAACAGTCATTTCACACAAACAGGTCCCTGTATTGACAAGCTGACATGTACAAATATAGACACCATTCAAGCAGGGCTGTGGAGAGAACCATGTCAAAGCTGATCAATTATTCATCACCCAGTCTGCAGAGAGAACACTATCAGGTAATGATCTGTAATTATTAATAAATAATTCAAGCTTTAATAGCCTTGAAATGAAATGCTTAATTGCATCACAACATAATTAATGAAATTAGCTACAATGTTTGAAATGAGAATTTTTTTCAACCTTTCTTTCTTACATTTTTCTTTGCCCCAAATGCTCTTAATCCAGAGGATAAATAGGGTGATTAAATTGGAAGAGTGGGAGTGTGTGCACCCGTAGTGTGTGTTTTAGTGTGGGGATATGTATGTATGTGGATTTGTTCTGAGACTCCTGACATCCAAGATATTCTGGGAAGTGGAGAAATGGGTTTTGTCAGCTCATCCCCGACAGTAACCCTACACTGACTGTCCCTCAGGTTGGTGCAATATTTAATGCAGCTTCATGATGGGCATGGGGAGGGGGAAGGGAGAGAGAAGAGGGGCAAAGGAGAAAAGGAGGGAGTGGTGCTGCAAACACAAAATAAAATGAACTCCTGGCCCTTCAGAGTTCATGGTTTATTGGGCAACAATAGTTAAAATAAGATGCAAGACACAGACTCTTATTTACAGATTTTTTGCTAAAACTTAAAAAGTCAGAAGCCAGACTGGTGAAGACTAAGATCAGTAGGTATACAAGTGAAAGTGAAGCTTTGTGGACCCCAATAGCTCACAGGGCTCCAGGTCCCACCTAGCACTGACTCCACCAGCTTTGTCGCTATGGCATCCACAGTGGTTCAGAGAGCTCTGAGTGCCTCCACAATATCACTAGGCTTCCAGACTTTCTCGTTTCAGGGAATCCAGGCTCTGGCCTCTTGCTTACTATCTGCTCCCAAATCAGAGAGGCTCTTAAACCTTGCCAATCCTTGAAAGAGGACTGCAAGTGGAGAAAGGCTGAGAAAATGTGTATATAGGGGGATGGTAATATTCTCCAGGAATGTGTCCTGGAAGTGGGCAGTGTGGAGGAGAGACAGTCAGGGCTAAGTCTACACAGGCTAGAGAGCAGGAATTCAACTGGGTGGGATGGAAGGGAAGATAGGACAAAAGACCAGAGGAACAGCAATGTGTTCAGAGTGGTTGTTCAAGGGAGTTTGAGATTGCCATCTACTTCTACCAAGCCCTGAGCCAGATGATAGTCTACTTACTTACAGATATTTACTCATTTCTTGTATCAATCATTCTGTGGAAGAAGTGTTATCACTATCATTATTCCTCTTTTACAGAAGAGGAAACCAAAGCATAAGACTGGCGCATAATTTGCCCAGAGACACTCAACTAGTCAGAGCTGGAACCGAGGCTTGAACCTAATACTTCTGGCTCCAGCGTCTACCTAATTGTCTTATGTGCTCTCTCAAGTTATATCAGAGGGAGCTTGCTCTGAATTCTTCACCTATGGTGGTTGTATAACCATCCACTCTCTTCCCATGTCACCAGAGTGAGAGGAATATACTTCTTTATCATCTGACTTTGCACTTGGCCCTAGACTTGCTTTGGCCAATGGCCCAGTGGATGTGACTTGAGGAGAGGGATGCAATGTGCTTGTGTGGTTGGGTTTATGCTCTTTCTCTTGCCTCTCTCCATGAGTAGACTGTCTTAGGTGGCCACTAGATCAAGGAAATTATTAGACATTCAGAGAAAACTTGCACTCAGTCCTCTGCTTGAAGCTAGGCTTAGGCAAGCACAACACCAAGGAGCGGAGCTCCAGTTACCATCCCATCTGTAGCCTGAAGTAGAACTAAACCCCTTGACCTGCACACCAGTGACCATAGAAATAAAAGCTTATTGTCCTATGCCACTGAGATCTTGTGGTTGTTTGTTATGTAGTATTACTATAATAGCTGACTAATACTGCTTCACCATCCCACCCTCAGGCATTCCTAGACATGGACACTGAATTATTTTCAATATTACTTACAGTGCCAAATCAGGGCAGCTTCAAGACAAGTTCTCAATCCCTTATTTCAACCAGATGGCTCCCCTTGGGCACTTGGAGCAGAAATTCTGGAACAATCACAGCATTGCTAGCAGTTAGAGCTGGGCTGTAAATACATCTGTCTGACTCAGAATCCTAGAATTCAGCCACTGAATTAGAAGGCCCATCAAATATGAATGAACCTATGCCACAGTCCCAGCTGAAAGTGCTGGCCAATAGCTACAGGCAATGAATCCAGATCCGTCTACACTACCTCCAAGCCACTACTGTTGGCTCTTCCACCTCTTATTTCTCTGACTGATTTTGTTTGGCTCTATGCCTGACTCCCCTTCCTCATTTAGCTTTAAAACATGGATGAACTGATTTGAGATAAGGTCCCTGTCTCTGGTCTCAGCACCATCTGTGGGACACAATTTCTAGGATTCTACCTTTAACCCAAACATATATCAGTCCCAGGTGAGATGCTTTCATACCAATAAAATTTTTCCAGTTTGGCCCCTCCCCTTCCATCTATGGAAGAGGATCAGGTATCTTGGGCCTAACTCAAATTCAGACTCTATACTGAGTATTTAACACATAGACAACTGAGCTGACCCCCTGTAAGGTGAAAGGAGCCATGTGTTGATTAGCAACAATGGGGTAGGGCCATTGGAGAGGATACAGAAGAGAATCCCACTCAGCAGGTATTGTAGGAGCCCCAAAGACCTGTATTGCTAGGTGCAGGCAAGAACTTTGAGAGGTACTATCCAAGATCCAGAGTCCAGAAGACACAAGGAAGGCAGGCATGGCCCTTATTAAACAGGATTGGAACTCTGCCACATTGCTCCGGGGGGTCAGAGTGACCTAGCCAGAGGGAGGCTGGTCTGGCTGAGGCAGAGGCAAGGGAGACTATGAGAAACCACACTGCTGCAAGGATCTTGCCATCCTGCCTCTGGCACTTTCTCAAACTGGACATCTCACCTGGCTGAGTGAGCCAGACTTGCTCTGAGGGCACCCGCCTGTCCCATCTGGTCACACCTGGTCTGAAAGCCCTGTTGCTTTCAGCATGCCTGGAATTATTTTCTCATATTTCCATAGCCTTTTATATTTATATTTATAGTGTAGTACTCAATCATTTTAACTCAAGCTTTTAGTGCTGAAAGGTAAAGGAGGTTATTGAATTTCTCTTCCTCTGTACCAATGAGAAGCATAGTTCCCTTCAGTCATCAATAAATTATTATTATTATTACTATAATAATTATTTTAAAAAGAAAATTGCCGTGTGGGCCTAAGATTATATCTGATTTAAAGTGCACTTTAAACATGTGATACACAACACCCTACAGGAACTGTTTACAATCTCTGATTTGGTGTAAAAAAAAAGAGAGATGCTGGAAGGTAGATTCAATCTTTTTCAGGGTGATCCTAAGAATGGCTAGAATTTAGAATTTACTCATCTGCTGGTTTTGTGCAGTATTCGTTCAATGAATGCAGTTACTGCCACCTTGGCCTTATTATACTGCAATTTCTTACATGAACAAATACATCCATGACACTTCAGAACTGGCTCTTAGAGAGATTCTGGTTCAAACCCCTTATTTGGTGGTGAGGAAACTGAGATCAAGGAAAGGAAAGGATCTTGGTTCTCTGAAGAGTAGACCCAAATCTCAGGAAATCTTCTTGATGTTGAGGATCAGGAGTGAGGGTGGTGGTGGAGTGTTTAGGAGCTTGGGCTGTGCTGGCAGAAAGCATAGGTTTGGATTCTACCTCTGAAACTCACTAGCCTTGCAACTTAACTTCTGTATGTGAGGTTTCCTAACTGTGAATGAGGATAAAACAACACTTTTCATCATAGTGCTACCATATGTTTACATAAGATAACCCATTCCAAATCTTCATTGTACTCTGTAGCATAGTGCGAAATTTTGATACCTATGAGTTGCTAATGAATAACCTGTAGAGTGTTCTGGGGGTGGGGGGGTGGGGGGGAGTGGCCAGGACACCAAGAAGGTGGAAACCACTCCTTAAAAACAAGAAGATTTTGAGAAATGGAGCCTCAAGGTAAGACATAAAAGGAAAATCCTGTGGTAAACAGGTTCTGGGGACTGTTATGGACTGAGGAATTAAAGTTATCCTTTTGCCCCAGAGGCCAGAATTGATGCACAAAGCTTTGACCCAGTTACTCAAAGTTCAAAATTCTCTGTTGTCTGTGGGAGCAAATTCAGCAAGTGAACCAGGACCCTTTGTGATCCACCCTTGTAATAATCTCCAACCTTCCTTAGCATCATTTCCCTTCATGAACTCTGTGTGTGAGTCAAATGGAAATATATTCTTAGACCACCTATGGTTTCCATTCTCCACATCTTTATCCACCATATTTACCCTTCACCCTGACCATTTCCATTGGTCAAAAATTGTATCCACCTTCTTAACCTCAATCAGAAGCCCTTTTTCAACTTATGATCTCCCACAGCAGCATACCTTTCTGACTCCTAGACCTTTGCACCTTGGCTTGTTTGCCAGGGAAGGACAATCTCTGGCTCTGACGCCTCCTTTCTGTGGTACCTGGGACCACAGGAATTCTTGGAGTCCGTTAGAGCCTCATTTCCCCAGTCGCTTCTACTTACACACTTTGACCAGAAACTTTTCCTGAACCTTTCATAGCTGCAGTCTTTTCTATGAAATGGGCACTGTGGAATCTACTGTTGGATTCTGCAAGGCTCCAAGTCCTGAACTCCTGCCTTGCTCTCCAGGACTACTCTATTTGGTTCTTGAGCCAACTCTTTACTCCAAGCTGCAGCCTCTGCCCCAATATTTCTTTCTATGCCACCTGGTAAACTAGACAGATATGTGCACAAAATTTGTGAATACCCACACACTCTTCCCCCATCAGGTCTAGGCCAGAGGTAATTGTGACCAGATGACTCATGCCCCATGTCCCTGGATCTGTCTCAATAGCCAGCCCTTCACAAACCACACAAGAAGTGAATGATGCCGAAGATGAATATATTGAATTATTTGCTCTTCTTGGTAAATAAGGAAAACCTAATAGGAAGACCTAATGTTATATCTTTTACCAGCACTCTCCCTGCACACATCTATGTACACCCTCCAGTAGGGGGAGCAGTTTGAGTTAAGAGCCCGCTGTATAGTAGGATTATTATGATCATTAAATGAGAAATTAATGTAAAATAACCTTCACAGTGGTCCCAAGAAGAAATTTGAGTAATGTTAGGTCTCCTTATTTTGTATGAGTTAGCAGTAATAAATGTCTTTCACATAGATGAACTAGTGATTAATAGTTGCAAGTGAAATAGAACAATGGCTAACATTGCATAAAACCAGATGTAGTTCAATGGTGAGAAATCTTCTAAAAAAAAAAAAATACCCCCCAGATGAAGGGGCTATTCCCAACTGTGAAAGAAGCTTCTGGCAGGTACTCAGGAAGAGGCTAACAAACCATTTGTCAGCCTCGCAGTGAACAACATTTTGGGGGCAGTGACATTGGCCTGATGTTCTCTTTTGGGATTCCTGGATTTGGATAATAATGTAAGCTAGAGTCAGCCAAGGACCAACGCTCATTCAATAGGTATCCCTAAAACAATGTGTGTTGGCCTTTCCATGTTCCAATCCTGATTTACTAATCTTCCTAAACATGTAACTCCAGCCAAGCTAATCTACCTACTGTCCTCTAAAAGCTGGTTGGAATTGCTGTCTTCCCTGTTACTTTTCACTAATCTGTTCACCAATCACACTCTATTAAAGATTCAGCTAAAGTTCAACCTCTTATGTAAAATCTTCTCAAATGATATGTCCTGAAGCCACCCACTGCACTCTGAAATCCTATCACCTCTACCTGCAAAACGTATCCATTACTCGAGCACTTCTCACCACCACCATTACTACCTCTGGTTCAAGCCACTGCCGCCTTATTTTCCCTAGATTACTGCAATGCTTCTTAACAGCCCTCTTGCTTCACCTCTGCCTCTCCGGGATACATTCTTAACACACAGCCAGAATAATCTTTTCAGGATTTAAGAAAGTCACATCATCTTTCTGCTCATAGTTTCCCATTTCACACAAAGGAAAAGCCAGAGTCCTTACAGCCTCCCACAAGCCCTTCCAATTTTATTTTGACCTTTCTTCCTAATGCCCCTTCCTCAGTCCACTCACACCATCATCCTTACAGAGCCTTCCTTAAATCTGTGCACTGGCTATCCCTCCTAAGTGGGGTGCTATCGGCCACTTCCTTATGGCTATCACCCCCACTTCATTCAAGTCCTTGCTCAGCTTCCTTCAAGTCCTTGTTTCCCTTCTAAATGAGACCTACCCTGATCCCCCAGTATTTAAAATGTCAATCCAGCTCCTCCTGACACTATGTCCATAGCATTTATTACATTATAATATATCACACACTTCTTATTTATTGTGTTTAACTATTTATTTATTACTAGAGGCCTGGTGCATGAATTTTGTGCACCGGGGGTGGGAGGTATCCTTCAGCCCAGCCTGGATGTCCGACTGCCCGTTTAGGTCCAATCCTACAATCGGACCTAAACAGGCAGTCGGACAGCCTTCTCACAATCCAGGACTGCTGGCTCTCATCTGCTCACCTGCTTGCCTTCCTGATTGCCCCTAACCGCTTCTGCCTGCCAGCCTGATCACCCTTAACCATTCTCCTGATAGCCTGATTGTTACCTAACTGTTTGCCCCTAACTGCCCTCTCCTATGGCCCTGGTCACCCCTAACTGACCTCCTCTGCTGGCCTAGTCACCCCTAACTGCCCTCCCCTGCCAGTTTGATCACCCCCAACTGCCTTCCCTTGCAGGCCTGGTCCCTCCCAACTTCCCTCCCCTAATGGCCATCTGTGATGGCCAACTTGTGTCCACATGGAGACAGGATCTTTTGATCACATGGGGGTAGTCATCTTGTGTATTGGAGTGATAGTCAATCTGCATATTACTCTTTTATTAGATAGGATAGAGGCCAGCTGCATGGGTGGGGACCAGCTGGTTTGCCCTGAAGGGTGTCCAGATCAGGGTGGGGGCTCCCTTGGGGTATGGGGTGGCCTTAGTGAGAGGCCTGTGGTGGTTTGCAGGCCAGCCTCGCCCCCCAGAGATCCAAGCAGAGGCCCTGGTATCTGGAATTTATTTATCTTCTACAATTGAAACTTTGTAGCCTGGAGCAGAGCCAAGCCTTCTGCTCACACAGTCATTGAAACTTTGTTGCCTTAAGCAGAGGCCTGGGTGGGCCAGGGTTTGCCAAAAACTTGGCTTCCTCCATCACTGGGGGCAACCCAAGCCTCCCTCCTGCTTTCTCTATGGCTGTAGCCATCTTGGTTGAGTTAATTTGCATACTTTCTCTGATTGGCTGGTGGGCATGGCTGGTGGGTATAGCAGAGGTATGGTCAATTTGCATATTACTCTTTTATTAGATAGGAAGTTTATTAACTCCAAAGTAGTAATTATCTCCTATTACTCCTTTAGCAAACATCATTGCTTCTGGAACTTAGTAGAAGCTCAATAAGATTCTTGCTAAGAATGTCCCATGTGAACAACATAGTTGTTTGGGGTGGCTCATTTGAGCAGGAAAGATGTATGCTTTCAAACCTTGGTAGTGTCATCCTAGTTAATCAGATTTATTAAACATCAACTGTTAGCAGAATTTTCTGTCAGGTTCTAAGATAGAACTTTAAGGATGGTCTTGTCTTCTTGTGGAAAAGGAGAGTTAAGCCAGTTATTTTGATTATCCAGAACTCTGGTTTTTTTTTGTTGTTTTTTTTTTTTTGCCAAATTTACTCAGAACAGTATGGCTTCATTATGTAGACACTTTAGAAAAAGGTGTCTGCAGTGGAAGGTTGTCTATTTCCCAAGAGTTAATTCTAGATAATTGGATTTTCATTGCTATTGAAATTTTAAGTCAAATTCATTTCCATGGGGTGTATAATTGAAACCTCATTTAATGAGTGTTGATTCCATGGGGTTGTCAGGAGAAGAAAGTAAGATGTTATTTGACCTCTGGAAGCATGTTCTTGTATCCTAAATAGGAAACACAGCTGCCCTCCCAACTGGGCCAGCTCTGCAGCTGGGAGCAAAAGGCAGCAGATCTCCATGGACCAAGCTCTGGAAGGACTTTGCCTGCCATGCTAGGAATGCTTGGTGCTGCTTTGCACCTTGGTTTGACTTCTGCCTCCAAAGGGTCCCCTCCACACAGGGCATAGAACTTCCTCCCCTATGTCTCCAAATCTCCCTATTTTAACTGATAGCCAGGTTGTCACAGAGTGGACTGAGGTTTAGGTAAAAGGGAGACTATAAGCTGGTGAAGCAGCTACTTGCACTGAGCAGAAGTTTTGTGTAGATGTTTGCATTTATAAAGCCCTAGCAGAGTATTTGACTGGAGCAGACCTGTTACAGAGGTGAGTGGTGGGTTTGCCATCCATTTGATCTGCCCTGGAATGGCTGCTGTTCGCTGCAGAGTCCTGAAAAGCAGCCCAAAGACTGCTGATGGCTGTCATTTGGTTCTGGAAGTCTCTGGCTGAATGACTCTAAGTCACCTAAGCTTCTTGGGGTTTGTGATTTTTTAAACACGATGTTTAAATGACTGACTCTTCACCAAATAAAACATCCCAAATCTATCTAAAAGCCTGATGTTTTCCTCAGGCACCCCCTGAACCCCCATCTCACTGTTGCATTCTCACGCCCTTTCTGGTCAAGCTCAGGTTTCCCTCCAACCTGGACATTGCTCCCTGGTCCTGGGTCAGTCGCCAAGCACTGGACAGAATCCTGGATCCCACAGGTCTCACTTGGCGGCCATGATTTCTCTTCAGCACATCCCTTCCCTCAAAATGTATCACTTTATGTTGTTCTTATTTCCTTATTCCTTTGTCTCACCTACTACATTGTAAGATCCTCAAGGACAAAGAGTATGTTTTATTCATCTTTGTTTTTCTTACAGTGTTAGCATGATGCCTGGCCAGAGAGGGGGTCTCAATAAATGGGGGCTGAAAGATTGTCCCTCTGCACATGTGTCAGTCAGTCTTGTGCAGGCTCCCTATGTCTTCCTCCCCTTCCTCCACCCTAAAACCCCTACACTGTAGTTCTGGATGGAGACAGAAAGGATAATTTTTGTACAAAAGCAGCAATGTATTTAAATCGATGACTCACATAGTGGGCACTGCATAAATGTTTGTTGATGAATGAATGCCTAAAGGAGTTCTCATAGCCCCTCCCTGTCTTGACTGCCACTTCTGGCCAGCTCCTGCTGCCTCTTGCCATCTCCTGCTCATTCCCAGAAGTACCATTGCCTTGCAACAAGGACCTGATTCACAGGGACATCAAGTGGCCCTGCTGTGTCCTCGGGCAGTAGTACCTTAAGCTCACTTACAGACCATTGGTAGGCCTGGGATGAAGTCTGGATCCTGACAACTGGTTCTGATTCTGTGGCAGGTGGAGCCCAGGCCTAAGCACAAGAACTGAAGGACCCCAGCCTCCCCTTAGGCCGCATCACTTTCCTGACATGCTTCCTGTGTCTTTGTATCTCTTATGGATTAAACATCAACTATTAGCTACTCACTTGGGAAGGTTTTTGCCACTACCCTTTCCATTTATTTCTTCCACATATTTCTCCCAGGGAAGAGTGAGTTACAGAATGAAGAGAGTTGCAGAGGAAAGGGGAAAAACAGATTCTATAAATTCCATAATAAGACCTTGATAAAAGACACAAAGACCTGTCCGGTGAACTTAATAATTTCAGGTATCCAGTATTTTAAATGCAGCTTCCTGTTCAATATGTTTAATAATCACATGGAACTGAATATCCCCATTTTGCAAATAAGGAAACCAATCCTTAGAGAATTTCCTACTTGCTAAAAGTGAGGCAACTTGTATAAAAGCAAATCTGAGGTTCACAATCACCCACTATGTGCAGCCTTCTTCTGCAAACACTGCCCTCTATTCCATCCTGTATCACTGAGTTGGGAAAACCTCATCTTCCTCTTGTGCTTCTCCTTGACTCTCATACACTACCACACCCACAACCCTTCTCAAATCAGATCAGGGGAAGGTTCCCCACACCAAGCAACTCTGTGACACCAGCTGGGCATCCTACCATTTAAAATAGGGTCAGATTCCACAGGTTAAAGGCTTGGTCCCACAAGACTTCCTGCCCCTTTCGCGTCAATTACAAGTCTAGATTAATGCCTGTGCATCTGATGGATTGGCTATCCATTTGAAGTTCCCAAGACCCCCACTCAGATATGATTAATTTTTCAGAGTTCCTGTCAGAACTGAGGGGAACAGTTTACTTACTGTTTAGTAGTTTATTATAGAAGGGTCTGATAAAGAATACAGATGGATACCCAGATGGAAAAGATTCACAGGGTAGAGTATGTGAGGAGCCGTGTGGAGCTTCTATGCCCTCTCTGAAACATCACTTTCTCAGCACTCCATAAGTTCAACAATGTGGAAGCTCTTCCAACCCTAACTTTGGAGAGTCTTAAGGAGAATTCATCACATGATCCATTATTAACTCCATTTCCAGACCCACTTCTTTCTCTGGAGATCGAAGATAGGGATGAACATCCCAAGCTTGTAGACATAGCCTAGATCTTTCTGGAACCCAGCTCCCTTCCAGGGAACAAAAGACACGGCTGTCGCCAAGGACAGGCCAAAGAACCTGGGAATGCTGTGTCGGGAACTAGGGTCAAAAGCTAAATACTAGAACAAAAAAAGCTCCTAGTGCTCTTACCACTTGGAACATTACAAAGGTGTTAGGAGCTGGGGACAGAGACAAATACACAAATATACGTATTTTCTGTTATTTTACACAGTCATGAGGTCTGGTTTTCTCCAGGTTGCAGACACCGGTGCTATCCTTGGTTGGGTTGGTTCTACACCAAACTGACAAAGGGCAAGTTTTTTGAAACCACACACCTTTCTGCCATCACTTATCTTAGCCTTTGTGCTCAACATTCCCCAGAATTTGCTAAGTCCTCTCCCCAGAGTTCTTCTCTGTCCCACAGCCCCTCCCTCACTTCTGCCACTGCTTCTCCTTCCTGCCTGGCCTCTTCCTTTGGCCCCTGGACCAGATGCCATTGCCTCTCAGCAAGTACCCACTGACCTGCACCCTCAGTTCTAAAGGTTCCCATACTTAATTAGCAACTAGGATGCACATATTTTCAAGAAGTTGTTGGAATTTTTTTAGGTCACTACATTCTGGCTAAATACCACATTCCACCCATAAAATGGGCCTTTGGAGCATCATTGATGAGTCTTTCGATGTTTATACAAACTCCCATTATGTTTGTAGAACTGTGCTTTTCAAATGATGTATACCCAAAGGTAAAGGAAAGAGACAAGTGGGAAAGGTGGAATAGAGGGAGAGAGGCCTGGAGAAGGAGTACATTCGGGTAAATTTTTCTTCTCTTGTTTATAGGAAAACAATAATCTGGACTTCCATTATCTGAGCCTCTTGTTTTATCCACAAAGCAGTTTTTGTCCTGTACTTTCTGGAGTAGAACAAAGATTCTGCAAAGCCACACACCCTGCCAGCTCGGATGCAGAAATGACAGGGGACTGTCTCAGCACCACAGCAGGAGGAGTGCATGTCAGCGGAATGCAATCAGCAACGTCAAGTCTAGCGAGGAAAACTTGAGTTAACAACGCCCCTCTGCTTGTGAAAATTGTAGCTTGGAAAGGGAAAATGCATTTGAGGATAGAGGCAATAATAAAGTGTCTTCACTGAGAGGCAAGTTATGGGAAAAGAGCCTTTGTCAGCTAGATGATAGGGTTTCGGGTCCAAGGGTCTTTCTGACAGAGACAAGGAAATTCAAGGTGGGAAGGTCACAGAGAGCTGGTGTGGTGTAATGGGAAAACCCAGGCCATGGGCAGCCCTTGGGTATTCATTGGGAGGACTAAGCAAATTCCTTAACTTGTATCGTACTCAAATTCTGAGTGTATAAAAGTGATAATTGTATTCACCTTAGGGTGTTTGACAGTTAAATGAGATAATATACGAACAAGTTTCTGGTAAATATTAGTTGTTTAATCGATGTGAACTTTTTTCTCCTTTAAACTAAGCTGAAATATTGTATCCCACATATAATTGCAAAGTAGAAATGTGAAAGGTTGGAGCAAAAAAAACAAAACAAAAAAACCCCTAAAAGTCATCTAATCCCATCCCCTCATCTTACAGAGGCAAAAAGGAAAGCCCATTGTATATTTGCCAAGACCCAAAGGGATGACAATTTGTCTGTGATAGCTCAGTACCAAAGGACTATTCTGGCTATTCATTAAGGGTAGCTCCTTCCTTTTCCTTTATGTGGACACCCCATCACCATCCATAAATCTAATTTTTTCTGAATAGTATTTGATGTGGCTTTGAGCTTGGATGGAGTAGCCATCCTTGGAACGAAGGTGGGCTTGGGGTGGGTGCTTCTTCAATTCATAAGGCCTGAGCACCGGATTAAGACATCTGACACTGCTTTTTGGAATCCAGCTCTGACACTTAAGCTCTGAGACCTTCAACAATTTAGCTGATCACTCTAAATCTCATCAGTACATTTTGGAATAATTATATTGCCAACTTCACAAGGTTTATTTTAGGATTAAATGAGATCATAAGTGTGTCAGAGGTGACTGCGAATTTTATCAAGTCTCAGACTTTTGTAAATGATAAAATACGGTGTGAATGCAATCAGTGTACACAGTTTAACATGAGGCTTGATTCTGAATGTCAGGCTGCAAACTGCTCAGAAATTGCATATTTTAGATGATCTTGGTAACTCTGTTTTGAACAATAGATGAAATGCTCATCAAAGGAGAAGAACTAAGATCAAAATAATTCAATTTTTTCTTTCATATCTCATCAGAAACCTGAAGTGCATGCAACCCCCTCACCACCCTGGATTTACTCCCTGTGCTCATAATCCAGCTGGCATGTCCCAAATTTGAGACAGGTTGCACCTCGTGTTTCTTGCTCTGCCTGGCTCCCCAGCCACTGCCCTGGTCACTTTATTGGCCAAAGAAGCAGAAGCACCTGTGGAAGCCAGGCAGCTGCTATTGGACCGCAGGTCAGCCAGCATTTCCTGTAGGATTCACTGGGCAGACATCCCCTCAGACTGAATCCCCTGGCCCTCAGCCATCAGGAAGAAGATGGCAACAGTAACAGAGGCCAGCATGAAGCATTTTATTAGGCAATCATATATTTTTATTAATATTGGTGATGAAGCACTTAGCTTTTATTGGGAGTTTTAATGTTTCATCTTGTCACCTACTTTATCGTTACACCAACCTACTGCCTGCTGGGGTGGCCTTGCTTGCTCTTCTGTTCTGTGCAAAATCCTTCCAGAGAATTCTTTTTCCTAAGCTTCCCACCTGCTTAAGGAGACACAGTGTCATCCAATAACAAACATTGCTCATAATTTTTATATCCTTGTTATAACCTGATGCCCTCAGAACATTACCACGAGGTTAATGGTTTGGCTGAAGCAGGAACAATTGGTCAGCCTAACAGGGAGAACTGGCCCTTGGTTTGAGGAGCTAAAGTGTTTGGGGATATGAGGAGCAGCTTCTCTCTGCTCCTGTGGGAGAGGAAGGTGAAGATTTTAGTGTTCAGGGCCCTGAGAGACCCTCTCATCACCAAGACTCCTCCCTGAGGGAGCTGAGGCAAGATGGAGAATAGCTTGAGCAATATCAGGGTAGGGCCCTGGACATCTGGTTTCCAGACCAGGGTTTGTCTACTGGGCGCTGTTGTCTTCACTGATGGGCATGGTCCACGCTCCAGCCTTGAGAAGGCTACAGGGCAGCATCCCATTCAGAGTACTCCCATAGGATACTGAGGAGCCAGCCAGCTGTCCCACCTCCAGTTTTTCAGGTCAGGAAATTGTGGTGAAGGGAAAATAAATGATGACTAACCTGAGGTAACACAATATTTCATACCAGCCAACCAGTTCCCAAACCAGACAAAAAACATTGGCTGAGCCCAGGGCCCCATGGCATCCAACACTGCTGGAACCCCAAAAGGAAAAACATCACTTTATTAAATACCTACAGTTGCTAGTATGGTGTTATCTAACACTATTTGCAAGAGTGGCATTGTGGGACATACATATGTTATCACAATAACTACTCTGCATTTTCTGTGCAGTGTGGTAAACTGAAAGTGCTAAAGCTTTATAATCAGAAAAGCAAAAGTTCAAATTCTGAATTCACTCTGTAACAGCAGAATGATCTTGAGCCTCAGTTTCTTAATCTGTGAAATGAAAATAAAATCACTCACCTTAAGTGGTGAGAGAATTCAGCCAGGCACTGTATGTAAAACACGTTGCCACTGGTACAATGGCTCTGGAATAGATGGTAGTTATTGTAATGAATTACATCTATAGTGAGAAGAAAGGTGTTAGGATTGTGGCACTGCTCAGGGTGCACAAGACTTCCAAATCCCTTTCATGATCCATGGTTTCCTTGCTTCTTAGCTGCCTAAAAAAAGAGCTACATTGGACATCAAGAGTTTATAAAGAGCCTGTTGACTTTGAATTTGTGTTACTGTGGATACACAAATTCTTGCAACAGTAAAGGGTTGACAATAAGTTATCAAAGGTAATTTATTAAATAGGAAAAACAGAGTAAGCTGGAAGATTGATTTTCACAAAGGGATCCAGGCTGAATGCATCAAAAAAAGATAGGAAGGCAACTCCTGAGAGAAACTCCTTTGCTCTCTTTAGCACTTTGCACAGCACTTTGTATATGTGGTTGTTGACTAATAAGTGTGTGTGAAACACTGAATGAAGCAGGCTGGTGGACCAGGGAAGTTGTTCTTGTCCTCTTTTAAGAAAGAGACTGAGAGTTGGGGGGATCCAAGGAGAGGGTTCATGCTTTCCTCTCCACCAGAGCCCCAGATGTGACAGGGATCAGGAAGATTTAACTTCTATATGCATCACCTACATCTGTGTAATATTTCTACAATATCCCAAGAAAGTTGGTTTCACAAATTAGTACCTGGGATGCTTTTAAAGGAATTTCTGAGATACGGTCAAGCAATCTTGAAACAAAATTATGTTATTGAGAATTGATTAACAAATAACAACATCTTAGTCCCACCTTGATGACACATAGAAGCAGCAGTATCTTGGGACACAGAGAGATTTGGAGACTGAGTCTGGAGATCCAATCAATTTACTTGTGCCTCTAATATGCTGAATGAACACATAAGCTCTTACAGAGTACCTCTGATGCACAAGGCTCTACAGCACACTCTCAGCCTTGGTACTCCTCCTTTCCTCCAAATCCCTCTGTGCCTCCTCTTTCCTTCTGCTCTCCTCATTTTCTCCAAGGATGCAACAAATTCTTTTTTCTTTTTTCTCTTTTTTATTTATTGGCGAGAGAGAGAGAGAGAGAGAGAGAGAGAGAGAGAGAGAGAGAACATTGATTTGTTGTTCCACTTATGTATGCATTCATTGGTTGCTTCTTGTATGTGCTCTTACCTGGGATTGAGCCCGCAACCTTGGTATATCTGAACAATGCTCTAAAAAACTCAGCTATCTCACCAGGACCAAAAGCACCAGTTTTTATAGATATGGTTTTCATCTACCTGCCAACTGGGACCCGAATCATAGAGTAGGAGGCTGGCAGGTGCCCATTCCCATATTGCTGAGGGGAGACATTAATAATCTTCTGCCAATGTACCCACTGCTTTTATCCACTGAACTAGAAAGTTACTGGTCCTTTCCACTAAGTGCCCAGCTCTCTGTCCTTCCATCTTCCAACACTCCTGCTCCATCAACTGATTACAACCTTAATCCATTTTCGTACCTCCTCATGAATGTGGGATGCTCCCTGGAGGTCCATGGAAGACATTTAAGGTTGCTAAGCAAACAGAGAGTTAGTTTCTTCAGAGTTTTAGTGACCTGTTCCTGTAGTAACTGTATCTGCCTTCGCTCTTCTGGTCCCAATGGAATTCTCTCCATACTGCATTTCACATAGAAGGAGCTCAGAAATGGCTCAGCCATGTGGGTGCAGATTTCAATGTGTTCCCCTCCTGTTCCAGTTGTGTGTGCAGGGAGGAGTTGGTTAAATGGAAGGGTAAACAGGGTTAAACTAAGTTTCCAACGTATTTTCTTCAGTTTTGAACTTAGGTAAAGACTTCTATCTCAAAAAGAGATTCTTATGCTTCAGTGGAAGACTATCATGGATTTGGAGCCCTATCCTCATCTGACCACCAAAGCATCCAGCAGTGCACAAGAAATGCATGCATTTTAATGACTAACAGATGTGGTTTGTGCAGAAATAGACAAGACAGCTACATACTTTTGAGAGCCACAAGCTGGTGATAAAGATGGGCCTCTCAGCAGTCATTAACCACTGGCAGAGAAACCTTTCAACAGGGCCACCAGATAAGCAACAGCTTCTAAAAACCTCAGAAAAGGGAATGTTAGATGGATACACTGCTGTGATTTTTATTTTTCTATATCACACTACCAACTGAGAGTTTGAAAATCATCCATACTAGTTAGGTCCAGAGTGTGGACGTGATATTTATTTATGTGCCCGGCTCTTTTCCTCTTAGATACCTTCTCCTGATGAAGAAGGCATCCACGGCCCACACCTGACCAGAGCTGCTCCTTCACTGCCTTTCCCTCTCTTGACATGCAACACTGGAGATCCCCTTCTTCATCAACCTTTAACTTTACTTCTGCAACGTGTGCTTCTTCCTGTTAGACTGTCTGCATGTTTGATTGGTGCTTACCTTCATTCCTTCCTACCCTCTTTAGCTAGGGCTGAAATACCTCCTCTCAGTGCCTAGGCTAAACTTTTTACCTCTTTCCCTAACATTGGGATGCAAGTAGTTAGTTGCCTGGCTCAAAAGCTAAATTTTAGTTCATCATTAAAATCACAAACCTCAAGACAGAAATGATATGCAAATATGTAAATAAGTGAAGGGGTTCAAGTATAAGGTAACAAGGAGTGGAAATCTAGAGAACAAACATCTCTGGAAAATGCACATCCAATCTAAAGACATTTGAAATACATCTTTAAATATATTTTTTATTGATTTTTTACAGAGAGAAAAGGAGAGGGATAGAAAGAAACATAGATCAGCTGCCTCCTGCACACCCCCGACTGGGGATGTGCTCGCAATCAAAGTACATTTCCTTGACCAAATCAAACCTGAGACACTTCAGTCCACAGGTCAACGCCAAACAAGTCAGAACTGAAATAATTTTTAAAATTATTATGCAGACTAAACAAAGAGCAAGTGTTGACTGTATTCAGGTTTTAAATAATACATAAAGTGAAGTATCTGATGCAATTCACATCAAAGGGACCTGAAAAGCTAGCATTCACACTTGTTACCAGGTAGGTGGTAAACTATAAAAACAACTGTGCCTTACAAATGTTAGAATAAAACGTGTGCTCAGAAATAGAATAAGACACATGTTCCAGGAGCTCAGAGAAAGAAGTAGTAATTAATTTTAATTAAGAGAACAGGAAAGATTTGCCACTAGAGCACAAGTTTAGAAAACAAAATACTCAGCCATAAAAAAGGGTAAAATCTTAAACATTTGGGAAAACAAGAATGGACCTAGAGGATATTATGCTAAGTGAAATAAGTCAGAGAGAGAAAGACACATACCATATGATTTTACTTATATGTAGAATCTAAAAAACAAAATAAATGAACAAATGAACAAACAAAACAGAAGCATAGATACCGAGAAAAACTGATGGTTGCCTAATGGGAAGGGGATAGAAAGGGCGAATTTAAGGGCTGAGAGAAAAAGTTGAAGGGATTAAGTACAATTGGTAATTACCAAATGGTCATGGGATGTAAACTACAGCACAGAGAATATAGTCAATAATGTTGTAATAACTATGCATGATACAGGTGGATATTAGAGTTATCAAAAGGATCCTTCAGAAGTTGTAAATCTAATCACCATGATGAAAACCTGAAACTAGTGTAATATTGAATATCAACCATAAGTGAAAAACAAAATAAATAAAAATGTAAAACAGTCAATGGTGTTCCATCTTCTAAAGATTTTCAGTGTGATGGCTTTATGTGCATTGTCTTTCTACCCATCTTCCAGGCAAATGTGAATCTAGGTGGTGTTTCCTTCAGACTTCTCCCATGGTTTAAAATAATTTCATATGCTGGTAGTTCCATTTGGAGTTTCTGTCTTCATGCTCTTGCTTTATAGTAACTCTATAAAAATGCATTGTGATTTATACATGTTGCTCAAGAGTCAGCCACTATGATTTCGCCAGTGTTATCTTTTTATTCACATGGCAATCAGCACAGTCACAAAACTTACCAAAGCAACCAGTGGCGATCACTCCAAAGCATATAGAGCAACATGTTTTTACTGACTTCTGCAATTGTCTGATAAATTTTTAAAGTGTGGACATACTTTAATTTTCTAGTAGAGTCCAATTTTTCAAATACTTTCATAGCAAAGTTTTCAATATTTTCTTTAAGTGTCTCTATTTCCTGCTCAAATTCCTAGTCTACCCCACTAACAAGGCAAGACAAATGGGGTCCAGTCATGAAGAGTATGGTGGAGGCCGTGGTGTGCTTTTTAACTTGTGGTACCCTCACCTGTGTATCCCAAGATCCTAATGGATCCAGTGATTCAATGACCCAATTATTTTAATCTAGAATTCATCCCTTTAAGCAATTCAGCTTGTTCACATTGCTTTTCCTCCTTCCCTCCTCAAAGGACCCTGGCATTTTTTGCAGAGCTTTTTACCTACCTTTAGTTCAGCTCAAAGTGGTTTTGATTCACAAGTGTGGTTGAGGCCAGATAACAAGATGGGTGTTGGAGAAGAGGATATGAAACCTTCATAGGCCTCTGTGTGTGCGAACAGTCCTGAATTCATGTCAGCACCAATGTCAGTACATTCCTGAGAGTTTACTCCCCCAAATAAACAATTTGGAATCATGATAGCTACACTTTTCACAATGCCTAAGACTTGGTGTTCTCCGGACTGAGCACTTTAGAGACAGTTATCATTTAATTCTCATAATAATCCTGTAAGATGACAATCATTATCTCAATTTCAAAGATTGAAACTGAGGCTTAACAGAGCTAAGTAACTTGCCCAAGGTCACACAGCTAGGAAGCAGAGAAGCAGGATTAAATCAAAGTCACTCTGGCTATAAAGTCTGAGTCTTATCCATTGTTTTATGTGTCTCCTGGTCCCCAAATCCTAGGAGAACTGGCTATAAATCACTTAGTCTTGGTGGATCTGGGCTCCTGAGCTGACCCTGAGGTGCTCTGATTTTAGAAAAGTACCTACAAGATGCTGTGGCTTTTAACTGATGGGTAGAGGTAAACATCCACTAAGACTTCAAAAATCCATGGTGAACTATTATCTAATATATCAATTTACTAATTGTGATATGGAAGTTAAGAAATCATTTCCAATTACTATTAATATGTATTTTATGTCTATTATGCACATGGTATCATGCTTCAGTTATGTATGTGGTAACCCAAATGAAAATTTAGAATGGATGGCTGAAGTGACATTATCTTAATGGGGACAAGGGAACATAGTATTGAGAACACAAAAATTCAGAACAGCTTTGTAAAGTAAGAAATAAAGATGAGTTAAGGGGGTGTTTACTTTCAATGAGATCAGAGTCTAGATGAAAAAGTAAGAGTGAACCCATAATATAGTAGAATCTTGAATTAGTAGATTAATGTAAAGTTCACAATCTAACTATACACATATACAGAGAGAGGAATAATGTGTTTATGTTAAAGATCAATAATCAAAAACATTCAGACCTTTTTAGTTTCTATTTAAACTTTTTAAAATAAAGTATTATAGTATAATATACACTTGACATATAATTGACAAATAACAAATAGGAAAAAAGAAACAAATCATAAGTATAGATCAATACGTTTTGACAAAATAGCCCTGGTGGAGTAGCTCATATGGTTAGATCATCATCCCCAAATGCCAAATTGCAGATTTGATTCCCAGTCAGGGCACATATAAGAAGCAACCAACGAATGCATAAATAA
The DNA here is from genome assembly GCA_011751065.1 of Lasiurus cinereus. NCBI lineage: Eukaryota > Metazoa > Chordata > Mammalia > Chiroptera > Vespertilionidae > Lasiurus > Lasiurus cinereus. Next base: position 7,194,105 of record JAAGEH010000101.1, read on the forward strand.
GTGGAACAACAAGTACCTCTCTCTCTCTCTCTCTCTCTCTCTCTCTCTCTCTCTCTCTCTCTCTTCCTTTCTCCCTCCCCCCTCTCTCTCCTACCTCTATCTCTCTAAAAACAACCCTCCAAAAATCAATTAAAATATTGTTGACAAAATGAATGCACTTATACAGCCACCACTTATACTACCCAAAGCAATTTATAGATTCAATGCATTCCCCATTAAAATGCCAATGGCATATTTTACAGACTTAGAACAAACTCTCCAAAAATTCATCTGGAATAAAAAAAGATCCCAAATAAGCACAGCAATCCTGAGAAAAAAGGAATAAAGTTGGAGGGATCACAATACCAGATATCAAACTATAATACAAAGCCACGGTTGTCAAAACTGCCTGATAGTGGCACAAGAACAGACATATAGGCCAATGGAACAGAACAGAGAACCCAGAAATAGACCCAAGACATTATGCTCAATTAATATTTGACAAAGGAGGCAAAAGCATACAATGGAGTCAAGACAGTGTCTTCAATAAATGGTGCTGGAAAAATTGGTTAGATATTGGTACATGCAAAAAAAACAAGAAGAAAAGAAAAATGAAACACCATACACAAAAATAAACTCAAAATGGTTAATGGACTTAATGTAAGATGGGAAACCATGAACATCTTAGAAGACTCCATAGGCAGCAAAATATCAGACTTATGACATAGCAATATCTTTATCGATACAGCTCCAAAATAAAAAACTTCTGCACAGCAAAGGAAACCATCAATAAAACAATAAGAAAGCCCATTGCATGGGAGAACTTATTTTCCAATGCTATCTCAGGTAAGGATTTAGTCTCTAAAATTTATAAGGAACTCATACAACTTAACCAAAGAAAGATAAAAAATCCATTAAAAAAATGGGTAAAAGACCTAAATAGATACTTTTCCAAAGAAGACATACAGAAGGCTGAGAAACATATAAAAACGTTCTCAAAGTCACTAATCATTCAAGAGATGCAAATCAAAACAACAATGAGGTACCATCTCACACCTGTCAGAATGGCAATCATCAACAAATCAATAAATGACAAGTGCTGTCAAGAATGTGGAGAAAAGAAACTCTCATGCACTGCTGGTGGGAATGTAGACTGGTGCAGCCACTGTGGAGAACAGTATGGAGTTTCCTCAAAAAGTTAAAAATGAAACTGCCATTAGACTCAGTAATCCCACTGCTAGAAATATATCCCAAGAAACCAGAAACACCAATCAGAAAAGATATATGTACCCTATGTTCATAGCACCACAATTTGCAATAGCTAAGATTTGGAAACAGCCTGAGTACTCACCAGCAGATAAGTGGATTAAAAATCTGTGGTGCATCTACACAATGAAATACTATCCTATCTAATAAGAGAGTGATATGCAAATTGACCATACCTCTGCTACACCCACAAGCCATACCCATCAGCCAATCAGAGGGAGTATGCAAATTAACCCAACCAAGATAGCTACAGCCACAAAGAGAGCAGGAGGAAGGCTTTGGTTGCCCCTGGCAATGAGGGAAGCCAAGCTTTCCACAAACCTTGGCTGGCCAAGGCCTCTGCTTAAGTGGTTGTGCAAGCAGAAGTTTGGCTCCACTCCAGGCTACAAAGTTTCAATTGTAGAAGATAAATCAGTCCTAGATACCAGGGCCTCTGCTTGGGTCTTGTGGGGGCATGCCAGCCTGCAAGCCACCATAGGCCACCCCACACCTCAAGGGAACACCCACCCTGATCTAGGACACCCTTCAGGGCAAACCAGCTGGCTCCCACCCATTCAGCAGGCCTCTATCTGATCTAATAAAAGAGTAACATGCAGAATGACCATCACTCCAACACACAAGATGACTGCCCCCATGTGGTCAAAACATCCTGCCTCCATGTGGACACAAGATGGCCACCACAAGATGGCCAGCAGGGGAGAGCAGTTGGCAGGGACCAGGCCTGCAAGGGAGGGCAGTTAGGGGTGAACAGGCTAGCAGAGGAGGGAAATTGGAGGTGATTAAGCGTGCAGGGGAGGACAGTTAGGGGTGAACAGGCTGGCAGAGGAGGGAAGTTGGGGATGACTGGGCCTGCAGGGAAGGGCAGCCAGGCCTGCAGGGGAGGGCAGTTAGGGGCAAACAGGCTGGCAGGGGAGTGGTTAGGGGGTGATCAGACTGATAGGCAGAAGCGGTTAGGGGCAATCAGGAAAGCAGGCAGGTGAGCAGTTGGGAGCCAGCAGCCCTGGATTGTGAGAGGGATGTCCAACTGCCCATTTAGGCCTGATCCAGGTAGGATAGGGCCTAAATGGGCAGTTGGACATCCCTCAAAGAGTCCCAGATTGAAGAGGGTGTAGGCTGGGCTGAAGGACACCCCACCTCCCCCTGTGCATGAATTTCATGCACCGGACCTCTAGTACCACTATAAAAAAAGAAAGGACTTTTACCATTTGCAATAGCATGGATGCAACTGGAAAGCATTATGCTAAGCAAAATAAGCCAGTTAGAGAAAGATAAATATCATATGATCTCTCTCATATGTGGCATATAATGATCACAATAAACTGATGAACAAAAATAGATCCAGAGATAAGGTAACACTGAACAGACTGAACTGTCCAACCTCAGAGAGAAGGCAAGAAAGGGGGGCGGGGTTTAGAGATCAACCAAAGGATTTATATGCATGCATATTAGCATAACCAATGGACACAGACATTGGGGTGTTGGGGGCTTGTCCTGGGGATGGGAGTGGCTGGAGAGGGGGTCAATCAGGGAAAAGGGAGACATATGTAATACTTTAAACAAGAAAAATAAATAAATAAATAAATAAATAAATAAATAATTCACTAAAAAAATTTTTTTTGACAAAATGAATACACCTATACAGCCACCACCCATATGAAGAAACAGACCATTTTCAACACCCAGAGTCACTTCATGCTCCTTCTCAGTTACTAATTCCCTTTTCCCAAAATAATCACTGTCCTCAATTGATTCATTTTACAATTGATTCATTTTACATTATTTTTTGAACTTTCGTACATAAGAACCTAAAGTATTATTTTGTGTCTGGCTTCAATATTACATTTGTAAATTTATCCACATTGCCACCTTTTGCAACAGTTTGTACATTTTCATTGCTGTATAATGTTCCATTTTATGACTTTTACCAAATTTTGTCCATTTTACTGTCAACAATTGGGTTGTTTACAGTATTAGGTTGTTGTGCATATTAATCATTCACTCCTTTTTATTAATTAGTAGCATTGCATTGTATGGCTATACCACAATATGTTTATCCATTTATTTGTGGATGGGCATTTGAGTTGTTTACAATTTGAGTCTATTATAAATAAAGTTGCTGTAAATGTTCATGTACATATGTTTGTGTGAAAATATACTTTCATTCTTTTGGCTAAATACCTGGGAGTAAAATAGGTGAGACTTTTGATAGGTATCCCTTTAACTTTGTAAGAATCTGCTAAACTGTTTTTCAGAAAGTGGTATTTTACATTCCCATAAGCAGCATATGAGAATTCCAGTTGCTCCACATCATCACCTACACTTGGTATGGACCACTTTCGAATTTTAGCCATTCTAGTGGCTATGTAGTGGTATCTTATTATGATTTTAACTTTTATTTCCCTAATGATGAAAATTTTGAGCAAGTTTGAATTTGCTTACTTGCCATTCATTCTCTAATAAAATCCCATATTTTTTTATTGGATTATTTGTCTTACTGTTGAGTTGTAAGAGTTCTTTATAGAGACTAGATACAAATCTTTGTTTGGATGTATAATTTGAAAGTATTTTTATTTCTTCTTTAATTTTTCATTTTTTGAAACACTGTTACTGTCATAGCAAAGTATAACTTACTTTTACATAATGAGTTTATCCAGCAATCTGAATTCATCTGTTAATTCAAATACTGTTTCTGTAAATTCTTTTTAAATTTTGAATTTGCTATGTATCATTTGTGAAATCCATTAGTCATACATTTCATTTATTCATTTATTTATTTATTTAATCGCACTGGCTTAAAAAAAAGTCCTTGTAATTGTATTGAATAGAAGCAATGATAATTGCTCATATTTTTAATTTTTCAATATTTCACCATGAAGTATAGTGTTTCCTATATATTTGTTTTAGACTATTCTGAATCATGCAAAGGGAGATTCCTTCTATTCCTAGCCTAGTATGAGATGTGTGGTGTGCCATGTTGAATGCTGTCAAATGCTTGTCTTTTATATATTAGGGTAATCCTATGCCTACCACAGGGCACAGTAGAATTTGGGGGATGATGGAACTGTTCCATAGATTGATTATGATGTTTGCATGATTGTATTTGCTTATCAAAACTTACAAAACTGTACATAATAAAAAGTAAATTTTACCGAATATAATTATACCTTAATTAAAAAAAAAAAAGATTAGTGCAAGAGCTGTCTGAAAGTCACTATGATAATTTTTCAACTTTTTGGTAAAGATGTAATGCACCTGTGTGCAGTCCCAAGTGTTCCCCAAACTTCACATGCTGGTGGGACTAATGGCATCATATGCTTGGTAACAATTCACACCTCTCTGGTTCTCACCAAGAGCTGCTTACACCCAACTCCCAACAAAGTCGCTGGCCTCTTGAAAACATTGCTTCAGTGAGGCAGTTTGTGGGGCCCTCCATCCAAACACAGTAGAGTGCCAGATTTTGAAAGAAAAAGAAATACAGGATCACAAGTTAAATTTGAATTTTAGATAAAACATAATTTTTGACTAACATATTTAAACTGTACTTAGCTTACCTAAGTACAGTATAAATATATTCATGATGCAAGAGCTACAGTGGTCAGTGGTGAGGCTGAGAATGAGCACCTTCCATGTTACCCTTGGACATAGGGGACAAGTCCTTGTGCCTCAGTGTTGTGTAGGATTTTCTGTAAGGCAGACCTTTCCACACCATCACCATTTTGTCTCCTTAGCAGGAAGCCTAGTGAACCTGTGGGCCCCACTGAGGGAGGCCACCATACTGTCTTCAGGATGACCCTTCCTCTTCCTGCATGACAGCCTTTGCTCCCAACTCAAATTGGCTCTTTGGTGAAGCTCTTCCCTCTGGGCGGGCCTGCTCCACCAGAAACACCCATACATGTCTGAAAATCGGTAAAGCTCCCACTGGAAACCTTATATATCCACATGCATAGGGCAGGGTTTAGAAGACATGAACATACCCCTTCATCTTATTAATATTTACACTTGGACCCTCGGTGAAGTCTGCAGAATAGCATGCTGCAGATGCAAATGCTCGAGAAGGTTAACTCTGGAGAGGGCAGCCCATCCAAAGCCATTCAGCATGGACTTTTTTTGTATGATGATTTTCAATGGCTCAACCAGCCAACTCACGGTGGATGCTGAGGACATGAAAGGCTTTCAGTGAGAATTTATCAAGCTGAGAGAGACCGAATGCAAGCAGAGCTTCAATGACAGGACAATCATCTGGCCTCTCCAGAAGTGGGAGACCAGGATCTGCCTGTATTTATCACTATTATCTCTTGATTTGGCTGTTTCTGTTTGTTCAACTTGACACATGGAACAGTCTCCCTTCCAAAGACTCTGAATTCAACAAACATCTGAGAGGAGATGTGTTCATCTAAAATGCATAGACTGTTTCCTCACAGGGATACCTTTTTTTACATGGACCAGTTATTATAGCTGACAGTGCCTCTGAGAACTGTGGCCAAAGGTATTTTCCATGCCCAGGTTTCAGATGCTCTCTGTGACCAAGTAATTTCTTGGACATTGTCGCTAATGCCTCAGCCATGCCACTGCCCCCAAAATGAACTCACCTGTCCTTTTCCTAATCTATGCCTCCCGGGGGATTATGCTCTTTAGCAGCAGGAGTTCAGGCTTGGGTCCTTGCACCTCTGACTGCAAACGGAAAGTGTTTTGGTAGGACTCAAGAGTTTGCCGAGTGCTTTCCCATATATCCTCTCATTCCATCCTTACCTGCTCACAAGGAAGAAAGTGTCTGAATGCTTTATATTAGGCATTTGAGGCTTGAAGTGGTTAAGGAACTCGCTTAAGGTTGGTGATTGTCAGAGCTAGGACTCAAATGTTGGCCTTTGAATTCCAGATTCATCCTGTTTATACCCAAACAGAGGCCAAAAAGTAAGAATTAGCCTTTTTTTTTTTTTTTTGGCTTGGTGCCTACAGTCTTTCAAACACTTTTGAGCCAATGTTTTAAGATTCAGAGAAGTCATGCAGAACTCTGGATTTCCACTCCTTTCAGGAAGATCTGGTATTCAGGCTTATATTAGGCTTGTTGGCAATCAATTACAGCTAACCAGCTGCCCTTCAGTCTAGAATGTAGGCTGCAGTCAGTCCCAGGGCCCACCACCCCTCACTGTACCCCTGGCACTTAACTCAGTTGTTAACTACAATTTGGCATGATGCTCAGACTGCTATTTCTCTTCAGGAAAGAAATCATTTCTTTTCATCTATGACTTTACTGAAGTCAGAAAAATGACAAGACAGATTGAGAGGACCTCATGCTTCTAGAAAAATGGACAGAGCTATTTTTAATTTTTTTTTTGTAAAGTCTAGTCTCCCATGTTTAACATGAAAACAAAGTGCATCTGTTACAGAACATGCCAGATGACCTTTTCGTGTCTCAGAAACCACCTGGGTCCTGCGAGCATGTGAGCTCAGAGTCTTCACACCCACCTGGGCTAACTCCCAAACAATTGCACACCATTCATAATGGGTCTCTAGGTCTCCAGACTCTCTCCACTTCAGCCAGCTACATACTGACTTTTACATATAATATGTCCTTGCCCACAATCATCAATGGTTTCCCAATGCTTTCAGAATAAAATCCAAACCCCTTAACTTGGTGTTAAAGATCACAGGCCAATACTTTCTCACTTAGAATCCTGTGGGTCACAGGGCTTTCAAATTTAACTCTAGTCCCATTCAATTCAACTGCAAACATGTGTACTGCCTGCTTTCTAAATATGAAGCGATATGCTTGACCCCATGAAAGGAAAAGAAAGGAAGGAGAGAATGTTCCTTGGAGTGCTTGAACTCTACAAAGGAAGATAAATCTCAAAGAATTCAAGTGAAGGGGAAGGTCGTGGTCATTAAAGAGAGGTGTCTCCAGGGTTCTGAGAAAGATAATACTTTTAATTGGTTCAGAATCTCTCTGTTTAATCTTCTGCTGTTCCCTACTGCCTGTTTAATAGCTATCCAACCCTTGTATATTCCAGCAGCACGCATTACTGTGCTCTTCCTCTTGTCTGAACAGCTCCTTCATGCAGCCTTGGCCTTTTGTAATCACTCTGCTTTGCCCACTTCATCAGCCTTCCCTGGTATCCCCCGCCCAAAGTGCACCCTCCCAGCCCCTCACATGACAGTGAGGGCCACATCCAGGCTCGGATTTTGAATCTCCTCTCAGCAGCATGTACTAGACTCTGCGGCCCAACCAACATGGAAGCTGCCAAGGGCAGAGCACAAGTCATATGTGCTATAGCCTCTCTCACGTTGAAAACAGACAATGATTCCAATAAAAATGGCTTCTTAGTTTTGCTCCCACACACACACACACACAAAAAAAAAAAATCCCTGCAGACACAAACCACTGCAATGCTGAGTTAGACAGCATTTTTTCCTAGGGCCTCTCTTGGGTCAAACAGACATAACAGTTTTCCATATTGTTCTTCTAAAAATAAACCCCCGAACCTTGGTAACCACATATGGCACACCTCCTTCCTGGGCTCCCCAGGCCCTGGTTTTTCTCTCTGCTTGGATGACCGGAATGCTAGAGGTGCAGAATTACATCTGCTTCTGGGACTTATTCTGTCGAAGTGCCACATTTTATTCTGCGGGGGACAAAATACTACGTGAGCAGTTTCCCTCCATTCCCCCTTCCTTGGCCATGGCTGCAGTGGAATTCTAAAATCCTAAACCAATTCGAATGGGAATGGTGTGTGGTAGTGGGTATTATAGGCATGAGCTGGCAGTATATATGCAAAGCAACATGAAGCAATGGTCAATATACAATCTTACAAACACCCTTCATGTAGAGCTCTCATCATAGGAATTTCTCCCATGAGGGTCAATATGTGCTAAAAAACAAAGGCTGCTGTGTAGGACTAATTTGAAGTGAGATGGTCACACAGCATCCTATAGGGAAGAATGTGAGGAAGTGAAGACGGTGAGGAGTAAAGAACTCCTGCCTGAAGCCATTAGAGGCTGAGAGGAGCACCACAGAAAGCTGTGATGGGTGGTCCAGGATATAGATGTGGGACCTCTAGAGCTATTAGATGAAGTCTACGGCCCAGAAAGGTCCTGACACTCATCATGCTTGTGAGTTCATGAAACCATGGATCTCAGAGTTGAGGGCAACCTCTGTTTATATAATGATAAAGTTGGACATGGTGTTCTTTGAACCTAGGGATGGAAAGAGGCTTGATTAGGGTGAGTGTGGCAGTGATGGCAAGATGCACAAAATGTCTTGTTGGGTCCCTGCCTCCTTGCACTTGGATGAGGTATTGTGATTGATTACCTCTGGCCAATAAAATGTTAGCCTTCATCACTTCCCGCAGCAAAAACCTTGTGTAATTCTCTTGTGTCTCTTTTCCTTCCTCATTCCCAGTGGAGCAGCTACAACATGATGGAGCTCCTACCAGTCTGGATCTATATGTCATTGCATGGAATAGAGCTCCCCAGGAGCCCACGATGGGCATGTGGCAAGAACAAGAGAAGAACTTTTGTTGGGTCAAGCCATTGAAAATTTGGGGATGTTTGTTACTGCTATAGAATCTAGTCTATCCTGAGAACTACAGTGAGCTAGAGAGTGGCGAAGATGAGAACAGAATTCAGGTTTCCAAAAGACAACTCCAGAGATGCCTGGGACAGAGAGGCTAAAGGAAAGTAGTCTTCACTTTAAATTGAGAGATTTTCACTAACTTATTCTTTCTTTCACTCTTTAACTCAGTAAAGCCCACACTTACTGCCAATCTGCTATCTATCTGTCTGTACCAGGCTGCGCACACACAGGCGGATAAGTAAGGCTGTGTGATGTTGACAGACTGGTCAGAAAGGGCAGCATGCTGGAGGGTGACTGAATGTCACATGTGTACAGCACACATGGTGTAGGACACCTATATGTACAGTGCTCTAGGATGGCTTCTCAGAACCCCAGCTGCTTCAGAGGGTCAGGAAAATTTCCCAGCTCATTTGTCTGGAAGGGTCATGAAGTTAGAAAAGGCAGAAGGGACAACACTCAGTGCTCAGAGACAAAAAGAGAGTGATGTTGTTTGGTTTCTGGGGAGAAGAAGCAGTGTTTAGATCATAATAGACCAAAGAGTTTGATTTTCTCTTTCAGGCCACAGCCAGCCATTGAAGGATTTGAAGGAAGTGACAATGGGGTATCTGTCAGGAGTCTGTTGCAACAATCCAGGTGTGTGGTGATAAAAAATCTAACCGAAAATGGGCACAGAAGGCACTGAGAAACAGGAATATTCCTCTCAGTTCAATTATTCTATTAAGGGGACTTTGGGCTACAAAGAAGAAATCTCTCTTCTGGAAAACAGCCAAGACTGTTCCCATCCGGATTCACACAGCAGAATCCTAGATATTACAAAGGGGAAATTTCGGAAATCCTGGCATCCTTCCAACATTCCTCACCTGCCCACAGAGACTCTGCAGGGATGGCCTGGGGATAATGACGCTTAAGAAAGTCTCTGAGAGAAATCAAATGTGCTGTCTCTGGTGCCATGTCCTGCCCATTAATTTATTGTGGATATTCATTAATCCGGTGTAAAACTGTAATTAACATTATCTGCTTTTCTTGGAGAAGTGCAGAGGGAGGGGAATCAGAGTAAAGCAGCAAATAACTGGGCTGATTACCACGGTCAGAACATGGTGATAGCAACGCACCTTTCTTTCCACTTCTCTTCACTGAGGGAGCTGCAAGCTTTCACGTTGAACAATTGTTTTTATCACATTATGGCTTTTTAACCCCCATTCCTACCTTTGGTCTCCTATACTTCTCACAGCCCCTCTGTGAGGCAGTTGGTGACCCATTTCACAGATGAGGAAGCGATGGCCCAGCATCCATCAGTGACATACCCAGGGTGTCCACAGGACACAAGAACTCTGCTCTCCTAATTTCAGCCCAGAGTTCACCAAGCTATAGCTAAAGCTCGGCTGTGGCACCACTGGAGCAGCAAGGTGGGCCCTGCTCCACGGGCACCTGTAGGGCAGAATCACCACCAAATGCATATGGAAGAACATAAACTATGGGGTCAGGGAGGCCTGTGCCCTCTGTCAGCTGTGTGGTCCATGACCATCAGTAAATATATCTGGGACTCCTTTTCCTCATCAGTAAAATGGGGTTAGTCCTTGTTCATCCAACAAATGTTTATTGAGCAATAAGAGATTGTTCCAGATGCTTGAAATAGAGCAGCAAATAAAACGAATGCCTTTGCTTCATGGAACTTATACTATAGTGTTTTAGGTGGGGAGGGAAGGCAGTATCTATCTCATAGAGCTGTTTTAAGGATTAACTCTGATGACTCTACACATAGTAGGTGCTGAATAAATGCTCACCTTTTTGCCTGTCCACCTTCATCTGCTCCACAGGATGGTGTTCTGCAGGAAGGCCATAAACAAGGGAAGTTTCTTTTACTTTCCATATCACCCATTACCTCCCTTATGCATCCTCCCTCTCCTCCCAAAGCCTGCGTCCAGTTCATCTGAGTACTCAAGCCCTGCTAGAGAGTACTTAGACATGGTGTAAGCCAGCCTGCTCCCAGGGACCAGGCCTGTTAGCAGAGCCTCTAGTAAAAAAATACCTAAAAGACATGAGGGAACAAATCTGAAGCCTGGATGCTCAAATCTGAGGCCCTGGGGATCCGGTTAGATGCCCCTGCCTCATCTGCAAATCGTGCCATGAAGGTGGGCATCTGGTACATAGACAGGACTCCCACCATCAATATATATAAAAGCCTAAGAGACTGTCCGACCATTCAACCAGTAGCTATGACATGCACTGACCACCAGGGGACAGATGCTCAATGCAGGAGTTGCTGAATTGCAGTGACTGGACAGCTGTGGTGACTGGTTGACCCACTGGAACCAGAGAGAAGGGAGCCCAATTCCTGAATGCATTACCCAAGAACTGCTCTCTCACAATCCAGGATGCCTCAGTGGATGCCAGAGAGCTAATTTCAGCCCAATCCCCATAGGTTAGGCCAAGGGACTCCACCGATATACAAATCTGTGAACTGGGCCTCTAGTAATCATCATAATCACAGACAGAAAGCTGGATAGGACATTGTGGAAGTCAGTTTTCCAGGTGAAACACTCTAATTTTTATGGGAAGAGGAAAAAAAAGACCTGTGGGCCCTGAACTGGCATCTCTCTCTCTCTCTCTCTCTCTCTTCCCCTCTCTTCCTCCTCCCCTCTATTTCTCCCTGAATTCTAATGGGGCCCTGTAGCTCTAAGTCTCCAGTCAGATTACTCCAGCCTGGACCTTGATCTTCCACCTGAAATCCAACCACTGCAGAAACAGTCAGAAAGTCACAGATGGCAGACAGGAACACAGGTTCCAACCCTTGTAGTAGAGCCCTCAGGTCCAATCCTCCCAGATACTGGTTAACTATGAGTGACCAAAGCCTTCCCAGTAGGTCAGCGAAGTCCCCTGGCCTTCCCCTGCTGGGGAGGCAGGATCTACCACCAGAGAGTAAAGCCTTCTACTCTGCCAGAGAAGCTCAGACTTCAGAGGAAGTAACCCTGAAAGAGGGCACAGTGCCAGGGATCTTGTCTTGTCCCTGAGACCAGGGACAGGTGAGGAAAACAGAGAATGCACTCCCGACCTAGGGAAGAAGCCAAGGAAAAGACCTAGAGAGAAAGCACTGCTATCCCAGAGATAAAGGCCACGTACTTAGCACCTGCGTACCTGGGTGCTGGCAAAAGGCTTGCCCTATTGTCTATGGGAGGCAATTGACCTTCTCTAACTTGCCCTTCACAGCATACTTGAATTCAGTAAAGACTCATTTAGTAGCCAGATGGGCCGGAGCTCAGCTGGATTCTGGAACACAGAGATGCAGTGAACAGACTCTTCCCTGGAGAGCTCAGGTCTGCATCAGAGGACAACAGGAATTTGGGAGACCTAAGTATCTACAGAGGAGCCCTGGCTCTGGGTCATGATCTCTGACACCTAGGGAAACCAAGTCAACTGCTGTGAGGCTTAGACAGTCCTCGCAAAGAGAAAATCACCTGAGTACCCAGACTGAGTGCCTGTATGCCTAATCCTTGCCATGCACAACCATGCTGTGTTGTCACACAAATCCCGTGTGGAAGGCACTATGATTGCTGTTATTATTTCCCTTTCACAGAACAGCAAAATGAGGCTTCAAGGGACAGAGAGCAGCCCGAGGTTGCCTGGTTACCGATGAAGGAAAGGGCATCACATGCTGATGTACTGCCACACAGAGGCCCCAAAATATTTCTAGTGAGGAAACTATTCAACCTTCTGAAAGATATAAAAATCAGGCTCACCTTCCTGAACCCCAACAATATATACAGTGAGTCTGGTTTCCAAATGACCAGGGAAGGAGGTTAAAGCAAGAAATGAGCACACCTTGAGCTCTTCTGGGTGCTAACAGGATACAAGGCCACTTGCACATGTTACCTCACAACCCTCCCTCCAACAACAGCCCAGCATCCGCATTCCAGCAGGAATTGGAGTCTTAAAGAAGACTCTAAGACTCAGGATCCGAGATCCAAGCCTGTATCTGGCAGTCCCAAGCCAGGTGGCCTTTCCAAGCAGATCACCTTCTGCAGAGAAACCAACTTTGTAGAACAGATGAACAGGATGGGGATGGGGATGGCAGCATCTAGCGAGGTGAAGAGAGGAGGGAGAAAAGCCAGGAGAGTTGCATGCATTCATGCATTATCCTCATAGCCATAAGGGAGATGGGCTGGGCTTTGGCTGACAGGAGCCCAGGTGTAGGGGTGGGCGGTGCAGGAAGGGAGATCTGAGGGCTTTCCCAGACCAGACTCCTCCTTCAGCAGAATGCTTGGCCGTAAACCACACCAGACCCGGTGGCTAAAGGCAAAGCACTTTTGAAGGCAGTGCTAGCAAACAGCTTAATTGCACCAGGCAATCCCTGCCGTCCCCTCAATAGATAAATTGCTGCCACAGAAGGCATTAATTGGAATGGCTTAAATAGCTGCTGTTTATTTACCGTCACACCAGCAACTGTTGGAGCCTCCAATGGGAACCTGGCTGGCTCGCTGCCCCACCCACTCCCCCGCCCTTCCCGTCCAGACTCCAACCCCTCCTCCCCTCCTGCTGGGAGCGGCGCCGGATCAGCGTTTTTATTTTATGTTGCCTGATTTATTTGTTCTGTGAAGCTTTCATTTCAACTTGGAGAATGTTCAAAGTAAAGCTCACCCTGTTACAGACTTAATTGGACCATATTTCAGTCGCAGTGCATCTGTTCAGTGTGGCTTCCTTATCCTGGGTCCATAAACTTTTATTAAGTTATATATCAGGGAATATACATATATATTTCACTAACATGTTTGGGATTTTTTTTTCTCTCTTTTTTCCACACTTTTTCCCCTCCTCCTTTTTTTTTTTTTTTTATTCTTGTTTTCATTTTCGCCACGGGGAAGGAGTGCTGATGGGCACGAAGGGAGATGGAATACAATTTACTGTTTCCCTATTTTTGTTTAAAACCAAAAGGAGAGTCAATTTAGTGCAGCGGCAAACGTCAGAGTCTCCATCCCACTAATTTCCATTCGGTTTTGTGGGTGTGTTTGATATGCTAATTTTCACCCCCCACACATCCCCAACCCCACTGGGAAATTTGCCTTTCAATAGCATAGCTCACCCCAGGAGGGAAAGAGATAAAGAAAACGAGGTAATTTTGAAAAAGAAAACAGACTTAAAGAGGAACAGCAATGATTCCCCCCATCCTGTTTAGTAATTTAAAATATCATTTTAAAATAGATGCAACAGTAGTACCAGGCCACCTGGGGCCCTGGTCCCTGCATAGACAGTCTGGACTAGAGGCTCTGGTGGGCTAATCTGTTCCTAAGGTCAGAAAGTTATCAGAGGCTGGAGCAAAAGTTCCTTCCTTGAAAGTATCCTAGAGCCACTCCAGGGCCCAGGTCAAGACCTTGCTGAATCAAGTAGTAGAAGGTAGGAGATGAAGGTTTTTCCAAAGAAAACTCTGGGAAACCAGTGAATGTCAGATAATGCTCAGGGGCAGTATTCTAGCTGCAATGACGCTCACCAGTTCCATGTGTTGAGAGAGTTTCATGCTTTCCAATGTGTGCAGCAAAGCTCAGACTAAGCTTGCATCCACAATTTCTGTGTTGGTGGCCACTGAATTTTAAAAGCTCATCAAAATTCCCAAGGCCACATGCAACCCTTTCCAACATCATTCCAACCTGCATATATCCATATATCACCAGCTAATTGGATCTGCTGCTCAGCTTCAGGCCCTGGGAGAGCATTTTCAGAGTAGATTTGGGGGTCTTCCCATGCCTTCACCTACAAGGCTACCCTCCCCACACACCCTGGGTTTGAATCTGGTCTCCAGTCATTCTCCCCCATTTTGTCCCAGGAAGGACTGCCTCTGTATTGGTCCCATCTCCCATTTACATTCTGTTCTCAGAACCTGGAGGAACCTGCCATTTTGTGCCAAAGAACTCTCCACGTTATTTTCAACACTGTTATGCTCGTAAGCCCTTCAGTGAGTTATAGCAGAAAGAGAATGGACTGTGAGACCAGATAGATCTGGGACTGAATTCTAGCTCTGCCATTAGTTCAAAGGCTTTAGACAAGTTATTTAACCTCCCTGAGCTTGTGGGAAATGGGTATAATTTAATTACAAACTGGGTGTCTTGAGGTGTAGAGATGGTCAATGTAAATTATTTAGTTTAGAGCCTAGCAGATAGCTTTACTATTATTTAAGTAGTAGTGTTATAACATTATAATTATTATTACCAATTATTTTGTTATTACTAGTATTGTTATACTGTTATTTTACTATTACTATCATTATTATTTTATGCATTAAGAAAATGAGCCAAGATTCATTCATCTCATGTCAATTTTTAAATTATGTTGAACTGAGAACATGTGCATGGCCCTTCACCCATATACAACCACCTTGTAATCAGTGCTCTAAGCAAAGGACATGCTGAATGGTGGGAGCCTGGTAAACTGGGAAAGGCATCTGAATAATTTTTTTATTACAGATGGGATTTGATGAAGGAGCATGTGTTTACCAGGCAAATAAAGGAAGAATGGCATTAAAAGTATAAAAAAATTTTATATGCAGATGCTTGGGGGTGCATGATGAGTTAGGGGCTAATTAGAAGGTCACTGTGCTATAAGAAGATTGGGGTGTAAGTACAAGTGGCTAGAAAGTGAGTCTAAAAACATAGTATATTCCTTATTTATTGCTGTTTAATTCTAACTTAGCTTAAAGCAACAAACACTTGTTATCTTGAAGCTTCTGTGGGCTGGGAATCCAAATGCATCTTGGCCATTGCCTCTGGCTGGGTCTTGTCTCCAACATGGGCAGTCCAGGTGTCAGCAGGGACTACGGTCCTGGTAATCTCAAGGATGTTCTGGGGTTTGTTGCACTCACATGGCTGTTGGCAGGATTCAGTTCCTCACTAGCTACTGGCCTGAGACTTCCCTCAGTCCCATGTCCATAGGCAACTTTCGACATGGCAGCTGTCTCATCAGAGTGAGTGAAGTGAAGGGTAAGAAAGGGAGGCTGTGCCAGCACAATGAAAGTCAAGGTCTTGTATTAATCTCAAGTGTGACATCCCATAGCTTTGCCATATTCTACTGGTGAGAAGTGGGTCAGGGGAGAGGATTACACAGGGGCAAATACCAGGAGGGGGAATCAGTCTTCCTACTACTCGTAGGATAGGGAACTGTGAGGGCATCTATACAAGTTCAGCCAAGAAACTTCTATTTTATTTTTTGAGTGATGGGAAGCTTCTAAAAAGTTTTGAGGGGTGGGAAGAAAAATACCTGATGCAATTAGATGCATAGTTTAGATTGAATCACTCTCACAGCAACTGGAGGAAGGGTTCCCAGAGGCATAAAAAATGATTCATGGGGTCCAGATAGGAGCTATGGTAGTTGTATAGGTGAAGGATGGTAGGAGCTTGAACAAAAGCATGGGTAGTGAGCATAATAACAGTTAACCCATACTTGGTATGAAGGGTTTACTTCACATGGATTAACTCATTTAAAACTCACAGTGGCCCTAGGAGGAAGGAACTAGGTTATACCATTTTCCAGATGAGAAACTGAGATAAGGGTCAGAGTGGAGGAGGGATTTTGAAATGAGTCAGTTCTAAAGCCCTGCTCTTGGACCACCTTTCTGACAGAGACAAGAAGACTGATGTGATAAGCTTATGAAGGAAGAACTGGTGGAAACTGCTGACAGATTGGAAGCAAAGACTGAGGAAATTGGAGGAATCAATGAGCATTCCAAAGCTGCTTGCTGAAGCATTCTGTTAGAGATGCTTATTGTTGGTGGTGCAGAGAAGGGAGGAGCCTGCTCAGGAACAGTATGAGTTGGCTAAAGAGCTAACATTTAGATGCCTATGGAGATGCCTGGGAAACGGGTAACTGGGAGGTCAGGCACCAGTTGGATGTAAGTAGCATTGTGGAGGACAGGTCTGGTGTTAAGATACACATTTGGGAGTCATCAGCCTGTAGAACGTATTTAGGAATAGGATGAGCTCACTTAGGGAGGGAAAATAAAGAGGGCCCAGCACCAACTCTTCAGGTCTTTCAAAAGTTGAGGTCTGGGAGAAGTACAACCTCATGGACATTGCTCCCTACCTATTTCCACATGCTGTTCTTTCTGCTAGAAACCCTCCTTTCTCTCTATCAGCCTCTTACTCATCTAGATCTAGCTCACAAGTCATCTCCTCTAGAGGTTTCCTCATACTTTCTGAGGCTACATTGGCTATTCTCTCCTATATTGACTTCTTGGGGCCACTGCAACAAATTACCACAATCCGAGTGGCTTCAACAACAGAAACATATTCTCTCATAGTTTCAGAAGCTAGATGTCCAAAATCAAGGTGTTCACAGGGCCAAGCTCTAGGAGGACTTGGAAGGCTCTGGGAGGGAATTCTTCCTTGCCTCTTCTGCTTTCTTTGGCTTGTGGCAGCATCACTCCAATTTCTGCCTCTGCCTTCACATGGCCATCTCCTCTGTGTCTGTGTCTCTCTTTTGTGTGTCTGTTATAAGCATACTTGTCATTGGATTTAGGGCTAACCCCAGTGATCCAGGATGATCTTATCTATAGATTCTTAATTTGATTATATATTCAAATATAATTTAATAAAAATACCAAATAAGATAATAATCCCAGGTTCTGGGGTAAGGCACAGACATTTACTTCTGGAGTCACTAGTGACCATGCTACTCAACTTCTGAGCTTATTAATCTCATTGCAATTACCTCTAATACAGCAAATAATGGAGACCTTAACTGTTTCTATTCCAACACAAACATTCATTCTCAACAGAGGGAATATCTCCCTCCAGGGGGAGAAAATCAGTCCGGAGGGAAAGGAGGTAAATTTTTTTATAGATAAAGTACAGCTATACATATAGTACATAAACAAATATGCAGTATGTCTGGAATTAAAATTTTTATATGGTGGGAAGAAATTAGGAGGGAAAATGTCTAAGAAAGCTCTAGGGATGGAAGGTGGGGGTTGGTAACTGAAAAAAAAAAGTTTAAGAAACACTGAACTAGAATATTCTTCCCTAGAGGTACTGACTATGCCATGTTTATCTCTATAAAATGTCACCACACTCCTACCCCCTGCACACACACACTCACTCACCATGCCCATGGCACCAGCACAGGGCTAAGAACAGGAAAGACAGTTAGGATAAATTAGTGACAAAGATCCACTTTCCTCATGTCTTTAGATGCTTCATTTAAAGTTTTACTGGAGTGACCAATGCAGTCATGGGGCAGAGCCAGGTCTAAACCCGGCCTCACAATGCAGTTACTCTGCCTTTCTATCTTCTCTGTCTCTGCTCTGTCTTTATCCGCCTGACAGGAGCATTTTGAATTATGGACTTTAATAGGTATCTATTTTACAGCCTAAAGTCACAAAGTCTAACGATTTGAAATATCACTACTGCAGTTGTTGCTCCCTTCAGAACTCTACATATTTAAACAGAATTTCAGTTACCAGAAAAACTCATCTTTAGAAGGGGAAAAAAAGGAAGGATGAAGGTAAGAAACCCACTGATTTAATGTTTCATCAAGAGGAAAAGAGTGTAGAGCAAGGCTTGCTGAACATCAAATGGGTTCCAGTGCGGTGAATTTAACAAGGCAGAGAGGAGTGCAAATTGGAAGATTTAAAACTGAAGTTTAAACACTTTTGTTTTCCCAAGCTCTAGATATTAATAACACTATTGTGCAAATTATAAGTCTTTCTTTTTTAAGAGACAGGGGAAATTAAACATTTACATAAATCAATTGATTGCAATTCCGATGGCAGCCATTTCCAAGTCTCTTTTCCTCTGTGCCATCTCTCCTGGCCCAATGAATGACATCACTTCATTATATGGGACCCATCCTCGGTTACACTGCATGTGGTTTGAAAGACTCACTCCCCATTTCCCTGACATCTATTTATCTTGTTCCTTCTTACAGTAACTGCTGATCCCTGGCCCATACCTTATCATCATTTTCCTGAAATGCAATTAATCATTAACCTTTATATTTTGTTTTAATCTCTATTCTCCAATCCATCCAGAATCCTTCCCCACCACTTGTCTACTAAATGAACTTTTCATCATGACACTTCTCTGCTTAGGAATCTGTGCTGAGTCTCTGCTGCCTGTAAAATGAAGCCCCAGTCCTTCCCAGTGTTGCTAAGTGGTTAGAGTATCTACCTGAACACTGAATGGTCTCGAGTTAGATTCCTGGTCAAAGGTATGTACGTAAGCTGTGTGTTCACTCTCCGCCCCTGATTAGGGTGTTTGCAGGAGGCAACCAGCCGTTATGTCTCTCTCACATTGATGTTTCTCTCTCTCTTTCTCTTTCTCTCTCTCTCTCTTTTTCTCTCTCTCTCCCTTTCCCTCCCCTCCCACTCTCTGTGAAAAGCAATGGGGAAACAAAAGCCCCAATTCCTCAGCTAGCTTTTAGGACCCTCCACATACATTGTCTTCTGTGCCTCTGTCTGAAATAGCTTCTTGTTTCTTTTCATTCATTCTACCCTTTTGTCTTCTTCAAAGGTTGCTGGGCTGATGTGAGAGGCGGAGAGGGAAGAATTGAGAAAAAAAAAAAAAAAAGCTCATGGACACAGGCAACAGTGTGGTGTTTCTAGGGGAGGGTAATAAATGGTGAAGAACAGAGAGTTGACTTGGGATGGTGAACACATAATACGGTGTACAGATGATAGGCATTGTTATAGTATTGTGTGCCTGAAACTTGTAAAGTTTTGTTAACCACTGTCACCCCAATACAAAAATAAGAATTTAAATTTTTGTAACCCACAAAGGCTGCCTCAGACGCCACCGTCTTCACAAGCTTTGGATACTCCAGTCCACTCGGAGGAAGGGGCTTAACACAGAACCATGTTCTGTCCAAACATTTTACCCTAGCCATCAGCAAGCAGCTTCCTAACTGGTAAAGGAATAGTTTATATCATGGTTGTACAAAATGGTAAGAATTGGTTTTGGGTCATTTTATTTGTTAATTATTTCCATTAGTAGGATTGTATTAACCACCATTTATTAAGGATTTACCATGTTTCACCACACATATGAATCTATATCTTCTAAGCCTCACAAGCACCCTGTGAGTCAGTGATATTCAATCTGAAAATATGGGAAAAGGAAGGATAATGGAGAAGAAGCATATATTTTTCTAATTCCACCTCTGTCCTTCGCTGTATATAGGGACCTTACTAATGATCTCATTTCATCTCTTTTCATAATCTCATTTTCAGGTAAAGAAATCCAAGCTTAGGGGGATTAATAATTCATTAAATGCCGAGGCAAATGAGCGCAGAACTGAAAACTAAATTTCTGTCTGCCTGCCTGTTTCTAAAGTTGCTCTTTGTACCTGGACCTCTTCAAACAAGCAGCCATCACTGATGTATGCAACAAATTCCCTTTTTCATCTGTAAAATGGGAAGGACAAGTGTTTTTCCCTCAACTATTCTCTAAAATATATAGATTGCGCTTTAAAAAAATCTCTCAAGCATTATATGTTAGCTTTGTCTTAAACATCATTTGGCTGGAGCCTGGAAATACAACCTTTATTTATTGAAGCTGGATAAAGCAGCACTAAGCCAGAAAAAAAGCTTCAACTGCTGAGACCTGTACCTATCACTTCCCAATAGCTTAATGCAATAGTGTTTACTTCTGACCTGGTGTTGGGTGAGTGGAGACTGCTGTGCTGCCTCTGCATCTTGTGGTGTCATCACATAAAGCACATGTAGGCTGCATTTGATGTGGAGTTCTGTGTGCATGTGTGTGAGTTGTTGATCTTAAACAAATACCCAGATATTTATCCAGCAAAATGAGTTTATTCGGAAACCACAAAAAATGTAATTTATGTGTCCTAATAGTGAGCCACACACAAATCCAGAGAGCAAAGAAAACTTATGGTCTCTTAGAAGGTGTTCAGAGGGCCTGTTGTAAACAAAGAATCTATTGAAAAAAACAGAGTTTGAAGTGTTGTGATTTTTCATTGGCTGAATTATAATAGTCTTTAATTGGCTGAGTGGTTGCCTGAAGAAAAGATGATTTTCCTTCTTCCTGCTGGAACAAAACAGAAAAGCATCTTCCTGTTGAAGATGGAAAGTATATCTCCTCCTGTTTGGGGTAATGACCATGAGTTGTAGGACATGAGCACTTTCCCGATAAGTCCTTCCAACTCCAGTTTAAATGAGGTCTTGGCTTCAGGTCAAGATGGCCACAGAGGTAAATATAGTACTCACATTTGTCCATGACCACATCAAAATTACAACTAAACTACAGAACAACCATCATTCAGAACCTTTGAAATCTAGCTGAACAGAAGTCGTATGACTAAGGATATAAAGAAGAAGCCACACTGAGACTGGTAGGAGGGGCAGAGAAGCAGAATGAGCTAGTCTCATATGCGGATCAAAAATGGGAGGAATATTTCAGTTGTGGAGGTCCCCCTGAAGATCAAGAGGTTTCAGCCCCACATCAGACTCCCCTTTTCCCCCCTCAGCCTAGAGTTTCAGTGCCAGGAAGAGAATTCCCATAATTTCTGACTATAAAAACCAGCAGGGATTGTGATTGAGTGAGATGGTGAGCAGCTGGAGTTCCAAGCATTCCATTTAAAGGGCCCACACATGGACTTACTTGGACTCACTCTCTCTGAGCTCTATCCAACACTGGAGCAGTAACTCAAAAGTCACCAAGGACATACAGGGAAGAACTGAATTGTCTGGTATTGGGTCTAGAGCTGGAGAGGCAACTTCCTCCCAGACAGAAGTGCTAGCAGAGGGCATTATTCCTTTCCTAAGCCCTTACCTCAGAGCCCCCAGACAGGTACCATATCTGCATCTCCATCAAGCTAACTAAGTCTATTTGCCCCATGCTGGTGATTCCTTGAGACCCAAATTTCAGGCCCACTCAGCTATTTCCAGTGGCTTTTCCATATGGATGAATGGCCTGTCCTGGCTCATGCTTTAGACTTTACTAATATCTCTCAAACAAGAAGCATCTGGCCTTGGTGAGCCTTATAAATCTTGCTAAGTAGCCCCAGTCCTGGCACTATTGCATCTGGCCTTGGTTTTCAGTTAGGCCTCTCCTGGGCACAAGTATTAACCATCTGCAGATCACTTTGTAGTTTATATCAAAGGCCCTGGTCAGAACACAGGTGGCAGCTAACCTTAACCTGCACCTGCTGGTAGGCCCCAGAGCCAGTGCACCTGGTGGACTGCTTTAGATCATGTCAAGGCATCACTCAACCTCTATAAGTGACACACTCAAAGAGCAGACTCAGCAGGCCAGCAAGCATAAGAGTTTCACTGAAGTAAGTCCTGTTCTGTGGAGTGGGCCCATAATAGCTGATTCTTCATGATAGTCCCAGCTAGACCTCAAAGTTGATTGGCCTCTAGGTAAATTCCATCATTTGAAGTATTAACAGAAATCAAATCTCAACTACAATAAAAGGGTATACACAGTCCACATAGGGTAGGGGGTCAGGGTGGGGGTGCACCTGAATGCTCAGTTCCAGTGTGGCCCTAACCCCCAGGGAGGCTGTGCCATAGGACCCTACAGGACACCTATTAGATGGACCACTCTACCAAGCCTGGGAGATGTAGCAGCTCCATCTAATACATAGAAACAAACACAGTTAAGCAGTTAAAATAAGGTGACAAAGTACCAAGTGAAAGAACAAGAAAAAGAGCTAAATGAAATGGAGGCAAGCAAACTAACAGATACAGTGTTCAAAAAAATTATTATAAGGATACTCAAGGAGCTTAGTAAGAACTTCAAACGCATAAAAAAAAGGATATGGAAGCCATAAAAATAAAACCATTTAGAAGTGAAGGAAACACTAACTGAAATGAAGAATAATTTACAGGATATCAACTGTGAAGAATATGAAGTCAAGAATCAAAATCATAAATTTGGAATATAAAGAAGCAAAACACATGCAATCAGAACAGCAAAAAGAAACATGAATTCAAATACATGATTACAGTGTAAGGAGTATCTGGGACAACTTCAAGTGTACCCATATTTGCATCATTGGTATGCTGGAAGGTGAAGAGAGAGAGCAAGAAATTGAAAAACTATCTGAAAACTTCCCTAATCTGGTGTGGGAAATAGACATATAAGTCCAGGAAGTGTAGAGAGTCCCAAATAAGATGAACCCAAAGAGGGACACAACAAGGCACATCATAATTAAAATTGTAAAGGTTAAAAACAAAGAGAGACTCTTAAAAGCAGCAAGAGAAAAGCAGTTAGTAGTTGCAAGGGTGATCCCAGTAGACTGTCAGCTGATTTCTCAACAAAAACGTTGCAGGCAGGAAGGATTAGCAAGTGATGAAAAGCAAGGATATACAGCCAAGATTACTCTACCCAGTAAAGCTATCATTTAGAATCAAAGGACATACACAACGAACTTTCCAGACAAGGAAGAGCTAAAGGAGTTCATCACCACCAAAACAGTATTACATGAAATGTTAAAGAATTTTCTTTAAGAAGAAGAAAAAAAATGATCATAATATGACTCATAAAATGGCAATAAATTTGTATCTATCAAAAAATGATTGCATAAAAAAATTGACAAACATATGAAGCTCATTAAAATATCACTGAACAGGATGCTCCGGACTTTGAGCAACAAAGAAGAAAATAAGGCACTTTCCCTTAATTTCAGAGAGATGGGAAGATGCCAACTTGTAAGAAAACTGGCAGAATTCAGAATCAGAGGCTATTTCTGAGTTTATCATCTGATAGTTTTATATATTTATTACATTTCTGCATTGATATGTTTCCCTATAGGAACAAATAGTAATATTTTCAACTTTTAGTCTAACAAATAAATAAATTAGGTATCTGCTTATTAATCTTCACTCTGTGTGTATTAAGTAGCAACTAGACATATTTCCCTCTTAATAAAAGTCACTAGTACCATAAAATATGGACTCATAAGATTCAGTGCAAAAACAGTAGGAAAAATCAAATTCTATACCTCAGTATACAGAAAACAAACCATCATGAGAATGTTTAGGATTCAAGAGGGAAGTAATCTGCCCTTTCACTGCCTCCTCAGACCATATGCAAAGTTTGTGCACCAGCTGTGCCATGCCATCTTTCCCTCTCTATCTTTCCAGCAGGTGTAACTTTCAGTCACAGGCACTGGTAAAGAAGTGTGGCATAAGACAATGATTTTATAACTTTTATTTTTCAGCAAAAAATATACTTTCTTTCCATGTAGAATCTAATGTGGAATATTAACACATAAAAGAGAGAAAATAATATTTTGTTTTCAGATACTTATAAATTTAAATTTTTGTCTTTCACTTATTATAAATTCAACCTAATGAAAAAGGTTTGATGAATACAGAAATTTGAAATCAGGATTGGGGATGACAGGGTTAGTCATATGCATCTCAGGATTAAATTTCTATATTTTGTGTTGACTGCACATTACTAGGAAAATCCTAATCCAAGGGTCAGATAGTAGGGTACTTGCCCATAAAATTTTACTTGAGCAAATATAGGCAAATCTAAATTAAAAAAATGAAATAAAATAAATAGCAAAATATGGTCTTGAGCTACACCAATACCAATCACTGATTTAACTTTAAGAATTCCAAATACTTGCAGAAGACAGTCTGAGATCTGCATAAAAACATGTTAGTTGGGCAGTCCAACCTTACCTACTGGTGGACTCTCATGTGTTATCATCCTTATATAAAACCCTAATATGCAGACCAAATGACTGAATATAGACCAAATGACTGAACAATCAAACAACTGGTCACTATGATGTGTGCTGACCACTAGGAGGCAAGTTCAGAACATGGTGGACATCGGCCATGGCAAGATGGTGGAGCAGGTGAGCAGGGTTGTCAGACCAAGACAGAGTGCCAGTCTCTGGCATAAGGGCAAGTCTCTGGTGGTCACTGAAAATTCTTTGCTCCCACATACCATGGTCCCACCTGGTGCTTGCACCTGCTTCTGGCAGTGGCTCATACCTACTGTCAGCACAGGCCCCACTTGCACCTGCAGTTGGTGCTATAGCTGCTGCTCACACCCACTTCTGGCACCCTGTGCCAGTCCCAATTGCTTGGGGCCATCAGCGGGTGCAGGCAGCAGCTGCTGACCCTGATCACCCCTGAGGGCTTTTCCACCTCCCCCTACTCCTGAGGGGCAATTGGGGCAGCAGCCACCACTCGCATCTGCTGTCAGCCATGGGAGCAGCAGCGGCATGAGTGAGGCTGCCAGCAGTGGTAGGAGCTGGACAGGGTGTGGAAGTTGGGCTGATACCTGCCTCTGTGCCCACCACAGCTTCATGGCCCACAGTTCCTTTCAAGGTGCACAAATTTGTGCACTGTGCCCCTAGTTTGGTATATAAGACATTCAAATAGTATGTGTATGTGTGTGGTTTTATGCATGTTTATGTGTTTGCTGCAGATTTGATCAGAATAAACATTTTTCAATTATAAGAAACTAGAATCAAATTAATGTGGAACTCTTGAATTGATGGTCTCTACTGAACTTTAAAATTCTGGACAACACAATATGAAAATTCCTATTTAAGATATGGAGAAGCAGCTGGAGTGGAATGTGGGCTGCTATGCCAGCTTAACTCTCAGTATGCCATACATGGGATAACTGATGGTAAATGATCAAAGAATGTGGGGTGAGTGTGATCTGTCACTTAGCAAGAGAAGGTGGTCTCAGTGCATCTTCCTCTAACTTGATTATGCCACTTATTCTTCTTTTATTTTAATCTTTACCCAAGGATATTTTTTCCCATTGATTTTTAGAAAAAGTAAAAGGAAGGGAGGAAGAGAAAAGAGAGAGAAAAACATCCATGTGAGAGAGACATATCAACTGACTTTACCAGGAGCGGGGAGCAAACCCACAACTGAGATATGTGCCCTTGACTGGGAATCAAACCCATGACCCTTCAGGTTTTCTCTAACCAATGAGCAAACCTGCCATGGCTGATTATGCCACTTATTTAAAAAACTATAGAACCCCCCCCCACACACCCCAATATATTGGCTTGTCTAGTCTTGTCACAAAAGTGTCTTTACAGACTGGCTCCAACATGAACTCATACTATTTTTCTTCCTCATTCTTTGAATAGATCTTCTATTTTAATTTGTAATATTTATTTTTGAAGCAAATTAAATTTCAATTCCTCTCAGTAAGTTTTCTGAACCCATCCTTACCATAATGTCCAGGCAAAATATTGTTGGCATTGCTTTGTTTATTTATTATTGCTATTAATATAATTGCATTAGCCACCATTTATTGAATATCTATTATAGGCCAGCTTGCATATTAATATATGCTCTTTAATTCTCTCAACCAGCCCTGCATTGTAGTGATATTTAATTGATACAATAACTTAGAGTATTTATACAGCCTACCCAGATGTCTCATATCTCCAAGGGCAAAATAAAATTTAAGCCTATGTCAGCTGCCTCCAAGATCTGCCATATTTCCATCTGTGATGCTGCTTTCTTTCTCTGAACAGTTGTCTGCCAGCTCTGTGTATATACCTGAGGGTAGCATTTATCAAGCGGCATGGCAAATAAGTGTTCCCGTGCTGTTTGCCTCCTGCATGGAACTCAGAGAACATCCTGAAGGTGTAAACGGCATCTAATCAGACCTCAGGGTTTGGCATCCAGTCATTGTTCAAAAATTAGTTTAAAAAAAAAATTAGTTAAGTTTAATATAAACAAAAAGAAGCATTAAACTGGTGCCTAAAAACTATGTTACTTAACTCCAAACAAGAATCACCAACAGCCAGTCCTGGATAAAAGGTGTTCCTGCCTTTAACCATTATTGCTACATTTTAGTCCAGAAGATTCTCGGGGCCTAGACCACTGTTTCTCAAGGTGAGGTGTTATCCAGGGGGATGAGTAGGGTTTCATAATTCCAAATATTTGGCAAACTGCATATTAAACAAACCCTATTGGAACATTAGCCTCAGCATATTAAAGACTCCAAGAATTAAAAAAAAACAAAACAGCAACAATCTTGTCTGTTTAGCAATTCTCAAACTTGTATGCACACCACACAATTTTTATTCAGATAAGACTTACTAGTCCTTGAACCTGCTGGTTCTGTAGAGCCTGTTTGTAGAGATTTGGTCTAGTCTAATCTTCTATTGATTGATATCTTGCAATATTTCAAACAGGCTTTATGGGGGCTGAGTGAGACTTTAGTTTGGCTCCGTTTCTTCTCCATGTTCAGTAAGGAGCTTCAAACTATTTCTTTCATTCCCTTATAAACAAGGGACTCGTTTTCCTAAACCATGTTCTAGCAGAAGGCGGCTCCCAGGTTCATTTCACTTTCTACGCACATTTGGGATTTGTGGCATCAAAGTGATCCTAAGAGAAATTAGAGCCAGGAAAGGCCTCTCTATTTTAAACACAGTCGGTTCAAAGATGGAAGGCGCAACCCTGACTTTCAGCTGAGGTTGAGTGAGTCACTGCCGTGGGATTTTCTCACAGCATTTTCAAAGTAAGGTATGACATCACATGTTATCCTCCCACAGAATTTACATCACCTCACATATTTTCGTGGATCATTTTATCTGAGTGATTTCTCTGGATTCAAGGGAAATTTACACAACATCCTAAGTCATGGGACCTCCTACAAAGTCCTGCATAATATGTACACATTACCTTGACATGTATATAAATGTAGCTATTTCATCAGAATTCAGAGTATATATCATGAACCCCAAAAAGCTTGACTTTATACCAACATTCCACGTCAAATCCAACTGCAAGTTCTAAGGCCTCAATTATTAGAAATTGACCCTCTCATAACTCCATCACTACCTTTGTTAGAGCCATCATCATCTCTGAAATGACTACAGCAAGAGCTTCCTAACTGCTCTCCCAACTTTTGCCCTTGTTCCCCTACAGCCTACTTTTAATTTACTGGAAACAGATGATTCCCTTCAAAACTTAAGTCAGATCATATCACTGAAGCACCCAATCTTTCCTGGTTCATGTCTCCTTCAGAATAAAAGTCTTGCAATGACCCACAGATACTGCAAGAGCTGCTTCCCTCTTCTTCCTGGGCTTACAACCAACTCTCCACTAGGTTTACCCTATGGCAGCCTCTCTGGCCATTTTGCTAGTCTCTGAGAATGTTTGGTATGTTTCTGTCTCAGGGCCTTTGCATCTACTTGATGTAAAAAGCCTTAAATGTTTTGTTCCCTCTGACTATGCATGGCTTGCTTTCTCATCTCCTTCAAGTCTTTGCTCAAATATTACTCCAGAAACCAACTGCAACCTTGCCACATTAATCCTCACTTTTGTCTTGGTGTTCTGTTTCTTTCTGAGCATGTATCACCTGCCTTATACCTTACCAGAGGCCCAGTGCACCAGTGGGGTCCCTCAACCTGGCTCCTGGGATCGGGCCAAAATTGGGTCTCAGACATCCCCTAAGGGTCCCAGATTGCAAGAAGGCACAGGCCAGGACATGGGACCACACTAGTGCATCATAGGGGCAGGGAAGGGATGCAGGAGGTTGGCCAGCTCACTGGACCCCAGCAGCAAGCTAACCTAATGGTTAGAGCATCTGCCCCCTGGTGGTCAGTGCATGTCATAGCAACTGGTCAGCCAGTCAACTGCCCCCTGGTGATCAGTGCACATCATAGCAAGCAGTTGAGCGGCCTTAGTATATCATTAGCATATTATACTTTGATTGGTTGAACAGACGACTGAATAACTGGCCACTTAGCATATTAGGCTTTTGTTATATAGGGTAATTTACTTATTGTTTTTTGTGTGTGTGTTTTTGTTTTTAACAGTTTTCCTTGATTTTGTTTTTTCCATCTCTCCCTTCACTAGATGTAAGATTCATGAGGTCAGAGATATTTGTTGATTTTATGTCTTCTTAACCCCCCAAATAATGCACAATAGACTTTCAGTGAGTGAGCTCTTTCATGATTCCCAAAAGTGCTCATTCATTAAAAGTCTAACGTGCATTATTGTGATTCCCAACCTGTTTATACAGACATCTGGGGTTGTGCACAGGTACTGATAGGAACAGGTGAGATATTGTTAATAGTTCAAAAGTCTAATACATCCCTCTCATTTGTCCAGTATGAGGCTACATGACACACTAAAGTGTTACACCTCTTTGCTTTTAGTTGAAATCATCTCAGCTCAGTGTCTTAACTCTGATTATATGTCTGATCAGAATCTCTGGCTACTAGTTGCAAATGCCTTTGATTTTTAGACTTGAGGAAATGAATTAATTATCATGGAATAAATGCAGATTAGTAGCTGTTTTTGAAAACATGGACTCAGTGGTGGGGGAGGATTAAGTCCTTGATCTTCTTTGTAGGAGGAGGACTTTGAGGAGCTGGAAGATTAAGTGACTTTCTCAAGGTCACACAGCCAGTCACACAGGCAGAACAATGACTGGAACCCAAGCCTTTGATTCCCAGCCCTCTGCTGATGCAATCAAAGGCATTGGTTGCTTGCTACAGAGAAGACACATATAAGCTGTATGTAACATTTGCATAACACAATACAGTAAAGACAGAATCCCAGCTGAGGTTCTCAGCAGGAAATTAACAATTATTTAATCAGGGCTCTATTTAAACGTTCATTGTGAAGGTTAGGTTAAGATTCACTGGCTTGATTGAGGGTGCTGCCTACACATGAGAATGTTTATTGAGATGGGCTCCCTGGAGTGAACTCAAACAAACTTGTGACATCCAAGGAGCATTTTTATGTCCTGAAAGCCTTGAATGCCTTTAAGGGGAGCCAGAGCTTTTCCTTAAAAAAACACAAATGGTTAGCCTTGAGGATAAACTGCAAACAAGTCTGCCAAGACAGAGTCCTTCCTCTAGGCCTTATGTGCCATTTCATCCTTAGTTTTAATCTTTAAACCTAGTGAATATGAATATACCTAGACATACAAAATGAAAGCTTCTGTTTACTCAAATGCATTACTTAGTTGATCCTTAGAATAACCCTGCAGGGTTGGAACTGCTGATATTATTTTCTCAGTTTTGCACATAAGGATGCTAAAAACTCCTAGGGGTTCAAAGACCTGCTCAAGGTTTCCCAACTTGGTAGGGAAGGAAAGCACTAGAATGGAGGGGAGGGGCATGTTTTCTCATTCCTTAGGCTGGGTGCATGAACCACAGTGTCATCTTATTAGGGAACAGGGAGTAAGGGCCCTCCAATGTACTTTATTCCCTTTCCCATTTATAGCACCAATGATCTGACACACAAGCCAATCACAGGAAGTGGTTTCCAATTTACAGAGCAGGAAAGGGAATAGAAGAGGCCCATCCAATTCGCCCGTAAAGTGTAGCTGAGTCAGAAGTAGAGAAGGGGCTGAGCTCTCTCCTGGCCAGGATGCCTGGCACATGTGGATGGGGCATTGCATTCCGAGGCTGTGCTCTGCTATGAGCTGAATGCCAACCCTGGATCTGTGGCCGTGGGCAAATCACCCTACATCTTGAATCTTGGCATTTTTACCATGATGAAATGAGATAAAGAATTTGGAAAGCCTAGCTTGGTGTCTGACAAGCAGTAGAAGCATAACAACTATGGTTTGTTTACCTCTCTGGGCGCATCATTTCATTTATCAAATATGTATTGAGGATTTGCCTAGGACTGGGTTAGGCAGTCAGGGAAGAAAGCAGAAACATAGCCTCTGTGCTGAAAATTAGATTCACACATTGGCAATTCAAGGCTTAAAAATCCCTGACAAAGGTACCATCATTTTGTAAAGGACTGCAAGAAAAAGATCGTGGCATGATCAAAATATCAATAAATAATACTGGCATTTCTAGCAGTACAACAAGTCAATAGGGGAGATGTTTAGGGTCAGTAGGCCCTGACACCCTAACCTGTACCCCCAAATCACTCAATCTGACTCTGTAACTAAGTGAGAACTGGTTCCTCTCTACACTCCTTCCCAGCCACCCTCTGTTCCCAGTTAGCAGTGCCCAGAAACGACCTGCCAGCCATGCCTCATTACCCCCAGCCCTGGTCTAGTCTCTCATGCCTGGGACCTGCCAGGACCCTGCCCGCCCCAGCAAAGCTCACCTGCAGCTCAAGGGTGCAGCATGCTCTGCTGTGACATGCACCCTGTCTCACTGGCTCTGCTTTCCTCCTCTTCCTTCTATGAGAACTCAAACTTTAAACAGACAAGCAATTACTAGTATGTTATCCACACTTGACTCTGTGTTGGCACAACATCCCCTGATGTACAGTAGCAGGTAGTTGGATAATGGGACATATTTAAGCTGATTGCCACTGGAGATAAGTGATGTCTCTGATGGGTGCACTTTTGTTAACCTTCTGAAGGCAGAGGGAATGGCAAGTTTTATTGTTTTGCTCTAGAAAAAGAAGCCCTTTGAGAATGGCTACACCTCCCAGGAGATTCTCATTTCAGATTAGGCTATCAGGTGCACAGCGCAATCGGTGGCTCAGGCTTCATTTGCAGCCCTTGTGTGATATTCACGCCTTTCAACAGATCCTTCCCAGCAGCTGACACTGGCTTGCAGCGTCCGAAGGACAGCTCTATTAAACACAGGCTTCTCCCCTATCTTCTCAGCAACTCTCCTTCCCCTGCTCTCTTTCTTTTCTCTTCCTTTGTTACATCCTCTCCTTTCTCTCTATCTCCCCCTTTCTCCAACCACTTTCATCCTTCCTCCCTCAATCCATTCCTCAGCTCTGGCTGTCTCTGGTTTCCAGTTGTCTTTTGTTTCTTTTACTCTGAGTCTCCACATCTCCCCTGCATCCCTCCACCTCCTTCGGGCCTTTTGGTCTCTGTCCTCTCCTCTCCTTCCCTCCTCCCTCCTCTGCACCTTAGGGAAAGCCAGGCCTGGGAGGCTCTTAGGGTTCTGGGTTGTGAGCATTGCCTATGTAGAGCATGAAACTTGACAAAGTCACCTGTGCTGGTCGCCCTCCAGAAGCTCAATCTGAGAAGGGTTTGTGGGTGCTGAAGGAAGAAGTGTTCAATAGGGTGCTGGGGGCAGGGCTGGAAGAAACAAGGAGGGAATTTAAGAGAAATGCAGGCAAATCAGAGAGTCAAAGGAGATCTAGAAGATGAAATGGAGCTGTCGGCAACCGCTGCCTGACTTGGAGACAATAAAAAAGGAAGATTAATTAGTCACAGATTAAGCTGCCCTCTAGCTAGTTATCACTGCTTAGATACAAAGATACCAAGGAGAAAGCAAAGCAACAATCAGTCTCTTAAAGGGGCCACTTGCTGACACCTAAGATCTAGGTCAGTGCGGGTGGGAGATAGGTGATGACCGATTTGCTGTGGGTTCTCTAGGTGGTGAATGGAGAAGAGCATCTTTATAAACACATTGTATCTCATGGGGAGCAGAGAGAAATTCAATTAGGTTTGAATGAGAAAGGTAACTTGAATATCAATTAATTGTCTAATTGAAGATAATGGAGACCTGGGGGCACCCTGCCAGGTTGATTCCTACACCCAAATCCAGAGATTTTCCTAGGGATTAAAGCCGCAATTTAATTACACACTTCTATTAGATTAGGCACTGATGGTATTCAGCACTCTGGGTTAATTACATAGTTAATTACACAGCCAATAACATCCTTTGCCTAATGGCTGTGCTGGATGCATTCGGAGCTGCAGAGGGGGATCCTGCTCCTGTAATGGGAGATAGGAGAGCCCCAGATGGTAGGAATGTCTTAGGCAAGGGGACATGTGAATACTAATAGGGAATTATTTTAATTGTCCCTGTTCTTGATGAACAGTAAATTATTATAACAACATTTACCATTGTACTTGTTCATTATCTAAGGGTAATGAGGAGTGGAGGGCTTCCAGGGTCTCCCCTGGGACACAAACAAGGCTGCACTTGGAATGTCCAGCATCTCCAGTGGGACACTCCGTTCTTCTTGATCTCCATGATGCAGGACTGAGCTTTGCACTGGCCAACGTGCTTTCACATGCCTCATTTGTTTGACTATAAACAAAGCCATGAGGTGGGTTTCCATTTTCCTATCTTATTTTCCAGAGCGGAGGGTGGCCTCTTGACTTGCCCAAAGACAGAGATGATGCTAACTGGAATCTGGGTTGGACTCCAAGTTCACTCTTGTTCCTCCACATCACATAGTTTTTCAACTCAAAATTCTTCTTTCTGAGTTTTAATTCAAGAATGAATATGGTTTGAGTTTGAGTTGTGGGCTGAAACAAAGGTCAAGATCTCTTGGTGGGACAACTACCAGAAGTAAAATATGAATGATTCCCAAGACCATCAGAGATCACTGTGGGTGGACTAAGGCAGGAGGAAACCTGGGTGGAAGGGTCTGGATCTCCCTCCTTACCTGGACTCACATTGTAGTCCCCAAATGACAATGTTCCTAATTGCATCGTTTAAGAAAAAAAGGGTATCTGGACACAGACCATCGTCTCTGGGAGTGTGAATTATATCAGAAAGGCTTTTGAGGGTAGAGAAAGCAGAGGAAAGCCTATCTCACAGCCTAATAAGGAAGCTTTCCTAGAGGAAGTAGATCAGCAGCTGCCTAGTGATGCTGACCAGACCCACCTGGTAAACACAAGCATATTAATTGTTTCCCATAGAATAAATGCTTGTACCCTCCAACAATATATATGCTGGAGCTCTAATCCACACTGTGGCTGTATTTAGAGTAAGGAAGTAATTAAAATTAATAAGTTCATTATGGTGGGGCCCCAATCCAATAAAATTAGTGTCCTTATAAGAAGAGACACCAGAGACTCCCTTTCTCTTTCTCCAGGACAACATACAGGTAGAAAGTGACTGAAAGCTAGGAAGAAAGGCTTCACCAGAAACTGAATTCCCGCCTCCATAACTGTGATAGAATAACTTTCTGCTGTTTAAGCCATGCAGTCTGATATTTTGTTATGGCAGCCAGAGCTGACTAATGCAATGATTAAAAAAATAAATAAAACCCAGCTATGGTTTCCAAACACCTTATTCTCCTCCATTGCCGACCCCATCACTCAATACACACTTTTTTCTTTTTTTTTTTAATTTTTAAAATATCAAATATACTTGCTTTTTTATTAACACAAAGGACAAAATCTAGTAGGTCTAATACTACCAAAATTCTGAAGCAGTGATTATAATCCGAACTTACAAATTAATGTAATATGAAATATATGTGATTTCTACCAATGACAAAGTCACAGATTCTGCTAATAATACTCCTGTAGTTTTCATTTTTTTAAATTAAATCTTTATTATTCAGATTATTACATTTGTTTCTCTTTTTTCCCCTCCATAGCACCCCTCCACCCAGCTCCCACCCCTCCCTCTGCCCTTAGCTCCCTCCCATTGATCTCATCCATAGGTGTATGATTTTTGTCCAGTCTCTCTCTGTACACCCCTCACCCCTTCCCCCCTGAGAATTATCAGTCCACTCCCTTTCTGTGCTCCTGATTCTATTATATTCACCAGTTTATTCTGTTGATTAAATTTTTAATTCACTTAATTTTTAGATTCACTTGTTGATAGATATGTATTTGTTGTTCATAATTTTTTGGCTTTTACCTTTTTCTTCTTCCTCTTCTAAAAGAGTACCTTTCAGCATTTCATATAATACTGGTTTGGAGTTGATGAACTCCTTTAGCTTTTTCTTATCTGTGAAGCTCTTTATCTGCCCTTCAATTCTGAATGTTAGCTTTGGTGGATAGATTATTCTTGGTTGTAGGTTCTTGCTATTCATCACGTTGAATATTTCTTGCCACTCCCATCTGGCCTGCATCGTTTCTGTTGAGAAATCAGCTGACAGTCGTATGGGTGCTCCCTTGTAGGTAATGACCTGTTTTTCTCTTGCTGCTTTTAATATTCTCTCTTTCTCTTTTGCTCTTGGCATTTTAATTATGATGTGTCTTGGTGTAGTCCTCTTTGGATTCCTTTTCTTTGGGGTTCTGTGTGCTTCCTGGACTTGTGAGTCTATTTCTTTTACCAGATGTGGGAAGTTTTCAGTCATTATTTCTTTAAACAGCTTTTCAGTATCTTGCTCTCTCTCTTCTTCTGGCACCCCCACAATTCTGATGTTGGTACACTTAAAGCTGTCCCAGAGTCTCCTTACATTATGTTCACATTTTTAGATTCTTTTCTCTTCTTGCTTTTCCAGTTGAATGTTGTCTGCTTCTTTATATTTCAAATTTTTTACTTGATTCTTGCCTTTCTCTAGTCTGCTGTTAGGACTCTGCATAATATTTTTTATTTCAGTCAGTGTATGTTTAATTTCTAGTTGGATCTTTTTCATCTCCTCTTGGGTCTCTCTAAATTTATCGAATTTTTCTAGCATATTCTTGAAAAACCTTATAAGCGTGGTTTTTAACTCTATATCCAGTCTTTTTTTTCCTCCATTTCTTTTGTTTGTGATCCCTTCCCTTGTTTCGGCATTTTCACTATGCCGGGGAAACTTGTGTGTTGGATTCAGCCTTATGATACCAGACGCAAAACCGAAGAAGCCTCTGTTGAGCTTGGGATGGGTGGAGTCTCAGGGCTTAAGGGACCGCCTTGCCTTCCAGT
Source organism: Lasiurus cinereus (assembly GCA_011751065.1). NCBI lineage: Eukaryota > Metazoa > Chordata > Mammalia > Chiroptera > Vespertilionidae > Lasiurus > Lasiurus cinereus. The sequence continues at coordinate 7,229,401 of JAAGEH010000101.1, forward strand.
CGGCCCCGCTCTCCACGGCCCCTGAGACTCACGTCACTGGGTAATCCCTGGAGCGGTCCTTGTGCGCACGCACACCCGCGGTGCCTCTAACCGCTCCCCTGCGCACCAGGACCACACGAGTCTAGGTCCCCAGGGTTTCGCCCGAAACAGGGGCTTAGTGGACTCAGAAGTGGCACAGTTGGGAGAGTCTGTCTCTCACCCACTCGCGAAAGCCAGCGGCACAATCAGCAATATGTCCTGCGCGCAGCACCGTGCGCGTGTGAGACCAGACCTGATCTTCTGCGACTCCCCTAAATTTCCGTGCACCTCTCCCTTTTCACAGTCCAAACTCCCCCCGTATGAGTTTCGCTGGATCTGGGGTTTAATGTCGTAAAATAAGGGGTTCAATGCTGTTGGGAGTCTCCGTTTCCCTCCCGCCAGAGAAAGCCAGCCAGGTACTCAGGCACCCGCTCTCTCAGCGCGCGCGTCTCAGTACCTCGGCTTTTTGCAGCTCCTCTGGGTCTCCGTGAGCCCCTCTCTTTCCCTCTAGTTGTAGAACTTCCACTCAGCCAGCTTTCCTGTGGTTCTGGATGATGTCCGTTCTGTCTTTTAGTTGTAGTTTTGAAATTGTTGTGCGAGGCAGCAGTGTAGGTGTTTACCTATGCCGCCATCTTGGATTCTCCCCACACTTTTTTCTTAAACGATGCATTGGACCTTTGTTCATGCCATTCCCTTTGACTCCAGCCCTGCTTGTCTGTCAAAATATATGTCATTCAAAACTCTTCTATAAAGACTATCTCAATACCATCTTCTTCCTTTTGTCTTCCTCTCCAATTCATGCATGATCCTACATTTATCACACTGTAGTTTAATGCTTTGTTTGCATACCTGCTACTCCCACCAGAGTGTGAGGCACACGAGGACATTAGCTTGGTTTTCCCTATCTGTGTCTGCTAGGGATCCAGCATGACCCCAGCTCATAGAAAACATTTGTCTTAGTCTGTCCAGGCAGTTATAACAGAATGCTGTAGACTGGGTGGCTTATAAACAATAGAAATTTATTTCTCACAGTTATGGAAACTGGGAAGTCCAATCTGCACTGGCAGATTCAGTGTCTGGTAAGGATCTATTTCCTGGTTCATAGAAAACTGAGGTCTTCTTGCTGTGTCCTCACATGGTGTAAGGGCAAGAGAGCTCTCTGCCTCTTTTATAAGGGCACTGATCCTACTTATTAAGGCACCACCCTCATTACTTCATCACCTCCTATATTAATCATGTCTTTTTTATTTTCTGTATATTATATTTTAATTTTAAAAAAAAAACCTTTCTGAATGGGAGTGAAGACTGCCCCTCAGGAGCTTGCTAATTCTTAGAGATGGCAACAAATGGGAATATGCATTTGCTATGCAAACAACAGATTCAGAGTTATTGCTCCTCTATCTGGCCTGAGCATCCAGTAGTCAATATTCTGACTTAATCATCCCAGCTCTATGGGACAGGCAACTAAAGACCACCAGCTCAACACCCATCAAATTTATTCAGAGTAGATGATGTTAAGCTGGTTACTAAGCCCTGTCTTGTCCTTCCTGTGGAAACTCTAATAAAGACAATGGTCTAAGCCTCCTTTTTGCTCTGGCTGTTGCTCTCTGACCAAAAGCTACTCCTGTGGTCCTGCAGGGTGACCCCTCCTCTTGTTCTAGGGCAGTGGTTGGCAAACCACAGTTCGCGAACCACATGCGGCTCTCGAGCGGGGTTTTGCTGCTTTGTTGACTAATGAGTTTGCCGACCACTGGACTAGACTAAATGTTATTGTGTAGTTGGAAGCTGTGAGGATTAGGCAATTGTGGCATATTGTGTGCAAAGAGGTAAAGGGTAGTATATGACAGTGGTCGGCAAACTCATTCATTAGTCAGCAGAGCGGCAACCTGCGGCTCTCAAGCCTCATGTGGCTCACAAGCTGCGATTTGCCGACCGGTTCTACAGTAACAGTGAGTAACAGTAAACATTTCTTCCAATGTTTCCGTCACCTTTGTAAATTCAGAACTGGACAAAAACAACAGACAAAGGCTCCATCTCCAAATTCTGTCAGAGTGGGGATTAGGTTTCAACATATGAATGTGGGGATATACAAACACTGAGCCTATGGCAGTACACAATTAGGTCTTGTGAGCTGAAGTCTCTCTTTTGTTGCAGGTATCTGGAAAACTGGATATTCAGTCACTCAGCCAACTTGACTCTCCAGGATTTTTCTTGCTGAGGTTTTGACTCCACAGTTCTGGCCACTGTGACAGCTCCTGGACTTGCCTCTAGATGTGGCTTTCATGGCCAGTAAACTGTTGTCGCTCTCCAGTCTTTGGACTTTGGTCACCAAATGAGTCTTGGCAGGGAGCTGGTTTGAAAAGAAGAGGGGTCTATCTTGTGCGAGGAAGCCTCCCCCACATCTTCCAACCTTGACTTCTATCTGATCCCACAGCCCCACAAGCTTCCCAGCATCCTGGTGCAGTATATTCCCTGGGAACCAGAACTTTCACCTGTGACCTCCCACCTTCCATTCCCTCCAGAAGCCTATCCACTGAGTAGGTGCTCATTTGCTCATTTTACCCTACATTTTTCTGTCAAAACTAACCTCTGATGCCCCATTGCATCAAGGGTGCTATTTCCCATTACAGAAAGTTTAGAAATTAATACTAGACGACAGGTTAGTACTAACAGTTAATAAAATCTCAGGATGGTTAATAAAGTACACGGGCTTGAATAAAGGCTCTTTCAATTCCTAAACTCACTGGCTCTCAACCGGGGATGGTACTATCCCTAGAGGCAAATAGAAATGGTTCAGACGTTCCTGCTTGACACAATTACAGAGCAGGGTACTGTCAGGACTGAGACCACGGATGTGAAGTGTTTCACATCACAGAGGTTAGTCTTTCATGCTGAATGGACCCATCTCATATGGACCATCGGAATGCTGCTTAACGCCTTGCACTGGGAGTCATGCTGTCAAGTTTCACCTGCTGCAGAATCCTCCGGTGGAAAGGGGAGGTTCTCATTTGGGAGACAGCAAGCATTTTGAGAAGGGGCTGCTTTTCCTCCTTATACCCAAACCTGCCTCGGTGATAACCACCTAGCCCTTTCTGACCTCCCAGACCCTGCCCTCCTCACTCACCAGGATCCCGAGAAATGCCAGGGGTCACCTTCTGCCCTCCTCACTCACCAGGATCCCTAGAAATGCCAGGGGTCACCTTCCCCCTGGTACATGGTCCCTGCAGTGGAATAGGATAGGGACAGGGGACTCGATAAGCTCATGCTCTCACGGTGCCATTGCCTTGGAAAGCTCCTTCTCACAGAACAGCAAGGCGGCTGCTGGGTGGGCGGCCTCAGGTCAGGGTGACAGTGGGTGGGTGGTCACTGTGACCGAGCACCGCCTGAGGTTCATCTGGGCATCCATCCGTCATAGATGGTTAATGGCTCACTTGACCAAAGGGGGCACACAGCAGCTGGGAGTCCACACTTCCTGGGGGAGCCCTCAGTCATTTGAAAAATATCCACTTGGAGAGTTTTATTTTCCAAGGAATGTCAGCAAGAGTTTCTCCCAGTCAGCATTTCAAGTGTGCTTGCTCAGGTTGTCAGGCTCGATGGTGGTGGCTGACCACACTGCCCAATCCTGGGCCTCTCTGGAGGGAGGGAGGAGGCATGTGCCTCAAACCCTCTCCTCTAGTCTAACATTTGTACATGGGTGATGAGGCAGAAAAACAGAAAACAGCTGGCTCAGGGTCCTTGGTTTCCAACAACTGAAACTGACACAAACCAGAAAAGTATTTGTAGGCTATTCAGTGTTTAACTGGTTTGTCAAGAATTCAATGAGGACCCTGCTCAGAATATTCTAGTAGTCAGGAACAAAGGGAAGTTGGGCAGCCATACCAGAGCCAACACCAAACCACAAATTCAGACCTCCATGGCTATGGCAATCAGCCTGTGCAGGCTGCCCTCCCCTCCAAACACTGTGCACCCAACTCACAGCCACCCCACCCCCGACGAGACTTCACTGCCCCTGCAACCTCAGCACAGCTCCTTTCCTCTTTCCCCCCCACCCCTACTGCCACCCCACCCCTCTGGAGGCAAATAGAAATGGTTCAGACATTCCTGGTTTCCTGGTCCACACAATTTCAGGATGGGGTACTGTCAGGACTGAGTACTGGCCAATCACATGTACAAAATCTGGGGTGGTTGCATGTGATTGGCCAGTGTAGGTCAAAGACCCACACTCATTTCAACCCTGTTTCAAGGGAAGCTAGAGAAGTACTTGGTTTTTTTTTAGCACCCTCAAGAGAAAGTGGATTTTTTCTCCTTCTATGTGAAATATACATAGTGGGAGTACCCCAAACATAGGAAATATTTTTGGATGCCAAATAGCCAAAATTGGGCAGATATCTATGTAAAATAAAACATCCTAATACTACTGCAAAAGGACCACAGAGATTTTTAGCACAAAAAATGCAAAGTGATGTTGATAATCAAGGCAGGAAGAAACAGGAAAGAGGTAGAATACTAAATTATTGGCCACCAAGGCTGAGACAATTAGGAAAATGAGATTTTTTTATCCTCCACTCACAGGATCAAAGGAGATTTAAATGAGTCACTTGCCTACAGTGGCACCATTAGTTAGGGGCCAGGAGGGACCAGATCTACCTCCCACCATCTCATCCAATATTCAGTTCCCCAGAGGCCCTGCAGCCTTGTAGGGAAATCCTTCTTAATCCTAGAGTCCCCAGCCCTGAGCATCCTTGACCAAAGGACACAGGCTTCTCCCCTGGTGTGTGTTGCTTTAATTCAAGGCTCCTGAGGCCCACTGCCATATGAAGACATCAAAAGCAGGCAGCCTGTAGAGGAGGCTACAATCTAGAAGGAGTTTCATCATGTTGGTTTTGATCTGAGCAAAATGGGCAAATGTGATGTATATATAAGTGGCAGAGTGAATTGTTATCCTCAAATCTTCACCCCCACTGTGTCCACACCTTACAAGGGTGGCCTCATTATTTCCATTGCTTTTATGCCTCTGCTGTGACTATAATGGGCAAACAGCTCCAGGAAATGACAGCCACACTAAGCGGGGTCTTTTCAGCAGAGCCCAGCTTCGATCAGTCAACACACCTGCCAAACTGCAGAGGTGGAAGCAAAAATAAGCCATTGCTACTGTAAGCCACTGAGTTCTAGGGGTGGTCAGTAAAGCTTTGATAGCTAACCAATGCAGTAAACCGGAGGTCCTTTTCTAGCACCTGACTTAGAGTTCAGTATCTAGCAGCATGGAAATCAACTGCCTCCTGACACAGAGGCGCACGCGCGCACACACACACACACACACACACACACACACACATTTGTTCACACACATATGTACACACCTATGCATACAAAGCATAGTCAGGTGAAATTGCTTCTTATTCTGCCCAGAGCTGGCACTGCAGCTAATGCCATACTAGACATCACCTCGCAGGTGGCCTTGGAACCTGTCCTCTGACCTTCAACCCTCCTTGCGCCTCTCCTACCCGTGTGGTTGACCATAAGTCCAGGGCTAGAAGCACTCTCCTCTCTGCCATTGAGAGAAGGTGAAGAGCAGGGGAGGCGTCCAGAACAATGTGACCAAAGGCCTCCTGTCATCTGCAAGTAAACAACCAAAGGTCTGGGCATGAGGCTGTCTGGTCTTAGAAAATGCCAAGTGCAGTCCCACCCTTGGGCTTCTCAGCACCCCAGGAGGTTGCAGGAAAGGGTCTCTAGGGCTCAGGCAAACCTCACCATGGACATTTCAATCATGGGGATTGGCACCTAGAATGTGTGGGGAGGGGGCCAAGAGTATGTGGAGGGGAAGGGGGCTGAGTGGCTGAGGGCATCCTAAGCCAGAGGACAGCCGTACACCAGAGAAGATGGAGAGGAAGCACAAGAACCAGCAGTGCGGCCTCCCAGCCTGAGCGGAGAGGAGAAGCTGGCTGATAAATTCTAACTTCACCGGGAGTTAACCTACCTATGGGAACATCTCTGTTACACATGAGCTTGGACCCACTGAGACAATGACACGGCACCCCCAGCAAGGGCCCACACCTAGCTCTGCAGGGGAGGGGGCTCTCATTTGCTCAATCTCCCCTCTGAACAAGGGCTGAGTCACTGGGTGCTGAGGGCTGCTCAGAGTCCACACTGGGCACTGTGATCCTGGAGGGCTACGTGGCTGAGAGGATGAAGTGCCTCAGCAATCAGAGCACCTGATGGCTAAGTCTACCCGGAGAGCTCTGAACCATGAAGGGAACATGAGGAGCGCATTCCAAGGAAACACTTCATCACCGAGAGACAACCTATTGATCATGGATTCCGGGCAGCTGATTTCTCAATTCAGAATGCAGTGAATGATTTAATGAATTTCTTTTCTGCAGGGAAGATAGAGACCCCAGGTTCTAAAAGCTGGCCTCCGAGGGAGGGCTGCACACAGGTTCCTGTGGGAGGAGGTGGGAGGGACCACGCTCAGGCTGCCCCTGCCCCTCGGAGCTGGAGTTTGAGAGAAGCTCCCAGAACAAACCGCCCTGCTTTAAATGTCTGCTACTTAGGCAGTAGGCACAGTGTACCTTCTTGTTGCATTTTCGTGTAATATCCATTTTAACTACATTCCCTAAATACTAGTGCAGTCCCTTCTCACTTGCTAAACATTCCAGACTCTGGAGGCTGGCCTGGGTGGTGCCTCTGACTTGGCTGGGGAAGGACAATAGGGAGCCAAAGAGTGGCCTCTTCTGGCTGCTGGGTCTCTGGGAGGACCTGCTCCCTGTAGCCATGGCTCTTGGCAGAAGGAGGGGGACAAGAAGCCTGGGAATCACCTGGTGACTTCTCATGGGAGAGTCCACCTGGACGGGCCCTTCAGAGCAACGGGAGGGTGGGAAAGTCCCCCGGATGCTCAGGCCTGGAACCTTCACATTGCACAGCCAAGGACTCCGAGATCCAGAGAGGAAAAGGGATGGGCCCAAGACTGGACAGCTGGTAGGATTTCACCGCAGGTCTGCCTTTCAATATTGTTTGACCTTTTCACCAGGCTGCCTCCTCTGAATTGGGAGGACTGTCTTCAATGTTCCTTCTTGGGAAAAGCAGATCTTGTTTTATTGCACTCTGCTTTATTGCACCTCACAGATGTTGCAGTTTGTTTGTTTTTTGTTTTGTTTTTACAAATGGAAGGCAAGACCCTCCACCAGCAAAAAGATTGTGACCCACAATAGTCACTTTATCGCAGTAGCCTAAAATCAAATCCACAATATCTCCGAGGTATGCCCCACAGGCATCATCTTTTTGCTGGTGTAAGGCTCTTGCCTTCAATTTGTAAAAAAAAAAAAAAAAAAAAAGCAACATCTGTGAAGCTCAACAAAGCAAAGCACAATAAAATGAAGCATGCCTGTATGTGACTCTGGCTCTGCCACTATTTGTCTGTCACCTTAAACAATATACTTAACCTCTCTGTGCTCATCTTCCTCACTAGAGGACTGAGATTCTCAAAACCCATCTCAGAGTCAGATTATATGAGACAGTGTATTAAAGTCCTCAGCACAGCGTCTGGCACCTATCAAAGTACTTATTGGGTTTTAAATATATTCCAAGCAATATTCTGAGTGTTTTACATAAATGTTTTCATTGAATCCTCATAACAACTCTTGGTAGTGGGAGAGCTGTTATCCTCATCTTGACAGATGGCTGTTGTTATCCTCCTGTTCACAGCTGAGAAACCAGAGGTGAGGAGCAATGAAGGAGCTTTCCTAGGTCTCACACTGGTTCTTGGAAATGCCAGTATCCATACTGGGCAGTGTTAGGAAGCACCTGGGCTCTGGGGCATTCTCTAGACCCAGACAGTCATGAGCATCCTAGGGAAAGCAAATCTAAATGAGGGCCCTCAATAATTCTTTCCGTTGCTTCTTGACACCCTGCCCCTTCTTTTAAGAGAAAAAATATTTTTATCTTTGGTTCCAATCTTTATCATCACCAGTGAGAAGATTCCTAGAATTAGAGGGAACAAGGACAATCCCTGAAGCCATGAAACACTATAATTAAATTATCAAAAACCTTGGCTTTGGTCATAACTCAGTAGATTTCAACCCTGAGCTGTCCTTTGTCTGGGAGCAATTCACACCATTGAGGAGGAAAAACAAGCTGGAATGAGTGACTTGGCAGCTGGAGAAGTTAACCAGTATCTGGGGCTGAATTTCATGAGGTGTGGGGCAGCCGCATAGTTCAATGTGCAGTGTCCAAAGGTCAGCAGACTCAAGCAGGCAATTTGGCAATGCAATTTGAGAGCCACAGCAGGTGATGGCATCCTTGTTCTAAGTCTGAAATGGCAATAACAGTAAATCGTGTTTTCTCTCTGACTCCTGTTCTCTTGGAAGATTTTGCCAGCTGATCACAGAACTATTTCTACTGGATCTATATATGGCCTCAATATTTTTCTCATCTGCCTGGAGTTAGTTCCTCATTCACCCTTGGGAAGAAATATGTCTTGGGAGTAGGAAAAGCAGAATACAATAGCAAGGGCATCATTGGATATATGAGTTTAAGCAAGGCAGGGCCCTCTAGAGTAAGCCCTCCAGATCTTGCAAGAAACTAGAAATAATACAGGTTTCAGGTGTACATCGTTATCTTTTTTTTTAAGTCATATGGACAAAGCCCCTTTTAATACTTTTCATTCTTTTGATTTATCAATAACTTCTTCCATTCTTAAAATATAGGCCAGAATTTGGAATACATACTCCATCAACTTGGGACAAGATGGAGAAATTAATTCTATGTATATACTAGGACCTTTCCTAACATACTGTTTGACCATTTACTTTCAATATAATTATTTAACACGGTACACACAGTAAGTGTTCAGCAATTTCTATCAGTGAAAGGTTTATAGAGTAAAGGGTAGTTATATAACCATCAAACATTATTATATATTATATGCCAGACATTATGCTAAGTATTTTATATGCATTAACACATTTAATACTCCTAACAATGAAGGGATTGATTGCATATATAACCCCTATCAATGGATTCCTTGAATTCTCTCACTTTGCAATATAATTTTCACCCCCCATAATAGATTGAGTTTGTTCCATAATTGATTGAATCTGTTTGCCCACCACTTGAATCTTCTGGGTTTCTTTGACCAGAATAATGTGGTAGAAGTGATGTTGTGTTAATTCTGAGCCTTGCACACATCTGTCTGTTGGAACCCTGCCCTGGCTGTATAAACAAGCCCAGACCATTTGGAATAAGCATCTAGTTCCAGTGTTCCAGCTGAAGCCACTGGACAAGCCTACCACCAGTCGATCCAAAACTTGTGTGAGAGAGTCATCCAAGATCAGCCAAGCTACTTCCCTGACCAAAAACATGAGAGAAACCAGATCTACCCAGTGACCCCTACTTACACACTTTAAGTTATTGATTATTGAGGTAATTTGTTACACAAAAATCACTAACTGACACAATAAGTTTATTAAATAAAGTTGAGAAAATTGAGGAATCAGAAAGTTAAGCAAATCATCCAAGGTCACACAGCTAGTAAGCGCTGAAGATAAACACAGGCTACTTAGCTCCAGGGTCTACTCTCCTAATCATTGATCTATCTTCTTCTGCTATAGCAGTGCATGAAAAAGTGTTCTTATTTCTAAGATATCGTTCAACCAAGCATGCAACCACATTCTGAGACTAATCCAGACAGGCCCTGGGGCAACTGATTGGTCCCTACTATGGTCACCTTGACCAGCTAGATGTGAGGCACTTTATATTTACAAGTCAGTAGCACTTAGAAATACAATTCCACTGTCCTATACCTGAGGGCTGAAGGGTTTCACTAATCAGATAAGCCAGTGGTGACAAATAAACATTCAAATCTCAATAGCTTAACCCAACAAAGGTTTATTTCTATTTGCTATTGTGTGTGGCCTGCCTTGTGGTCACTAAGAATTAGGAATAAGATATGTACAAGGACCAGGCCTGGGAATGCCTCACACCAATTTGCCCATGTCCCATTGGTTAGAAAATAAGATACAATCTAATTTCAAGGGAGCCTGGGAAATGTAGTCTTCCTGCATGCCCAGAAAGTAGACATGACGTGATAAACATATAGCATTGTCTCTACCTAAGTGTTAAGGATATGTTTAGATATTAATACTGTGGATGCACAGAACAGAGTGTGTGCCCTGGTCTGTCTGGGTCTCTGCTGACCAGTAGGAATGCTATCCTGTGACCCAACTGCTGTCCTTTTTTAAAATATATTTTTATTTATTTCAGAGAAGAAGGGAGAGGGAGAGAGATAGAAACATTAATGATGAGAGAGAATCATTAATTAGCTGCCTCCTGGACGCCCTCTACTGGAGATTGAGTCTGCAACCCAGGCATGTGCCCTTGACCGAATCGAACCTGGGACCCTTCAGTCTGCAGGCTGACTCTCTTGAGCCAAACTAACTAGGGCTCAGCTGCTGTCCATGTTTAGTTAGTCTATTTCCCCTTAAAGCCAACTTTACTTAGACTCTGCGACCTTGCTAGCAGTTTTCAACCTGTGGGTTGCGACCCACAAGTTGAGAACCGCTGCTGTAGAGCCTAAGACCATCAGAAAACACAGATATTTACATTATGATTCATAACAGTAGCAAAATTACAGTTATGAAGTAGCAACGAAAATAATTTTATGATTGGGGGTCACCACAACATGAGGAACTGTATTAAAAGGTCACAGCATTAAAAACGGTTGAGAACCACTGACTTAGAGTCTCCCTTTTTTGACTTTCCAGATGCAAGTCAGAGTGAAATTAATACTCCAACTGCCTTCAGTGCTGACCAGTCTCCACTTCTCATCCCATTTTTCTGATATGGATCTTCTTTAAAATAAGAGATCAACCAAAGGACTTGTATGCATGCATATAAGCATAACCAATGAACGCAAGACACTGTAAGGTTGCAAAAATCAGGATTGGGCTAGGAAAGAGTTAACACAGCTCGGCTTAAAATTATATCCCCCAGTTACATCCTATTATTGCAGTCTCAGGGTTGAGAACAGGGTGGAAACTCCCAGGATGCTGTAACCCAGGTGTAGGTTGATAATCTTGTGTAGCGAGACAGCCTGTAGCTAAATTGCGGAAGGAGACATGGCCCAGATGTCTCAAGAGATTAACCCAGAGATAACCGCCAGCATTCATGTTATCGTAATCCCAAGGTAACCAGAACTTATCGGGAAGTTAATGTGTAAAAGTCACAGGGTTCTCAGGTAAAATCACAAATTTGCTAACCTGGTAGAAGTCTTTGTTTCCAGACTGCTATAAAAATACCCTGTAACTTGGTTCAGGGCTCTCAGCCTCTGCTCTGCTTTCAGAGTACGTTGTGAGCCCCAGCATGCTTGGTCTGCAATAAACCCCTTGCTGTTTGCATGAGAACGTCTCTTGGAGTCTTCCTTTGAGCGGCGAGCGTTTCGACCCTAACAACACTGAGAAGTAAGGGTATGCCTGGGGTGGGGGTTGGGGGGGCAATGGGAAGATATGTATACATGTAATACATTAATAAAAAAAATTGGAAAAAAAATAAAAGATGAGACTTCCCAGAGAATTGACTCGATGAGGCCATGGACCCTCACCTCCCCCCACTTTAAATGCCTAAGCAAATATGAAAAATGTTGCACAAAATTCCAGAGGCTCTGTACTCCCCTGACAGCCACTCAGTAATGACATCCTATATGAGAAACATCACCCAGTCCATCTGTGAGTGAGAGAACTGGAGCCCAGGGTAGTTCATTAACTTCGCAAAGGCAGACACTAGTATCTGTGGCAGGAGTAATGGGGAGATGTATCCTAGAATAGAAGGACATGTTCTTGTGTTACAGGCAGTTCTAATAAATTGGGCCTCTGCCTCAGATCCCCCAACCCTGATAGTCCTGTGCAAGGATTGTAAAAGAGGCCTGTGAGAAGTGGTTCTGTATGTGCACAGCAAATATTCCATAATTCAGACCTGCCAGGGACTGCTAACCCCCTTTTCTTGTCATTTTTGAGGCCTGTTAACAATGTTTCCTTCATGAAGTTATCATGAGAGTTTGATCTGATTGTTGTGGCCTAAAGGTGTGTGGGGAGTGGAGGGGACAATGGATGGGGCCCAGTGGAGGTAGGGATGGGGCTGTGACAGCAGAGGGCCTATCAACGAGACAATGAAGCATTCAACTGAGAACAATAGAGAATAACTAGGAGGAGGAGAGGTGACAGGCCTATTCCCCAGGAGAGAGAGCCTCACTGCTTTCCTTCCTAAACCCTCTCTGTCCATCATCTGCTCTCTCCCCTACCCCCAGGCACAGTAGATTTGCATCCCAGGGTTATGTGGATGCTCTTCAAAGTGAGGAGCCAGAAATGAAAGCTCCACTCCCTTCTTCCTCTTCCGGTCTCACTGGCCTCCTTCTATCTCCAGACAGCCTGAATCTAGGGCAACACGTGGCCCAAAACATAGCTCAGGATTACTCTTGTTTAGAGATAATCAAGCTAAAAAGCACACCAGCTAACCATAAAGCAAAAAAGAACCAAGGAAGAGAAAGGGGTGAGAAACCTGGAGGAGGCCAAGGACAGACTACATTTTTGTTATTGTAGTGATGATAATATCCTATAAGGAGAAAAGGCAATTGAGTGGAGGCTGTGAGTTTGCAAATCTGTTTTTTAAACAGCCCTTTCCAATTGTCCCTTTCCCCTGCAATTTAATCCTTGGGTCTATTTCATGGAAGCTGAGCCTTAGAAATATTAAGTGACTTGTCCAAGACGACACCAACAGTTTTGGCAGGACCAAGTCTCAGGCTTAGGTCTCCACCATGCAATTCCAGGTCCTCTCTGTTGCATGTTGTTGGAGGAAATGGATGTGTGGGCTGGGTACTGTGTGTGTGTGTGTGTGTGTGTGTGTGTGTGTATGTGTAACTGGTTTTTAGAGCATCAGTTTGCAACAGTACAGGACGCCTTCCTCCCATCAAATCGGGAGGCTTAGTCACCTCACCCCTCTGCTTCTGCCCAAAGCACAACAGTGACACCACTGGTCTCCTACTGGCCTTTGATGACAATGCTGATGCAGGGTGAGTGTCTGTGGTGTGAATGTGTGTGAAGTCTGAGTGTGGTATGTGTATGGTATGAGTGTATTTATGGTGTCAGTGGTGTAAATGTATATAGTGTGCATGTAGTGGTAGTGTGTGTGGTGTGTGTGTATGCTATTAACATAAAAAAACAACAACATTGAAACCTGTAAAAAATTTTTGTGAGTTTATTTGAGCCAAACTGTCTACATATGCTGGGAAGCAGAACCTCAAGGAAATGAGATAATGCTCTGGAGAATGGAGGGTTACATTGGTATTTATACATTGCAATCAAAGAAGGACATAGGTGGGTTACATGAAATTCATTGGTGATAGATTAAGGAAATTGGATAAAGCAAAGTGGTGAGAAACCCCAGGGATTGGATAAAAAGTAAAATGATGGACACATACTTAGGTGAGTGCAGAAACAATTAACATGATAATGAAGGAATCTGTGGTATTTGTCCAGGTGACCACCGCATTTAGTTGTGCCCCAGGGGCTCCAGAAAAAGGGAAGTTACAAGTTACCCAGACACTTCCAGGGTATGTTGTCATAGATGCAAAAAAACAGATAGGCTCAGATAAGGTAAAGGTTGAGCTTGTCAATGAAGATACTGGCCTAGGATGCAACTGCCCACCTAGTTAAAGTTTAAGTTCAGACCATTCTTTGTGGTTACTTCAGGTCTCTGAGTTTGCAAGACTCCCCTGAGCTTGTCAAGTCAGCATGTGGTTCCTTTTGTCCACAATGCGGTGTGTGAGTGAGTGGTATGAATATGCGTGTGTTGTGAGTGTGTATGGTATATACTTGTGTGAGTGTGTATGATGTGAGTGTGTGTGTGATGTGAGTGTGAGTGTGTGTGAGGGTGAGTGTGTGTGTGTGAGTGTGTGTGATGTGAATGTGTGAGTGTGTGTGGTATGAGTATATGTGTGATATTGTTATGCCCAGAGTTCGGGGTCCCCAATAATCAATCACTAAGGAGCCTTTTCCGATGCAAAAGCAAAGAGTCTTTATTCAAGCCCGGGTTTGGCTCTCAGCCTCTTTCTGGCGCAGCAGAGAAAGTGAGAGAGCGAGCTTGGTGGAAACAATGAGTTATATGGGGTAGGATAATTGGGAGGGCTTAGGAAAGTGACAAGGGTTACAGAGATTGGTTACTTGAATTAGGGTCTTTCTGTGGTTTAGCCTTATTAGGACCCTCGCTGTGTTCCTCGCTGGTCCATTCGGGTGGTGGTCGGGGAAGCTAGGACATCGCTGGCACACCTGTGGCCCCTCCCAGAAAAGGGAGGGGGGTTTAGGCAGGGAGCCCAGCTCTATAGGACAAGATGGAGGGGAGTTCATTTCCTTTCAATGTGAGTGTGTACTGTGTGAGTGTGTGTGAGTGTGAGTGTGTGTGGTGTGAGTGTATGTGAGTGTGAGTGTATGTGGTATAAGTGTGTGATGTGAGTGTGTGATGTGAGTGTGTGTTATGTGTGTAATGTGAGTGTGTGCTGTGTGTGTGTGGTATGAGTGTGTGTAATGTGAGGGTGCTGTGTGAGGGTGTGTGGGTGATGTGAGTGTGTGATGTGTGAGTGTCTGTGGTATGAGTGTGTGTGGTGTGAGTGTGTAGTGTGTGAGGGTGTGCTATGGCATTGGCATGGCAGGAAGCTGCTCAAGGCCCACATGGAAGGTGGCTGAGAGTCAGCAGGCATCTGACTCATTGCAGAAATGTGATTCACTCCTGAGAGGCTAGAGAAACATGGCAGAACCCATGAGGACTCAATTACAGGTCTTCTCATCTCTGCAGAATGAAAGACCTAACTTTCCTTAGAGTCTGGATTGTTCACCACGTAGTGGGAGAGGCGGGAGGGAGGGATTGGCAATGGCTTTCCCTGTGTGCCCTTCCTAGAGCCAAGAGCCTGGGCCAGCCCACTCTGTTCTGAGGCATCTGGGAGCTGCTTCTTTAAAAACTCTGTCATCTTCCCATCAGCTTCCAGCTCTTGTAATTCCAGGGGTGAGATTGGTTTCCTTTCAAAGATGGGACCTACAAAGGCAGAGTGAATGGCTTGGAAAACATTAGCTCAAAGTTCGTTATGCCTTAGAACAGTGATTGTAAACTGCAGTTCATGAGCCACATGAGGTTCGAGAGCCATGGTTTGCCGCACTATTGACTAATGAGTTTGTTGACCACTGCCTTAGAACATTTCTTGAGCATCAGCTACATTCCATGGACCAAACAACTGACTCAAAGATCCTTGTTGTTGCCAGGCACAGAATGCTGACAAACAACCCCTAAATCTCAGTGGCTTTAAGCGACAAAGACACAGTTATTTAAGTTAGCTAGTTAGTTAGTTAGTTAGTTAGTTAGTTAGTTCAGCACGTTCCTTGTCCATTGCAGATTGTCCCCATTCTCCTCTCTTCAGGACTTAAATATTCCACTATTTGAAATGTTGCCAGCCTCAGGAGCTAGCTTGGAGAGTAGAAATCACATATTGACTCTTAACATCTCCATCTAGAATTTCCAAGGGTCACTTTTCTTTGTGTGCCAGTGGCCACATGGAAGTCTAAGGACACCAGGCAGTGTAGTTCTGCAATGTGCCCAGAAGAAATGTGAGATGTGTCTGTCACCAGGCCTGGTAACTACCAAAACAGGGTGTACCTGCAGGCTACAAAGTCACAGAACAGACAGGGAAGAACCTAAAAAAATCACCCAATAGGTATCTTTTAATTTGCAGAAAATCAAAGCTCAAAAAGGAACTAATTTACCCAGACTTACAGTGTTCAGTCATGTTACCCCCTTGATGTTAGGGTGGAGAACCAATCCTTCACATAGTCCCCAAGACCCCATGAGTCCTAGGCCTCTAGGAAGCCTTCCCAAATCCCCAGACCCAAGCAGGCCACCTCTTAGACATTTTTACTTTTCCTCCATAACTCGTATCAGAATTATTATTTTTGAATTTGGATATGGTAGTAACGTCTTCCTTCTCACCAGCAGGGGTAAAGCCATGTCTGTTTGCTCAAGTTTGTGTAACAAGATTATTTATTCTGACCCTGCATCTCAAATATGTATGTATGCCTATAAGTACCATGGATTAAGTACATGACATCCTTCTATTTTACAGCAGGGCTGGCAGAAATAGTAGGGTTGTGTGCAGGGCAAATGCCTTATTCACCTCACCATCCCCAGGAGCTCATTAAATGTGTGTGTGTTGTTATTGAAACCCAGGAAAATAAAAGCCATAAGTCTGGCTTTCACTGAGCATGTATTGAGGCTGAGTGTAAGGTGTCCTCCTTGAGTACATCATGGAGCAATAGTCATACATCAGGCAGGAATCCCTCAGTCTTTGGTCAATGAAACTGAACTGTTGATGCAGAATATCTACCTGGCCAGCCTGCAATGTCCATCACTCTATTCCTTGAGGCTAGAGTCGGATGGATTGCAAGTGAATTAGCTAGTATATTACTGGTGGTTATTTGATTTGAATAACCATTAACACTTTGGGTTGCCATTAATTTTTTATCACCCATTATTGTCTTGCTGTGAATTACTAATCACAGACCAGGACCTTGAGGTATAGGTATAGGAAGGACAGCTGTGGAGCTTGGAGGACAGAAGCAGAAGGTTGGAGGGAGCCTAGGCATGCTTGATTTAAGTGGGATCAGGATCTGATGGGGGAAATAGCAGCAAGAATGGCCCTCTGCTCCCTCTTCCCTCCCCTTGGCCCCCGCCACCCCATACACAGCCTCAGTTGGGAATGAGTGCTAAGATTTAAACCACAGACTTAAGATTAGAACAATAAATTTCTCTATTGGGTCTCTTTCTGGGAATCTTTGTTGATGAGCCAGCCCCCAGAAAAAGTGCTTCAGGTGTCCCTAACCTGGTCTGCCTCGAGGCACACTCCTCTTGCCCTCCCTGTGCACAGAATGGAGCACACAGATAAGCTAATGGACACTAGGACGGCACAGTGGATATCTAGATGCCAGCACTAGGACATTGGATTTCATTTAGAAACACATTGATTTAAAACTCTCCTGTATAACTAACAGTGAGAGTTCAGGTGTAACTTAAAGATATCGTTGGACTTCCAACTTGATGGGCCATGACTGCAGGAGTGTCTGCCTGCGCTTCTGGATCCACAGTCCAGTGGGCCAAGCCAGGGCTGACCCTGCACCTTTCTGACCTGATAGGGCATCAGTGACAGCTTATTTTCAATCTGCCAATGCAGCTGGTCTTTGTGGAGAATAAACCAAACCACTGGGAGTGATGACTCTGATCTGATTTTAATGTGTCAATTTCCCAGTGACTTGGACTCTTGTATCAGATCAAAGCTTTTCTGGTTTCCTGCTTCAGGTTGTGTCTTAGCTCCAGCATGGTCAAACAGCCTTATTAGATCCTATATTCAGTGTCCCCATGTCTGGGTCCTGACCTCTAGTTTTAGATGACCCGAGAGCCAATGTCCTTACTTTCAAACCCAAGCCTCTCTCTACTTGGAGGGATATTCTAAACAGGATTTTTCTATGTGGACCTTCTCCTTACATTCTTCCTGAGTTGGTTGCTTGGACTGACTACTCTATCTTTCTGCTGCACACCTAGAATAATCAATCCCCGGGCATCTCTACCCCTAACTCCACTTTACAGAGCCCTGCAGATCTGCCAGGCTTCCCATCCCAGCATAGCCAAGGCCCTGGCTTTACCAGTGCACTATTAAATTAGGATTAGTATTAGGGCAGTTTTATTTGATTGATTGATTGATTGATTGATTGAGACTAGAGAGAGAAAGGGAAGAAGGGAGGGAGAGAGGGAGGATGGGAGAGAGAAAGAAAGAAAGAGAGCGAGAGCAAGAGCGAGAGCGAGAGAGAGAGAGAGAGAGAGAGAGGGAGAGAGTTATCAGAGAAAAACATTGATTGGTTGATTGCTGCATGCACTCTGACTGGGAAATGAACCTGTAACCTTTCGTTGTACAGGACGGCCTTCCAAACAACTGAGCCACCCGACCTGAGTGAGTCTTATTTTGTTTTATTTTATCTATTTTATTTTATTTTATTTTATTTATTTTCTAGGAGACCAGTGCTGAGTCTGGGAAAGAGGAGAGAAGTGGGGCAGGAAGAAGCCCAGGAAAGGCTAAGGAGAAACTAAAACGTTAGGAAGGAAAAGAGTTGAAGACAGGAAGAAACTGAGAAGGGGAGAGTCAGGAAGGGAAAAACTAGCAGCATCAGGGGAGATTTAGCATTCTCAGTTAATTCTATTCTGGGAAGACTTGAAGGAACATATAAATTTGATTCAGAGGCTTGGGGATTTTTTTTTTTCTTAAGAGAAAGTTCAGGAGTCAGATTGGTGTTGCTTGTTTGTTGTTTGCTGTTGTTGGCACTTTCCTGAAGATATAATCAGATACAGATCATATTTATGTTCAAAGAATTTCATAATTTTATCCATTTTGTCCACATTTTGCCTAATTTTAAAAATATGTTAATCATAATCATTTTGAAATCCTTAGCTGCTAACTCCAATATTTAGAACTAGAGACATAGTGCACAAAATTCGTGCACTGGAGGGGGGGTGTCCCTCAGACCAACCTGCACCGTCTCCAATCTGGGACCCCTTGGGGGATGTCTGACTGCCACAGGGATCAGACCTAAACAGTCAGTCAGATGTCCCTTTCACAATCTGGGACTGCTGGCTCCCAACTGCCCACCTGCCAGCCTGATCACCCCCTAACCACTCCCCTGCCAGCCTGATTGATGTCTAACTTCTTCCCTGCCAGCCCCATTTTATCCAACTGCCCTCCCCTGACAGCCCAGTCACCCCCAAATGCCCTCTCCTGCATATTACCTCTTCATTAGATAGGGTTTTTTCTTTATCATATTGGACATCCCTAACTGGTTTAGCTCAGTGGATGGAGCATCAGCCTGCAGACTCAAGGGTCCCAGGTTCAATTCTGGTCAAGAGCATGTACCTTGGTTGGGGGCATATACCCAGTGGGGAGTGTGCAGGAGGCAGCTGATGGATGTTTTTCTCTCATAGATATTTCTAGCTCTCTATCCTTTCCCCTTCCTCTCTAAAAAAAAATCAATAAAATATATTTTTAAAAAAGAAACATTTAAGATTCCTCATATCTGCCTGGCTGGTGTGATTCAGTGGTTGACACCCCAGGCTGGCACTGGGAGGGGATTGCTCTGTGGGGGGGTGTGCTCCTTCCAGGCTGAGACCTCAGGCTGCCAGGCTCACCTTTCAGGCTGAGACCCCAGGCTGCTACTGGAAGGAGATCACTCCAAGGGGTTACAGGCACCTCCAAGGCTGCAGGTTTGTGTGGGGAGGATCACTCCATGGGGAGTGAATTTGTTTTGTTTGTTATAAAGGGTCAGAAGGGCCTCTAGACAGCATTCCGCCAGCCCATTCATGTTGCCAGCTTTCTAGCAGCAGCCCTCCCTGAGACTGGGTGACTCCAGATGGGCTGAGAGGACTGGGTGCCGCCATCTTGTGGCTATGAGTGCTGCCATTTTGTCAAGGAGTGATGGTTGATTTGCATGTTACTATTTTATTAAATAGGATAGAATTTCAGAGGTTGGCTTCTTTGAATGTTTTATTTCTTAAGTTTAAGTTTCCTTTCCCTGCTTCTTTGCATGCATAAGAATTTATTATTATTATTATTATTATATAACAGATTTGTTGATGAAACATTTTAGAAACTCTGAATTTAGTTGGATTAGTTTTGAAGGAAAAAAACATTTAAAGTTTAAAAATAGAAGTCTTAATGAGCTGATAATAATTCTAAACATCAAAAAATATTAGACTTAGAAAATTTGAGATAGAGATTCAGCCACAGTGAGGAAATCTATTATACATTCTTTTCCAAGCTTAATTTTCAGTGTATTATATTTTTTCCTTTATTGTCTACCATATGACACTGTCAAAGCTAGTGTGCATAGCAAAGCAGCTATCTTGATGCTTGGGAAGAATGACTCCTATATTATGGGGCACACTGCCTTAGTTTATGTGGGCTTTCAGCCAGTCATCTGGGAAGAAGGAAATGAGGAACATGGTCTTTAAAAGTTAGGGTCCTGGGGAGTTTCCCAGACAAGGGGTCCAGCTTATCTGGATGACTCACTTTAGAATGATGGAAAAGTTAGCAGTTGCAGAGTGAGAATCAGTTAGCTTTTATTTCATTCAAAGCACCTCTAAACTTAGAGGCTTGAAATAACAGCTTTTTATTTATTTAGCTCATGATTTTGCAAACAAGCAATGTAGACACCTCTGTTGAATAATTGTTTTGGTCTCAGCTGGGCTCACTCAGGAGTACAGTCACCTTCTGGGTTGGGTGGAAACTAACTAATAGGGTATGGCCTCAGGTAGAATGGCTTGCTTCTGCCCCCAGTGGTTTTTCTAGGAGGCTGGCCTGAGATTCTTCATATGGTGGCTGAGAAAGATTCTGGGAAAGACCAGGGCATCCCATGGTCTCTTGAGGCCTATGCCTAGAACTGGCATACTTTCATCTCCACTGCATTGTATCAGCTAAAACAAGTCACCAAAGCTCAGATTCAAGAGTAAGGGAAGTAGACTTCAATTATTCATGGAAGGACTGCAAAGTCACACTGGAAAAGCTGTAAATGCCAGGAGGAGTGAACAATTGTAGTCAAATTTTTTGGTGATCTAATACATGGAAAGAGGGATATATTTCTGAACATGTGGAGTTAGGAGAAGTTGAAGACTTGGATTATCTTTTTACTTCCACAATAATTAAAAGCATAGTTTTCTCTTAAAGCTTCTTCAAGAGGCAGCACTGTGTAATGGAAAATACATGAGCTTTGAAGTCAGACAGATCAGAGTTATAGGTGATTAGGAGAGGCGACCAATCCATGCATCTCTGTGTCTCTTTCACATCAATCTCTCTCTCTTTCTCTCTCTCCCCTCCCCTCTCTAAAATCAATTTAAATAATATATCTATTTTTTAAATACATAAGCTCTTGAAATTCATCCCATATGAAATTTGGATAATCAATATCCACCTCAAATGATTATTATAAAAATTTGCCAGCCAGTAAGACTACCTACTTGACATGTAGTAATCCCCGAATAGTAACATGACTCTTATTCATTATGAGTCTAGTTCTTGCTTCTGTTTCGGGAACTGCACTGACAACCTTCATCCACAGAGATGCTCTCCCCTGAAATCACAGCATCGAGTCTCAGCACTGGAGAGTCAGAGAGCCTTAGATGCTTTCACCCCAGGCTTTCATTGACAGGGGAGGAAATGAGCCAAGCTAAAGGGACTCCTCCAATGTCTTATGGCTTTTCTAGGACTGTAAGTATCGATTTCCTTTATTTGTCACCTGTAGAGTCTGACATTGTTATCTCCTTGTTAACATAACCTTATCTCTTTCTCTAGCCTGGTAGTGTCTTAAGACAGTGGTCTGACCCTAGTTTCCAGAAATGTGCTCTGCAGCAGAGGCAGAGCCTGGCACATGGTGGCACCTGCTGAAGGGCAGCTGCATGACCAGGTGCGAATAGTAAAGACTGACATGTCTTTAAAGGTATCTAAGTGGTCAGCAGAGTAGAAGTTACCCTCAGGCCTGGTGGAAATGATGAGCTGACCTAAGGAAATTCAGATATCAGAGAGTTATTTACCTACCATATTCTTCTAACCTGACCTTGAGGTTATAAATCAGGAAGAAGTATATACAGATTTATAAATATCCATAATCATGGTTCTTTATTTAAATGTGTAAGATATCTACTGTGGCCGTACAGCATACATCTCTTGATTTCTCTTCTAAATTCACTCCTGAGTTTTCATTATGCCCAGGAGACTGACCTCTAGGAACTGCTCTCCTACTAGGGAGGCAGCCCTCCCGGTTTAACACTGACTGTCCTGCATTCCAGACCACTGCTCACTTCCTGACAGACTAGCATGATTGGTCACAGTATCTCTTGCTCTCGGCTTCTCCTTAGGTTTAGCCCATGCGAAGCAGCAGTGGATTAAAATCAGGATATTTTAATGTGTTCTCTGTAAGCAGAGAAGATGACACAGAAGACCCGGCTCCCAGACAGATGCACTGGCTGCTTCCCTCTGAGTCTCTGTTGATTGGCGGAAACTTCCCTTCCCTTCCCATTACCAAAGCCAGTTTTTATTGCACAGCCTTCTCCCAGCAGCGCCCCTCCCAAGGTTCTGCTCCTTCCAGCCCAGGGGTGGCAATGCTTCCTCTGAATTGTGAGATCTGGGCCCTCTCCTTTTCTATGACCCACACCTATAACCCTGTCAATCTCCCTCCATGAAATGCCCGCACATCTCTGAGGATGGCCCTTATTCCACCCGGGGACTTGACTGACACTGTCCCTGGCCCCTGAGAGCCACGCTTAGTTCTGGGACATGTACATGATCCTTGCTACAATCTCATGGGAGAAAATCCCTTTTAATAAAGTCATTGAAAAGCAATAAAACATTTGAGCCTCAGTTATTTTCACTTATGAAAGGAAGGGAATGAACTTAAAACATGTTTTCAGGAATTTCACAAAGCAAGAAAGCATTTTCAGCCAATTTTTTAGTCTTACTAACCATCTTGATTATTGTCTAACTGATCTTTTATTAAAAATAAATAAAATTTGTGTGGTCCCAACACAATAAGTCTTCTGTGGATTCAATGGAATGTTCAGGGAAAGCCAGAATAAAGAATGAACAGGGCTGGCTGGACATGATCACAGAAGGCATCCAGGTGACGCTGGGCACAACATGCTGAGCTTCAAGGATGGGCACTTTGGGATACAAAAAAAAAAAAAAAAAAACAGCGAGGCAAAGGTATTCCAGGTTAAGTCAAGACTATATGTTAAAACAAGACCTGCAGGGAAGCCCAAGGCTGACGCAGAGGCAATGGACGGGCTGGAGTGGCCTGTTTGGGATGAAGTCCAGTGGAACTAAAAGTCTGTAATTCCAGGAGAGTCTGGCAGGCATAGATTTCCTGTTGCTCTGGATCAGCAAGGAAAAACAAGTCATTGTAAGTGTAGGATGTGAACATAATCTCTTCTGTCTTAGATGGACTTTTCTTAGATTTTTTGTGTGGGCAGTTCACATGGGAATAGAGCCAAGTTCATAGCACATGTGTTTTCTGTAAGCAGAGAAGATGACACGGAAGACCCGGCTCCCAGACAAATGCACTGGCTTGTGTCAGATGCAGTTTGAGAAACCGTCACTCAAAGGGAAACCTCAACACTGGGCTTTCCTTCAGATCAGATCAGTGGCATTCCAAAAGGGCCCAGACCTACCATTTGCAAAGACCCTTCACACCTCCCCCTTTTCCTTACAGAGGATTCCCAAAGGAGGGTGGCAGTATTTAGTGATGCTATTTACACATTTGCACAATTAACATGACTTTTGGATGCAAATACAAATCAGCCCAGAGAAACATAGGCTTAAGCCCAGGCAACCTGCAAAGGGTTTTAGAAGGGCTGCCAATTTGGGGGTAACCCCAGGCCTCATACCACACCAAATGCATTCACCATGGTACAAGATCTAAGCCCGATGAGGAGGGGAGTTTCCAGAAGGCAGCAGAAGGCCAGGGCTGGGGAGTGAGTCCCAGGTGACACTGTTTGAATGTCATTTAAAGTTCATTTTCATTATTTTAATTGTCACTGTAAAAATTTCCCATTCAGGACTGATTATGTTCTAAGAGAAATCAGAACTTAAATCCAATCAATCATAATTGAATGTGTTGTTGCAAGTGGCATAGAAACCTGTGCTTTGGATGTGATTAAGACAAGTATTAGTCACTTGTGAAACACTGCAGGGAGATCTAGGAGCAGGCAGGATTCGTTCCAAATAATTTACATGGACAAAGTGACCAGGCAGGAATGGAACATCTCCTAGGCACTCACAGGCCCAGAGAAGACTGAGGTTGCTGTCTCAGGTTCATCTATGAAGCAGCAGAAATGTGATAAGGTTTTGTGAGTCCAGAGCTTCATCTGGATATATGGGACTGGGTCCTGGATTTTCCTATTTTGTGTAAGTTTTGGAAAGGTACTTGATGTCTTTGAAACTGAGTGTCTACCTTTAACATTTTTGCCTGAGACATTTAAGCTTAAATAAACCATAATGTACTCCTACATGCTAACAAATTATTCTTCATGTCATCATTACACATAGGATGGGCCTCAGGTTCCATAGTGGCTACACTGGCCTTGTCACGGTGGGAAGAGAACAACATGAGTGTGGTCATTCGGTGAGCCAGCCCCAGACACGGTGTCAAATACCAGGTCCGGTCCTGGCACAAGGGGGTCTCTATTCCTCCTGCCTGTGTCCCTCCTTCTCTAGCTCCCCTTGGATCCAGGTGTGCACACAGCTACCAGGCTTGGACCATCCTCACTGGGATATGGGATCTTTGAGTTTTTCATTGCACAGAACCAGGCTTCGGATTACTTGTTACAAGAACTGGCACTCCTCTTGAATGGAGGAGAAGTTACACTCACTTCTTTTGAAGTCAGGCAGATCAATTTGTCAAGTTTCTGAATCTCTGAGGCTCAATGTCCACATCTGGAAAGTGGGGATCACAGCTACCAAGTACAGACAAGTTGCTGACTCTTGTAAAAGAGGAACAATTTTCCTTCTATCTGTCTAGGTCCTTTGGTTGGTCAACTTATCAAATTAATATAAGACCTGTTATAACAGGAGAAAAACAAATTTAATTTTGTATGTACAGAAATCCCTAAGATATGAGGCTCTCAGACAATCTGGCAATGAAGGCTTACACACCATCCTGAGCTAAGGAGAAGTGGGTAGGGGCCTGGGGCTTCAAAGAGAAGAAAGATAATTCACAGGGGGTAAGGAAGAGCAAATGTTGGATGAATAAATGTTTCCCAAGCCCTACAGAGAAGTCCTTGGTAAAGGGGTGGGAGGAAGTGTAAAAATAAGTTATCCTTGGTAAGAGCTCTTCCAATTCAAATTCTTTTAGGCAGTTAATGGAGGGAAAAAGCAATATAAAACAAAAACACAAAAAACAGCTGAAACCAGTTTGGCTCAGTGGATGGAGCGTCGGCCTGCGGACTGAGGGGTCCCTGGTTCAATTCCCGTCAAGGGCATAAACCTTGGTTGCAGGAATATCTTCAGTAGGGGGCATGCAGGAGGCAGCTGGTCGATGTTTCTCTCTCATCGATGTTTTTAACTCTCTATCCCTCTCTCTTCCTATCTGTAAAAAATCAATAAAATACATTAAAAAAAAAAACAGCAAAACTTCCTGAATCTTCTGTTTCTTAAAAATAATCCACTTAAAATAATACTCATACCATTTAAGCTTAAATAAACCATAATGTACTCCTACATGCTAACAAATTATTTTTCATGTCATCATTACATATTTAAGCACATTTGGGGGTAGCTGAGTTTGCTCTTCAGCATGCTCAGAAGTGGTAGCTGAAGTATCACTGATACTTCCAACCCACCAGGGCATCAACACAGCTTTGTGATTTGTGCAAGAATTTCTAAAGGAAAGCCACAGGCTGAGCCATGGTTTCTGCTTCCAGTGGCATCTGACCAACAAGTGGCCACAGGCCTGCAGTTCCCTGGGTCTGAGATTCTAGCCCTGTATGTGGTCCTGCACCTTGTGCTGTGGCTCCTCTCCTGGCCGAGGGAGGACAGTGACACCGAGCGGGAAATGACTGTCAGTGACTGTCCCCTGCCTGGGATGTGCCAACCGTCTTTGGTTTCAGAACCCCCCAGAGAAAGGAAGACCCCAAGTGGTTTCTCCTTCCAACCCCACAGACAAAGCAATTTTCTTGAGAAGGGAAGTCAAGGGGACTGGCAGGAACCTAATAAAGGTCTCCAAAAACAATGTTTCTCCATTTGAAAAATAAACCATGCCTTTAAATGCATTAACTCTGTGAGAAATAAATGTAATAAACCAAATTCAATCCCTGCCAACATTTGTTTTCTTATCTATGTAAAATCAATATACTTGTTGCAATTATGTCTTTCAATAAATCCTCCCAAAGTCTTATTTTCTCATAAGATTTCCTGCCGCACTCAGATTCATTGCATTCATTTTCCATCGAGAGAAATTGTTTCTTGAATTTTCAAGCCATCCAGTTTCCTTTAAAGCTGCTGTGCCCTTCCCTCCTCCCCCTTTAGCGCTGCTTCTCTTCTGCCAGGGCCATTTCAGCGACAGTTGCTTTAATTGGATTGTGCTGCTGGGCTGGGGTTTGTGCTCCTGGGAACAGCCCTCTTTGCTGCAGAAGTGAGAGTCCCATCCAAAGCCAGCCCCTGAGGGCTGCCTTCTTCCCATAGTCCTGGCGGGGCACCAGGGGCCCTGCAGTCATTCCCTCCACTCAGAGATGAGATTTATTAGGGAACGAAAGACGAAGGGTACAGCCACCCAGAGTCTTCAAATAGAAGCATTTATTTTATTTTTTAATGGGTGTGTGTGTACTCTTGGGCCCCTGCCCCTGCCAAGCTTCGAGGAGACAGATCTCAGTGTGCTAGAGCCCGAAAAAGCCTGGCGAACGTCCAACCATCCATCTGCCCACTGTCTGACTGCTGCCCTGTTGTTCTGGGAATCCAGTGGTGCATAGGGCAGGTCACTGACTTTGGAAAAGAGAGTGAGCTGCCCCAGGGAGTCAACTTTGAACTTGATTTTGTTACCGATGTCCAATAATTAAGTTGTCTGTCAGTGCACTCTGGCCAAAGCATACCTGAGCAGGGATTGCAGTAAAGAAAGAAAGAAATATTAGAGTTGGTCAATCCAGAGGCGTGTGAGTTCTTTCCCTGAAAGACCCAACTTGCCAGTGGCCTATGGGAGGCCACAGATCACATAGGGCAAAATCACAAGACACCACAGGTTAGGGGTCTGAGGTTATGTTGAAGTGGTTCGAAGCATTAGATAGGTTGAGAACCACTGTTAGAGGCTGATTGGTTAGAGGTGAGATAAGGGCAATACATAATTTCTTCAAATCTTGAAGACAACTCCAAGGTCAGATTTCATGGAGAGGTAGCCAAGAGGGCCGTCCCACCTTAGGGCTCAGGAGCTAAAACATAACTAGGACAAGATGTTATATTTAACACCTGACACTAATGCAAAATAATATTGAATATAAACTGTATTGGAAAATAAAATCTCTTTTAAAATAGATGTTATCTGTAGCCTGCCAGGGGCTTAAACCTTGTGAAGAGTAGTCAGAACCAGGCTACTGTCTTCTGTTGCCCCAGAGGTCACCGATCAAGCTGAGAGGCCAAAGTCAGGGCAGGGAAGTGTGCTGAGAAGGGAAGAAAAAAAATGACTGTTTTGAAACCACAATTAACTGCCATCAGAACCACAAGGACCCTTGGTGCCAGTTTTGTGACTCTCACGGCTGTGCTGTGCTGCTGAGATGCAGGCGTCCACCTCCAGGCTCTCAGCTCCCCTCAGTTTCTGCCCAGGTCCCTCTTCTCCTTCCTATTATGGTCTTCCACTGACCCTCCCTGAGCCCTGCCCCAGTCACACAAGGGCCTCACCACCACCACCCCCGACCTGCCTCTGCATGAAGAGCCCTCATGGCAAATTGTCTGCTTGTTTCAATGACTCTCCTGAGTGATTGTGAAGACACGTGGCAGCCCTTGAAAAGGCCATCTCCTAAAATACTGTTTGTTGGGACAGGGCAGGAAAGGCCACCAGCCTCCCAGAAGTCTGCAGCGGACACAGCTTGATGAGCTGAGAAGACAGGAGATGAATGAGCTGCCAGACTCTGAAGAGACTGTGGACTTTAACTTATTTATTAAGCTAAATTATTTACATTAATGAGTCGCTGCTCTAAGTAATTTATCTCAAGCTCCAAGTCCAAACACCGTTTTGAATAAAAGTAGTTGACCCTAGAGGACAAGAAAACAAATAAACAAACAAAAAAAAAGACACATGAAAAATGCCCAGCTGGCATTGCTCAGTGCTTGAGTGTTGACCTGTGAACCTGGAGGTCACAGTTTGATTCTAGTCAGGGCAAATGCCCAGGTTGTGGACTGGATCCCCAGTAGGGAGCATGTAAGAGGCAGCTGGTCAATGATTCTCTCTCAACTTTGATCTATCTCTCTCTCTCTCCCTTCCTCTCTGAAATCAATAAAACTATTAGTATATTAAAAAAACAAAAAACAAACAAACAAAAAAAAAAACCAGAGAAAATTTGCACAACCCTCCTTGTAGATCTCCACACCCCAAAGGGGAAGGCAGGATTTGCAGAGAGGGGCTCTTCCCTTTACCACAATGGGAGAGTGCTGAGGGCTGCCGCAGCCACACCCCAACCACTTTCAAGTTAGTTTGGTCTGAGACCCTGGCTGTCCTGAGCTACGAAGCCACCAGGTTAAAGGGGACCTGAGACATGGCCAGAGGCTACAGAGGAGTCCAGCCACATCCCACAGAGATATAAGGAGTTACCTTCAGGATTCTAAAAGCCCTGGGTGGGACCCCTCTCCCCATGCAGGAACTTGGTAGTTGTCGAGGGGGACATTTTATTTCAATTATTAATCAGCAGAAAAGGCCAGGCATGCATGGAAACCCAAGTACCAGCGGTTACTCAGGTCTTTCCCAATTTGTGTGTGTGTGGCAGGGGGTGGCCCAGAATTTTCTGAATAGTGTCTGATCAAGACTGCAGATGAACAACACCCTTGATATCCCTTCTTCAAAACTCACACAGCCTTTGGCCTACCTTCAGGGGAAGTTGGCTGGTTTGGGGTGACCGGGTCCACGGTACAGCCATCAGACAGGGTCTGAGAAGGAAATGTATGGCCCACTTTTAGTTGTAATGTGCAAGTGGCCTTTATTGCTCCAGTATCCTCTGAAGGTTTAATGTGCTACTAAAAGGAAGAGGAGCCCTAACCATTTGGCTCAGTGGATAGAGCGTCGACCTATGGACTGAAGGGTCCCAGGTTCAATTCTGGTCAAAGGCATGTACCTTGGTTGCGGGCACATCCCCCGTGGGAAGTGTGCAGGAGGCAGCTGATTGATGTTTCTCTCTCATCGATGTTTCTAACTCTCTATCCCTCTCCCTTTCTCTCTGTAAAAACTCAATAAAACATATTTAAAAAAAAGAAAAAAGAAAGGAAGAGAAGCTGTTTCCCAGAAGTGAGTCCTCTGTGTCTTCTGTAGTCCCTGGGTATCTCCACATGACATAAACCTAGTGGGGAGGCCCCGGGCTCCAGGCTTTGGAACTGGACAGAACTGGGTAGAATATTTTACTCTGTGTAGTAACCGAGTGACCTTTGACCTTCATTTCCATATTCATGTAATGGGGAAAACAGTATTACCCACTCACTGGATTGTTTATAGTAATAATGTGCATCATCAGCAGTCAATATAATGGCAAGAATTACTTTGTTCAGGTTTATCTACTGTCTAGTGAAAAAAAAACAAAAAACAAAATATGCTTTTAAACTCTAGAAAGATAGGCAACCTCTCCTGAGAACCTACCTGGCACTGCACCTGCTGTCTCCTTGGGGCTCAGTTAAAAGTGTGCTTTCAGCAGCTCAAAGATGGTGTGCTGTCCAGAGACACATGGTTTGGTAGAAAGGGCCCTGAACATGGGGTCAGAGGTCTTGGGTTCAAGTTCTGCTTCTACCACTCACTAACTGATGATCCTGGGCTAGTCACACTACTCAATTTTCCTTCTGACAACTCTGAGACAAATGGTATTTATCCATGAGGGAATTCTGGCTCAGTAAGCATTTGATTGCAAAACACCATGAAAATGGTAGCACTGTGTCCAGAAAGGCAATTGTCAGACTGTGGGGATAGATTTTCACTAAGACCTTTCACACCTTCTGAGAGGTTGAGCCTGCCAGGCAGAACAGGCTCTTATGTGGATAAGTGCCCAAGCAGTGAATGGCCCCCAGGGTGACCGGGTCCAAGGTGCAGGCCATCAGGCAGGGTCTGAGAAGGAAGTGGATGGCCGGCCCACTTTTAGTTGAAAGTAAGTTTAATATAAAGACTTGTTAAATAACAATTCAATCAAGTAAATGTTAAAGATTTAATTGGCTTTGTTGAACAATTCATGAATCAGGCAGAATCTCATCTAGAAACTAGGAGTGTGCTTGGTGAATTGCTGAAAAGGGAAGGTTTTCAAAGGCAGACAGGGAGTGGGAAAAGAGAAATTAGGAGCAAAGAATGTATTGCTCCAGGCACTGTCTCCTTCCAAGGGGGAAGGGAATGGGTCTTTCAGTTGATTACTACCTGGTGCTGATCACAAAATTCCAGGTTGGCTGGACAAAGGTCACACTTTGGGGGAAGACTGAAACTATAGGTTAAGTATTAAATCTTGGTTTGCCCCAGAGGGGCCTTAACAAGCATGCATGACTCCATTTGGGCCTGTTGTCCCTTTTTAAGGACTATTCACAAAGGTGTGGACAGGGTTTAGGGTTTACCTCTACAGGCAGAAACTGGCTGGAAAACCATAGAACTCTAAAGGTCCTTTAGGCCTGAAGGGGTAAGAGGAGGAAGCAGGTCCTGGAATCTGAAAAATGCTGTGTGTCTGATAGGACCCTAGACCTTTGGGCAAAGGACAAGCCAATCACTGCCAGCTCTGAGGGAGAGAGGGAGCTGGGGGACTAAACACACCTTCCTCTTTCCTCTTCTCTCTTACCTCTCTCTTACTGTAGCTGAATTCACTCTGGAGCAAGGGACCTGCTAATGAAGGCCCCTGTCCCTAGTCAACAGAGCACATGGAGAGGGAAGAGAATGGACCTGGAGGGCCAGGCACTATGCACATTGGCTGTGTTAACTCCATACACATGCTATGAAAACCTGAGCAGGCTTAAGGCTTATTAAAATTTCAATCACCCTAGCAGGTTTGGCTCAAAGAATAGAGTGTTGGCCTGTGAACCAAAGGATCCAGGCTTTGATTCCAGTTAGGGCATATACTTGGTTACAGGCTCCTTCCCATCCCAGGCCCTGGTTGGTGCTGATGCAGGAGTCAAACAATCGATATGTTTCTCTCACATGTATGTTTCTCTCTGTCTTTGCCTTTCTCTTCTACTATCCCCCAAAATCAATGGAAAAGTATTCTCAAGTGAGGATTAATATTGTGGAGGGGCAAGGACCAGACTGCGTTCCCCCAATAAGGAGTCGAATTAAGGTCAGGGTGACCTCAGGCCTGGAGGCAAGTAAAACCAGGAACTGGTGGTTTTAGTACACAAACACCAGGTGCCTGAGGCACACCCAGCTCTGAGAAACGACAGAGTCTGACAAACCACCCCTAAGAAGGACATCTGCATTCCAAGCTGCTTGCTTAATCAGAGTTTAGATAAAGAGTAATGCTTAGCCAATTAAAGTTAGCCAAGTCCTCCTGCACTGAGGATAAAAGGCATTTGCTGTAGAAGTTCAGGGCTCTCGTGCTTCCCTGCTGTGTCAGTGGAACCGTGAGCCCGGTCTCGAGTTCGTAATAAAGGCTTCCTAAATTTTCCAATTGGCTGTCTGGTGGTCGTCTTTCATGGGTGGGTTCGAGTCTTACCTGAGTCACCCCACAACAATATAAATAAATAAATAAATAAATAAATAAATAAATAAATAAGTGTCAAAGGGCAACTTAACCAAAAGTTTCTAGCATCCTACATGTCCCTGTGCATGGATCTATTACTTCTCTGTCCAGTTCCTCTAAAACTCAAATTTTAGAAACCAAGCTAATAAATTAGACCCTTACCAGCGACATCCCAATGGCCTCTTGTTCGGTACTCAATCCATATTCAGATCACCAATACCTCCAACAACCGACACTATACTTTTCTCTTGGGGGCTCCTGGCTGCATCAATACAATCTCAAGACAGCTGGTCAATTCAGTGTGATGAGAAACCTCAGCAGCAACCCATCAATTGGCGGAAAGCCAATTGATTTAATTTTCAATCATTTGCTCAGGACACAGTATACAGTCAGTTACCACCTCATGCCTGCTCTTCATTCATAGCTGCTCACTTCTAATAACTCAGGTTGCTCACCTCTCCAGGTCCAGTTGGGAATGGTCCTAATCCAGTTCTTACTGAGGCTGCAATACAATGAGAACCTTCCTGCATCAACTAGTAGGAGTTAGAATCAAGTTACTTACTTAATCCTAGAATCTAGGAGCAATGAGTTTCTCTGCCTTGCTCCTTAAGTGCTCTTGCTTAATAGTCAATCCTACAGCTTTAAGATCAATTTAAGAATTAGTTTGTTCAGGACACACAACTTTTTATTCTTCTTCTTCATATATTGTGTTATCCCAGTCTGTGGGACAAGTCTTCTGCCTTGACCTTGACTTAATTTTATTCATTCATTAATTCATTAATTCATTCAGTATTTAGGAGAACCTACTCTATGAGTCACACAAGTCCTTAGTCTTCTTGCTTGGTGATGTTAATTATCCCTCTATGAATGAGTCAACATAACCCCCCACTGACTCATAGGTCCTGCTGCCCATGAGAAATCATTTATTGAGGGCCAAAAGACTCACAGGAGTTCTGAAGGAGGAGCCATTCTGTGTCTAGAAGATCCAGGGAAGTTTGCTGGAGAGAATTCCTGGAAGAAGACCAGATCCCACTCTTCCCTATCTTTTAGAAAAAAAGAAGTACTACACATGCCCTCAACCTTCCTAATGCCATTACCCTTTAATACAGCTCCTCATGTGGTAGTGACCCCCAACCATAAAATTATTTCCGTTGCTACTTCATAACTGTAATTTTGCTTCTGTTATGAACTGTAATATAAATATCTGATATGCAGGATATATTTTCATTGTTACAAATTGAACATAATTAAAGCATAGTGATTAATCACAAAAACAATATGTAATTATATATTGTGAAATATTTATTTCTAATTACAAATAAATGAAATTTTGTCTTGAATCATGGTAGAGCATGGGTAACAGTCTTAATATAACAACAGTAAACTACATTGCTACATTTTGGTACACCGAGGAGCGGTGTGCTGATTCCTAAGACCATGGGAAATAAGTGTTTTCCAATAGTCTTAGGCAACCCCTGTGAAAGGGTCGTTCGACCCCCAAAGGGGTCGAGACCCACAGGTTGAGAACTGCTGCCTTAGCGGGTCCTAGTAGGTTACATTGGTCATCGAATGTTCCTATTCTTAGTCTGACTAGGTATGCTGTTTCACAAATAGGTATGTTCTAAGTGAGTCAATGTTTTTCTCAGGTTGTAACATGTTGCTTTTATTGTACATTCGATGCTTTCTTCCTCCCCAAGACAACCAATGCAAGCTAGTCTGACTTTTCACTTGTAGTTCAGAATGGATTATTTGCGCATATATATCAGGGAAAGAGAAAATAAATGAGTCAATAATGTTCTAATTCCAGACCCTGTGGAGCCAGACTGGTCTTGAAGGTCAATATTTTGGAATATCAGCCACTCGAATAAAACTAGGTAAAGAGTATGCTCCATTTAATATTACTACTCATAGCAATTTCGTTCTTGTTTACTTTTAAATATCCTTGGAATGAATTGTCCAGACACTTTTCCAGTTCATGGACAAAACATCACTTTTCTCTACTTGCTCAAAAGACTGATGAGAGTATGCAAAGGTCATCAGCATTATAGTTAAATAAGAGAATTGCTATGTTTATGTATTAGGAAGGGGCATCCACTTGAACCTGCAGGTTCAACACCCACACTTGCCCTGCATGGAGAATAACAGAGATTACATTGTTATAGAACAGCCACTTCCACTCACCTAAAATGATCTATACCTAATAATAACGGAGCTAGTTAAGTCGCTGTTCACAGCACCCACAGAACATTTTGGTGATGCTTATTTTAAACTCTTTAGCTTGTCCTACTGAAACATGAGGGAAAATGCTATCCTTTCACCAGCCGCTCATTATTTGGAGAATATGATATTCCCACAGAAAACTCAGGAACGCTCAAAACCATGGCTCTTAGAGGAGATTCTGGGATTTTTTCACATGCTCAAGTCTTATCTCTTCTACATAGATTTCTCTGACCATTCTATGCTATTGAGACTTAACTTCATAAAGTTCATTTTCTGCAGAATCCTGTTGACAACCATGAACAGCTTTGGAACTTTGCACATAATGGTGTAGTTTTATTTAATTTTTATAATAAAATTTAACTGTTTTTATGTATTAGTCTTGGCTCTAATTTTATTATAAGGCCTGAGGCCAGGAAATATGCCTCAATATATAACCATTTACATGCCACATAGCTGCATAGGTAACATAGCATCTTGCTTAGAAATATCTAGGAAAAAATGAGACTATAGCAGATGGCATTTGTTGGAGTTTTGGGCACCTCTCTGCATTTCACCACAGGTGATTTTTACTTTTGCCTTTTATCATTGTATTACAATAACTTAGCATAGTGCCTGGCACCAAGTGGATGCTTGATAAATGCTTGTGGAGTCATTAAATAGGTTACTGAAAAGTTTCAGTTCTTTTCTCTTTTCCTTTTGATTCAAATCATCCAACACCCTGACTCACCCACCTCCTTCTCCCTTACATATTCCATTCCCATGATCATTAAGCCCTCAGGACAGTGAGGTTCTGGGCAGCATCAAATAAACTTAGGAACAAAGCCTTGGGTCTGTTGACCACAGAGACAGCATTAGTCAAACTAGAGATAATATATGGGCTTTAGTTGTGTTTCAGCTCCAGACTGAGAAAAACAGAACAAAGCCTCATGGACCTTGTGAAACCAGAAAGAGTGATGCCATGGCTGACATGGACCAGATGCAATGACCAACAGCCCCCTATCCTAGCACTGACCAATCAATAGAGGCCGTACCATAACTTTACCACTATTAATTATTTTCCCCCTATATAACCCATCCCCTAGAAGCCATCCGGAGCCAGGTCTTTGAGCTTGACCTCACCTGTGACTCTGGGTGTGATGTCATTTCCTTAAAAATAAACCTTTATTTTTGGTTGCACACCTCTGTTCAGATTTGATTGGGCGTTGATGTGTGCAGGCAAATGAACCTCTTTACTTTGGTAATAAGTGGATAAGAAGATGCAGAATTCAGTGATTATATTTTCTTAAGCCCCCCCTTCCCCAACACACACACCTGTTTACCTCTAGAAATGAAAGAATAGGAAAATATTTTGAGGGTTCTACCTTTGCATATTCTTCAAAACAATTTACTTTACAACAAAAATAAGCAATATTTGGGAAGCTCACTGCTTTGCAGGTCAGTTCAGTCTCTCTAGGGACATCTCTAGCTGTTATGAAAGTATTTCTATGCACATCCTATTCCTAGGTAATAGAATATTTCCTTGGAATTGATGACCAGAACCTTCAAAAAAAGGAAAATCAGAAAAAGAAAAGATGGTCCTATTCTAAATGTTCTGCTGGGAGCTTCCAACAATTGGGGCCAGCTACCGCCTCTGGAGTAACAAAGTAGTGACAGAAACAGTCTTGTGATTATCTACCACAGTCTCAAAGTCCACTTGGCTCCCTACAACTCTTTCCCAACCCATATAAGCAGAAGCTAAGTAGGCAAAGAATAATTTATATTGTGTGTCCTTGGGTTCATTTTCAGCCACCCGCCAGGCTAAGTGAGGAAGCTCCCAGAGAGTAAGTGTAGCTGCCGGGCTGCCTGCAGAGATAGACACCAAGCTCTCCTTCCAGAGTTGGATGCTCCCTGAGCTGCAGAGCACTGCAAGCCCACCTTCCTGCTACCCTAGGGGTTGTGATTCAGTAGTAATATAGCCAATTCCATGAAGAGTCAAAATCAGTGGCTTACAAATATTTAAAAATGGGTTTTCTTTTTTTCCAATGAATGTCTTCAACCATGGTTTGACAAATCAAATATTCTGTCAAATCACAATGACATATGCTGCATGATTTTCCTTTAATTTAGTTAAGCTTAATTTAATTATGTTTAGATCTCATCATCTCCTCCTACCCCCCCCCCCCCCCCCCCCAGTTCAGGTTTGGCCTAGCTCAGTATCTTCTGTGTGACCAGACAATGGTTTAATCTTTTATTCCTTCTCCCTGTCTTGCCACATTGTTTTGCTGCTATGGTTGGAGATTGGTGAAAAGGGACAAGATCTTTTGGAAGAGATGGTCTTAACTACATGGCCCTAGCTGGGCTGGCTCTTCTCTACTTGTGACATCCATGATATTCTGGTCACCAGGTAGGTCTGGGTTTGGATTTCTCTGGATAACAGTCAGCCCCACTTTGGTCTTGGTAACTATAGCTCCCTCAGAGAGGAACTGTCATGTTTCCTGAGAGCAGGAGATCATGCCCAAACCTTCTTCTCAGGGCCCATGTATTTTATTCAAATTTTTTAGTGTGTGTTTTTTTAAGGTGGGAGAATAAATCTGGTTACTCTTACTCTATTTTGACCCAAATTGAAAATTTCCACAAATATTTTTATAAGGATTAAATAATATAGTGCAAAAGGAGACCTTAGCATAATCCCTGACACATGCCAAGAAAAACTGTGAATATTAATAAGAATTAATTTTAGCCGAATTAATAAAAATTTATACTCAACCATAAAATTATTTTTGTTGCTACTTCATAACTGTAATTTTGCTACTGTTATGAATCATAATGTAAATATCTGTGTTTTCCGAGGGTCTTAGGCTTTACAGCAGTGGTTCTCAGAGAACTGCTAGCAGGGTCACCTAAGACCCTCGGCAAACACAGATATTTACATTATGATTCATAAGAGTAGCAAAATTACAATTATGAAGTAGCAACGAAAATAATTTTTTTAATTCTCTGCTGTTTTTATTTTTTATTTTTTTTATTGTTTAAAGTATTACAAATAGTAGTACATATGTCTCCTTTTTTTTCCCCTATTGACCTCCCCCAGGCCTTCCCTACCCCCAGTAGATGCCCTCACCTGCCCCACTACCCCCAGTATCTTGTATCCATTGTTTATGCTTATATACATGCATATAAGTCCTTCAGTTGATCTCTTACAGCCCCTCCTCCCACAACCTCCCCTGCCTTCCTACTCTAGTATGACAGTCTGTTCATTGCTTCTTTGCCTCTGTATCTGTTTTGTTTTGTTTTCCCCCTGATTCTTTTCTTTAAAAACATCTTGCTTCTGCAGGCTAGAAATAAACCTATAAGAACAAAAAATGTTTGAATCCCAATTTCAATGTCCAACAATTCTGAGTCCCAGTTTCAATGTCAAACAGTTCCTTATGTGTACAAGTCAGCAATGGTATCTGGGTGGTGGACAAATGGTGGCATTGCAGGTCCGACCCTCTCTGGTTTGGTCTTGGGCATCCTGTAGCGATGCACAGCTGCTGACTGCTTGCATGGCAAGGCATCGTCAGCACTTTCCATCTCTGGACTGTTTCTCCTCTTGTCTTTCTGGTTGGAGCAGACCTGTCAAGAAGAAACAATTCCTCTCTGTTGCAGGAGTCCACTTGGTCTTGGAGTTGTTTTCTAAAAGTTTATAAACATATTTGTGACCAAAAGTTAATAAAGGAGTCTTTTCTATAAAAATGACTTTTTATTTTTGCCCAAATGATTTTCCTTTGGCTTATTTTGACACCATGTGTGTTTTTCATGGGTATCTTGTTGTTAGCATTATAAATAAAAATTAATTTTCTAAAGTAAAAGTTTTCTAGATGTAATTTATTTACAGGATATTTTTTCCTTACATGATATTATCCTGTTATTGATTAATGAACACTTTTGTAAATTTTAATGCAATCTTGATAACTTTAAATTTTAATTTTTTGCACAAAAATATGACTGCTTTATGTTCATTGCATGTTAAGCAATTTTACCAGGAGATGAAATACCAATAGAAATTTCAGTTAATACTTTAGAAACAGCTTCTTGTCCAGGACAATTAAATTTTCTTGAATATTCACTTATTTTAATTAGCCAATTTAAATTAATCTGAAAGCTTAATTACTCTTTTACTGTCAAATTTAATACTATAACAACAATCTTAGATTACCCTGTAAATATTAGTGGAAAGGATTGTTTGCATTCTTGAGTAGGCCCTGAGCATTCCTGAGGCTAGGCTACATTTAGATATAGGGCAGCTGCTGTTAGTCAGGTCTCTGTTACCTGGGTCTTGATCTGAGCTGGGCCAAGTCTCTGTCTGCTACCTGGGTCCCTATCTGTGCTGGATGTGGGAAGCAAAACAGCCATGGGGGCAGAAGACCTCCCTCAGAAGGGGTGAGGGTTCAGGCCCCTGCAAGTTTTGGGGGGTGAGGGTATGTGCCCCACCTCTGTTGATCCCCAAGTTCTCTCCTGATGGCCCCTCTGCAACTGTGCCTATCTTTCGTTGTTCCTTCCCTGAGGAATCTTACCTGTCTCTGGCTAACCAGTCATACTCCAGGGCCAAACAGGATGATGTGAGGTTCAGTTCTGTCTCCTTGGTAGCCTATGACCCTGTGGCCTCCACGCCCAGCATCTGCTTGAGATCCACTCACCTGCTAGCAGGGCCCTGGCACTGATCACATATCTCGGGGAACTCAGGTTCCTTCTCCAGAGAGGGCCCAGCTCACACCATTGGGTGAGAGACAGATCCATTATACCAACCACCTCGAGGCTGCAACAAAAATAATTTTATGGTTTTGCGTCACCACAACATGAGGAACTGTATTAAAGGGTCATAGCATTAGAGAGACTGAGAACCACTGGTCTAGAGAGAGCTCTCAGGCCATTGCACAGGAAGTGGACCCCAAGCAAAACCCAGTGGCCTTATGGAGTTGAAGAGATTGAACTGGGAATCTGGGAAGGCTAAGGTAGTCACTGTTCACAGGGCAGAGACAGGAGAGGTGAAAACCTGAGATGTGGAAGCACTCCCAGTTTTTCATCTGAAAACTCAGTACCTGCACATGAGAAAACTACCCCAAGCTGGAGGAAAACTGTCTGACATTGGGTGCCATTTAACACCCGTGGTCTTGATCTGGCATCTAGAAGGGTTCTGGAAACCTGGAGAAGGGGCCGTGTATAAATTAGAGTTTAGATATGAAACAATTTTGAAAGGCATTTGGTGGGAGAGGGGGGGGGGGCAGAGGAGTCTGACTAAAGAAACCAAGTTCTCCTTGTCTCAGGACCCCTTGCTTTTTATTAACATAACTAGAGGCCTGGTGCACAAAATTCATACATGGGGGGAGGGAGGATGTCCTTCAGCCCAGCTTGTTCCCTCTCCAATTTGGGACCCCTTGAGGGATGTCCCACTGCCTGTTTAGGCCTGATCCAGGTAAGATCAGACCTAAACAGGCAATTGGACATTCTTCTCACAATCTAGGACTGCTGCCTCCCAACTGCTCACCTGCCTGCTTTCCTTATTACCCCGAACTGCTTCTGCCTGCCAGCCTGATCACCCCTTAACCATTCCCCTGCCAGCCTATTTGTCCCTAACTGCCCTTCCCTGCAGGCACCGTCACCCTCAACTTTCCTCCTCTACCAGCCTAGTTACCCCTAACTGCCCTCCTCTGCAGGCTTGATCACCCCCAGCTGCCCTCCCATGCTGGCCATCTTGTGTCCACATTGGGGCAGGATCTTTTGACCACATGGGGGAAGTCACCTTATGTGTTAGAGTGATGGACAATCTGCATATTACTCTTTTATTAGATAGAATAGAGGCCTGCTGCATGGGTGGGGAACAGCTGGTTTGCCCTGAAGGGTGTCCTGGATCAGGGTAGGTGTTCCCTTGGTGCATGAGGTGGCCTGGGTGAGTTTTTAAGCTGGCCAACACCCCCCAGTTACCCAAGCAGAGGCCCTTGTATCTGGGATTTATTTATTGTCTACAATTGAAACTTTGTAGCCTGGAGTGGAGTCAAGCTTTCTGCTTACAAAGCCATTGAAACTTTGTTGCCGTAAGCTCCCTGGGTTTGCAGAAAGCTTGGCTTTCTCCATTACTAGGGGCAACCCAAGCCTCCCTCCTGCTCTCTCTGTGGCCATAGACATATTAGTTGGGTTAATTTGCATACTCATTCTGATTGGCTGGTGGACATGGCTGGTGGGCATGGTTTGTGGGTGTAGCGGATGTACAGTCAATTTGCATATTACTCTTTAATTAGATAGGATTTGTCCTAAGGCAAGGTGGAGATATACACTTCAAAGGGTAGGGTTTTGTACAGAAGCATTGTCAGATTGGGGAATAGCCTATAGCTGTTCAGGTATTTGGTCAGTAAGAGGCAGATTAAGATGCCCAGAGCTGTCTGGCAGCAAGAAATCATCCTTTTCAGGTTTGGGGAAATGCCTTTAGCCATTTCTAGCAGGTGATAACATGTGTGACTCAGCCCTGGTTGAGTCCCCAAGTTCCATCAACCTTCAATGTAACTCTTGCAATTATGACATGCTGGCATTGGCTTCTGGCAGAAAACCACCTGAAAGGTGGGGAACTATCGTCAGACCACACATAGAGTCAGGAATAGTGCCTACTCTTACCAGTGAGAGTATAAAATAGAAAAAATTAATACCGCACACACTTTGGGTGTAGTATTCAGCAGACCCTTATCTCAGGAGTGAGAAAACATTATTTCTAGACTAAATATTTATCTTGTCCTGTAGTTATTATTTTAAAAATGGGAAAGAGCCTAGTGGTTGAGTGTCGACCTATGAACCAAGAAGTCACAGTTCAATTCTTTTTTTTAAATATATTTTTTATTGATTTTTTTACAGAAAGAAAGGGAGAGAGATAGAAAGTCAGAAACAGTGATGAGAGAGAGACATTGATCAGCCGCCTCCTGCACACCCCACAGTGGAAATGTGACCGCAAGCAAGGTACATGCCCCCGACCGGAACCGAACCTGGGACCTTTCAGTCCGCAAGCCGACGCTCTATCCATTGAGCCAAACCAGTCTCGGCCACAGTTCAATTCTGAGTCAGGGCACATGCCTGGGTTGTGGGCTCAGTTCCCCCGGGGGAGGGAGGCAGGGGGTAAGGGGAAGTGTGGCGGGCAGAGAGGGATGGGGGGCTGGGAGTGCAGGAGGCAGCTGATCATTGATTCTCTCTCAACAGTGATGTTTCTATCACTCCCTCTCCCTTCATCTCTGAAATCAATAAAAAAATATTTAAAAAAATATAAAACAGAAAAGATACAATTTTCAATGTAACTTGGCTGTGTCTCAGAACAAATTTCAAGGATATTTATAAAAATAAAAAAGTATTCAGCACTGGACAAGGTAAAATTATAATGTCTAGTATCTAATCATATATCACCAGGCATGCAAAAAGCAATAAAATGCAAAGTGTAATGAAGAGAAATATCAGCCTATTTTGAAACAGAACAAAAATAAATAAATAAATAAATAAATAAATAAATAAAACAGGTGATATAATTAGTAGGCAATATTATAGAGTTATTATAACTGTATTCCATATGTTCAAGACATTAGGGGAAAGATTAAATATATTAACTAGAGACATGAAAATATAAAAATTTCTAATAGAAGTCCAGAAATTAAAAAATCTCCTCATGAGAAAAATATACTGGATGGGATTAACAAAAGATATGAAATTGCAGAAGAAAAGATTAATGAACTTGAATGAATAGCAATAAAGCTATTCAAATTTAACACAGAAAGAGAAAAAGACTGGGAAAAAAAACAAAAAACAATGAACAGAGCACCAATAAGGTGTGGGACAAAGTAAAACACTTGATATAAGTACAATAGGAATTTCAGAAAGGGAAGTAAGGAGGAAAAAAACAAATTTGATGAAATAATGGCTATTATTTTTTTTCTAAATTTGAGTAAAAGAAGATCAACAAAATCTAAGCACAAGAAACATGTGGCACACTAAGGCACACTGGAATCAAATTGCTTGAAACTGGTGATAAAGAAAAAAATCTTAAAGGAAACTAATAAAAGATAAAGAAAAGCAAATCTATCACATCAATAATCACATTAAATTTAAATCTTAAATATTCCAATTAAGAGAAAAGATGGTCAGATTAGAAAACAAAAGGAAGAGGCAACTATGGTGCCTATAAGAAACCCATTTGAAATATAAATGCACAAATAAGTTAAAAAAATAGAAAAGATACAGTCATGTTAACATTATTATTTTGTCTTTAAATAGAGTGGCTATATTACTATCAGATAACATATATTTCAAAGAGAAGAATATTATTATGGGTGAAAAAGTTATTTCAACATACTAAGGACTCTGTTCATCAAGAAGACACAAGAAGCCTATGTATTTATGCACCTAATTGATAATACAGCTTCAAATATATGAAGCAAAAACAGAGAAATAAATCCATTTTTATGTTTGTAGATTTCAATATCTCTCTCTCAATAATTTACCAAACAAGTAAAAAGAAAATCACTAAAGATATAAAGGACTTGAAAAAAACTAACTAAATTGATCTAATTTAGATTTATAGAACATTTCACCCAACAACATCCAAAAGCAGAGTATATACTTTTCTCAAGTACATATGAAACATTTTCCAGGTGACCATATTCTGTGGATTAAAAAAGTCTCAATACATATAAAGGAATTTAAGTCAGATAAAGTAGGCTCTCTGATCACAATGAAATTAAATTTAAAATCAATTACAGACAGATATTTGGGAAATATTTAATAAAAAAATTTGCTTACTAAATTATAGATTTCTACATTATCTTTTGATTAAAAAAGTGAAATCAAAAGGCAAAATAGAAATCATCTCAAATTAAATAAAAATTCTGGAGATGAGATCTAAATATAAAATCAAAAAATATGAACAAAGCGTGCACATTTTGTTCTTATAGGTTTATTTCTAGTCTGCAGA
Organism: Lasiurus cinereus; assembly: GCA_011751065.1. NCBI lineage: Eukaryota > Metazoa > Chordata > Mammalia > Chiroptera > Vespertilionidae > Lasiurus > Lasiurus cinereus. The sequence continues at coordinate 7,272,098 of JAAGEH010000101.1, forward strand.
GGAAAGATCTTTAAAAAAAAAAGAATCGTGGGGGGGGCGGGGAAATAGATACAGAGGCAAAGGATACAGACTGTCAAACTACAGCTGGAAGGCAGAGGAGATTTGGGGGGAGGCAGGGGAGGGAGCTGTAAGAGATCAACCCAAGGACTTGTATGCATGTATATAAGCATAACCAATGGATACAAGACACTGCAGTGGAGTGGGGGGGAAGGCGGGGAGAGACAGGTGAGGACATATACTGGGGAGTAAGGGAGGATGGGCGAAGGTCAATGGGGGGGAAAAGGAGACATGTATACTACTATTTGTAATACTTTAAACAATAAAAAAATATAAACAATAAAATGGCAACAAATACATATCTATTAGCAATTGAATCTAAAAATAAAGATAAATTAACAAGGTATCTAATGAACAAAATAAACTGATTAATAAATAGAACCAGAGGCATGGAAACATGGAACAGATTAATGAATCTCAGAGGGAAGGAGAGAGGGGATGGGAAGAAATTAACCAAAAAACTTATGTGCATACTAGAGGCCCAGTGCAAGAATTCATGCATGGGTGGGGTCTCGATGTCAATGACTCACCCCAATTTGGCTGATCGAAACTGGGCTGCTCAGGGTTGCGGGGTGGATGCAGGAGGTTGGCTGGTCAGCCCCGCCGCTGATCAAGCCAGTTGCCCAGCTGCAGTGCGCATCATAGCAAGCAGTTGTTCTGGTCATTCTGGTTGTTTCGGTCACTTGTCTTTTATATATATAGATATGCATAACCTATGGACACAAATAATAGGATGGTAAAGACTTGGGATGGGGCAGGAACTGGGTGGGATAGGAACCAGCCAATGGGGAGGAATAAGGAGAGATACCTATAATACTCTCAATAAGAAATATTTATTTTTTAAAATATATTTTATTGATTTTTCACAGAGAGGAAGGGAGAGGGATAGAGTTAGAAACATTGATGAGAGAGAGACATCGATCAGCCACCTCCTACATGCCCCCCACTGGGGATGTGCCCTCAACCAGGATACATGCCCTTGACCAGAATCAAATCTGGGACCTTTCAGTCCATAGGTGGACACTCTATCCACTGAGCCAAACTGGTTTCGGCAAGATTTATTTTTAAACTATAAAATTTTTAGAAGAAAACATAAGAGAAAATTAATTTTAAAAAATTTTAGGCATGATACCAAAAGCATTATCAATAAAAGAAAAAATAATCAATTGGACTTCAGTGATAAAAAAGAATAAACTGGTATGTGCAATAAAATGGATGAATCTCAAAATAATTTTTATGAGTCAAAGAAATCAGAGAAAAAGGAGTACATATTGTGCAATTCCACTTATATAAGTGTACAAAATCCAAATAAATTTATGGTGAGGAAAGGCAGATCAGTGATTACCTTGGGAAAAGGTGAGGTAAGTGAGGGGTTTGAGGGAGGGATTACAAAGAACACTCAACAACAATAAAAACATATGCTAAGAGACAATTTTTTTATTGATGGAAAGTTAGAGTGACCTACTCTAAAAATAAACAGATGGGTTTATAACAAGAAAACCCAGCTAGGCATCATCCCATAAAGAACAACTGGAATAAGACAGGAAAACGTGCTCTTTCCTTCCATCTTCCTTATGTCTTAGAGACTCATGTCTTTTATTTTTTGATCTGAGAAAGTGATTCTTCCATCAGCAATGTGGACACACACTGGGAAGGAGTATAACCCACACACACTGCATGTTGGCAAACACTGGATGTAGACCATTTTCAGCATATTTGAGCTCCACTGAGAATAAAGTCAAGGAAACATCTCCTGGTGACTCAGAGGAAGAGCGCTGCTCCAAAAAGATCCACTGCAGGATGAGAAAAGAAATCACAAGAAACTGACATTTTCAGTAGAATACAAAATAGTTGGAACAACCAAAATAAAGAAAATAAGTAAAATAAAGGCAGAAGGGGGAACCACGAGGGCGGGATAAGTTATACACCTATACGTGCTGCCTCTTACAAACACAACAAAACTACAACCTAAAGACAAAACAATTATCCCCCAGAACCATGGGCAAGCTGGCAGAGTGGAAATTCTACAACTAGAAGGAAAGAAAAAGTGCATTGAGACCTGGTAGGACATGCAGAGGTTCAAAAAGGCAGAGGTATGGAGACACGTGCAAATTGGGCTGGTGTGCGCTGTTGTTGTTTTTTTTAATTGGGAGGGAGTTACAAGTTCCTGACTGCTCTGAACTCCAATTCTGGCGAGATTCTGGGTACCCAGACTCATACAGGGAGAAACTGTCTGCCATTGGGTCTGAAAGGGAGGGTGGCTCTCACACAGAGGTGCACACAGGAATCATTGTTTACTGTGCTGGGGCATGTGACACAGGACAAGGGGACATGGAAACATGGAGACACAGAGAGGGCTGATTGGCCGCCAGCACTGTTTGCCATACCCTAGCGATTCCCTGAGACCCCACCCTGCCCTATTTACAAACCCACCCAACTGTGTGCAGCAGCATTTGCATATGAATGGCCTGCCCTCTGGCAGTTCAACCTAACAAATTGCAACTGGATCAGACAACTCAAAAACTTCCAAACTCCAAGCAAAGAGGAGAAATCTGCAGATCTCCCTGTAGCTCCTGCTGGGTGGCCTCAGACACTAGCTGACTTGCACCTTCTTGGAGATCCAGGAACCAGTGTACCTAGAAGTCAGTGTGAAATGACACCAGATATCAACTCTTTGCATACATGAGTGACAAAACTCAAGAGACAGACTCGGTGAGCACCAAAGCCCCTCTGAAGCAAGTCTTGTCCCATAGAGGTATCTCCAATACAGTAGTTCTTTTATTAATAGACACAGCTAATCTTCACAGTCAATTGGCCTGGACGTCAATGCCTCCCAGTATACCAAAAACAATCAAGGCTTAACTACAACAAGACTGTGTACCCAGCCCACAAGGGGGTGTACCAAGAGTGTCCACCTCAGGTGATTGGGGAGGCAGAGATACTGGGTCATCAAGGACAACTAGCACACAAAGCCATTCCATCAACACAGGGAAGCAGCCAAAATGCGGAGACAAAGAAACATGTCACAAATGAAAGAAATGGAGGAAAGCAAACAACTGGACATAGAGTTCAACAAGAATCATAAATATAACCACATTTATAAGGTTACTCAAGAATCTTCCACAAACTGCCAAGAAACTTAGTGAGACCTTCAAGGATCTTAATGAGAATGCCAAAAAAATGGAAAAGGAACCAGTCAGAAATTAAGCATACACTATCTGAAATAAAGAATAATATATAGAAATCCAACAGCAGACTAGAGGACCCCAAGAATCAAACCAAAGATCTGAAATATGAGGAAGCAAAAAACAAGCAAACAGAAAAACAAAGAGAAAAAAGATTCCAAAAATGTGAAGCCTCTGGGACAACTTGAAGCATACCAACATCAGAATTATGAAAGTGCCAGAAGAAGAAAGAGAGCAAGATACTGAAACCCTATTTGAAGAAATAATGACTGAAAACTTTCCCTACCTGGTGAAAGAAATGGACTCACAAGTCCAGAAAGCAGAGAGAACCCCAAACTAAAGGAATCCAAAGAGGACCACACCAAGGAACATCATAATTAAAATGCCAAGGGCAAAAAACAAAGAGAGAATCCTGAAAGCAACAAGAGAAAAACAGTTAGTTACCTACAAGAAAGTACCCATATGACTGTCAGCTGATTTCTCAACAGAAACTATGCAGGCCAGAAGGGAGTGGCAGGAAATATTCAAAGTGATGAATAGCAAGAACCTACAACCAAGATTACTCTATCCAGCAAAGCTATCATTCAGAATTGAAGGGCAGATAAAGAGCTTCACAGACAAGAAAAAGCTAAGGGAGTTCATCACCACCAAACCAGGATTATATGAAATGCAGAAGGGTATTATTTAAGAAGAGGAAGAAGAAGAAAAAGGTAAAGATAAACATTATGAACAACAAAGTGATAACAAATACATACTTATCAACAAGTGAATTTAAAAATCAAGTAAATAAAAAATTCAATGAACAGAATAAACTGGTGAATATAATAGAATCAGGGGCATAGAAAGGGAATTGACTGACAATTCTCAGGGGAAAGGGGGTGTGGAGAGTGCAGGAAGAGATTGGACAAAAATCTTACACCTATGGATGAGGACAGTGGAGGGGTAAGAGCATGGGGTGGGAGGTGGGGAATCAGGTAGAGGGGAGCTATGGGAGGGGAGAGGAACATCTGTAATAAACTGAACAATAAAGATTTATTAAAAAATACATAAAAAAGGCAGAAAATTATAACAAGTAAATGGGACAAGATATAGCAAGATGAATTAACAAGATACATGAACAATATAGAAAAGAATGACAAGAAGTTTTAAGAAATAAAAAAAAAGAAAAATTAAAATCCTTCTTTCAATCTATCTAGACTGCCACAAACCAAAAAAGACTTTGGAAATACATGAAGGCTAAATTCATCATGATATCCTGGATTGGATTTTGGAACAAAAAAAGAGCATTAGTAAAAAGTGGATGAAATTTGAGTTTCATTAATACAAGTGATATATTCTGTGGTAGATTGTACAATACCCTCTTCAGAAATGTCCACTTCCAAATCCCCCAAACCTGTGAGTAAGTTACATTTCATTGCAAAAGGGACTTTGCAGATGTGATTAAGTTAAGGATCTTGAAATGAAGACCTATCCTGGATTGATTATCTTGGTGGGCCCAGCAATGTAATCACAAGGGTCTCCCCGTCAGAGGATCAAAAGCATAAGAAAGGATGAGATGAGAAACAGAGGTTGGAAGGATAGGCTTTGATGATGGAGGAAGGAGCTGCAAGGCAAAGAAAGAGAGGAGCTTCCAGAAGGAGCACAGACCTCCCAACACCTTGATTTTAGACTCTGACCTCTAGAAATGTAACAGCCTAAATGAAGTTTGGGATAATTAGTTACAACAGCAGTAGGAACAGAACACACTTACCAATGTTGGTTGCCCAGTGTGAAAATGTTCCATGGTAATGTAATATGTAAATCTTGTGGAGAAATCAGTAAGAGTGTGTGAGAACTATCTGTACTATCTTTGAAATTTTTCTCTAAATATAATTATTTCAAAAGAAAAGTTTATTTTAAAATTTGTTGTTTGGGGCCTTCAAACACAGAAATTTACACTGCAAAAAAAATCACTTAATTAGTATAGCAGTCACCAAAGTGTCTCTCTTAGAATACAAAAGAAAAACATATGCAAATGGTCACCAATGGGTTGCAGATAGGGAAGATAAGGAACAAACAAGTAATATTTTGATTACTGGGGTTTTGAGGAAAGATATCAGAACAAAGGAAGGAGAAACAATAAACCTATCATGCTAAAAGAAAGTTTCCTGGACTGAAGAAAAACATGGGTTTCTAAACCCAACCTGGCGATTAAAAATTGACACTAGTCAAGCTGGCTGCCCAGCTCTAGAGTACACCCTTTTGCTGGTGAGCCCCCAGCAGGCAGTGGAGGGGTCCCCTGCTGACTGGAGTTCAGCAATTTGCCAAAGCTGCTTGCTATTGTGGTAGACATCTGGCTCACACTGGACCAGTCTGATTCTCTCTCCCAAGAATAGGAAACTTGGATAGAAACATCAAGTTGTTGGAAGTGTGCAAGCTAAATTACATAAGAACATCATCCCAGAAAGATTCGTGAAACACCTGCAATTACCTTGGTTCTTGATCTTCCCAAAACTTGAAGTTCAACCCCTTCTTTCAATTCTATAAAGTAATTTTTTCAATAAATTTCTTGTTTTCTTATGTTACTGTCTTAATCCATTTAGGCTGCTATAACAACAACAACAACAACACACACACACACACACACACACACACGCACACCACCATCACCACCACCACCACCACCACCACCACCACCACCACCACCACGGATAGCGTATAAACACACATTTATTTATCAGTTCTAGAGGTTTGGAAATCCAAGATCAAGGCACCAGAATAGTTGTAATTCATTGAAAGACCACTTCCTAGTTCATAGCTAGTGCCTTCTCCCTGTCCCCACATGATTGGTGGAAAGAGAGATCTCTCTGTGTCTCTCTCATAAGAATGCTGATCCCATTTATGAGCTCTCCACCCTCATGGCCTAAGCACCTCCCAAAGACCCACTTTATAATGCCATCATGTAGGCCATTGGGGTTTCAAAATATGAATTGGGGGAAGGGAGGGCACAAACATTCAGTCCATAGCAATTCATCAGTCATTTTTATTTTCTTTCAACCAAAATAACTTTAATTTACACAGTTACGAAGGAAACAGATCACACGTGCCTCCAAATTTTCCTCTGCAATATTGAAAGTCAGAAAGTAATAGAATAAGTCATCTTCCATCATAATTTATCTGCCCTTTACCCTCTTCTACCTCCCTCCAAACAAAGTACAATATATAGATGATGTCCTGCAGAATTATACACTGAGTGGCCAGATTATTATGATTTCTGAACGCATGAATCTATGCATGGGTGAGGTCTGGCCAGCCAGGTCATGGGGAGGGGACATGAGCAGTTGGCTGGCCTGCCTACTGGTTGAATTCCGGGTCAAGGGGGCAATTTGCACATAGGATATAGACTGAGTGGACAGATTATTATATGTTCAGAGATCATAATAATCTGGCCACTCAGTGTATATCTGAAACAACTTTAAGAATGTTAAAGTGAGGGAATTTATTATGCAAACATTTTATAGTCATCAAAAATTTTGGCAGACAAGCAAGTGTTGAGAAAATATAGCATCCAGCTATACTTCTAGCAAAGAAAAATTACTTGAAGTTGCATTACTATGCTGAACAAAAGTAAGAACTCAAGAATTAGAAAATTATCATGTAAAAGGAAAGATGGTGAGCTCTAAACCCAGAAAAATAGAATTAAGTCTTAAAATTGTAAGTTTGGTATAAAAGAAATGCATGCATTAAAATGTCTCTTATAAGATATAATAATTTGGAACTGATAAAGTAGCTGTAGCATTATTAACAAATATTATTACATTATATAAGCAAAAGTATATTAAAAATGCAAAAGTGGAAAATGAAAGAGTGAAATAATACAAACCATTGCCAAACTCTAGCTTGAAGAGTACACAAATATAATGCTAGTTCATTTTTCACTATGAATTAAAGATAGATAGATTTGGCAAATGCTTTGGAAAACAACAAATAAAATTATCAATGTAATAAGTTATATAATTTCAGGAATAATGGGCATAATGAAAAACAAACTAAATATAATCCATATAAAAAGGCATTAAGTAAAGAAAAGAAACAGACCGAAAAACTTTGTATCTCTATATATAAAAAGCCAGTGTCCATGATGACCAGGATGTCCAAATGACTGGGTCACCATGAAGTGCATTGAACACCTCTCAGTCCCTCCCCAAATGCCCACAGGCTCCAATCTCAGCAAGGCAGGCAGGTGGACAGGGCCTCAAACAGCGGCAGGTTACTGTGCATGCTTTCATGCACTGGGCCTATAGTAAGATTATAAAGTAAGGATGAATTTTTAACTATGGCAGTAACTAAAACTTTAAATCACAAGTTAAATGTATTAAATTCCTCAACTAAATAAGAAAAACTTGGAGATGGGACTAAACAGTAAACTAAGTTATTCCACTAAGACAAAACTATGACAAAATAAGCAAGAGTAACCAAAGAATACACATTCCTCAAAAGACAGCAAGGACTGACCATAGTTTTAGTAGTAAGCAAATGATAATTCAAGCACAGAAACATTAAATAGAAATAAGAAATGTCTATATAGAAATATCAAACTCTTCATCCTATTAAGATAAAATGCATACTTTGTGCTTATGAAACAAATTTTTATTATATAGTAGGCAAAAAAATCAATAAATTTCAACAATCACTACAGGTGAAATTCTTTAGTAACAACGATGTAATTCTAGAAAATGACAGAAGTTTATATTTTAAAAATCCACCAATCTCATAATTAAAAACAAAAATAAATCTCCTAAATGTCTCTTGAATCAAAAGAAAGAAAACCATGTGATAAAAGATAATATACAGAACTGATCCAAGATGGCGGCATAGGTAAACACCTATACTGCTGCCTCGCACAACAATTTCAAAACTACAACTAAAAGACAGAACGGACATCATCCAGAACCACAGGAAAGCTGGCTGAGTGGAAGTTCTACAACTAGAGGGAAAGAGAGGGGCTCATGGAGACCCAGAGGAGCTGCAAAAAGCTGAGGTATGGAGACGCGCGCTGAGAGAGCGGGTGCCGGAGTACCTGGCTGGCTTTCTCTGGCGGGAGGGAAACGGAGACTCCCAACGGCATTGAACCCCTTCTCTTACAACACTAAACCCCAGATCCAGCCGAGACTCATACGGGGGGAGTTTGGACTGTGAAAAGGGAGAAGTGCACGGAAATTTAGGGGAGTTACAAAGGATCGGAGGTCTGGTCATGCACGGCACCACTCGGAGGACGGATTGCTGATTGCGCCGCTGGCTTTCGCGAGTGGGCGGGAGACAGACCCTAACAACTGTGCCACTTCTGAGTCCACTGAGCCCCTGTTTTGGGCGAAACCCTGGGGACCTAGACTCGTGTGGTCCTGGTTCGCAGGGGAGCCGGAAAGGCAGCGGTTAGAGGCGCTGCGGGTGCGGGCGCGCACAAGGACCACTCCAGCCATTACCCAGTCACGTGAGACTCAGGGGCCGTGGAGGGCGGGGCCGACTGGAAGGCAAGGCAGTCCCTTAAGCCCTGAAACTCCACCCCTCCCAAGGTCAGCAGAGGCTTCTGCGGCTGAATCCAGCACAGAAGTTTCCCCGGCACAGTGAAAATGCCGAGACAAGGGAAGGGATTACAAGCAAAAGAAATGGAGGAAAAAAAACGACTGGATATAGAGTTCAAAACTACGCTTATAAGGTTTTGCAAGAATATGCTAGAAAAGATGGATAAATTTAGTGAGACCCAAGAGAAGATGATAAATACACTGACTGAAATAAAAACTATTATGCAGAGTACTAACAGCAGACTAGAGAAAGGCAAGGATCAAGTCAAAAATTTGAAATATAAAGAAGCAGAAAACATTCAACTGGAAAAGCAAGAAGAGAAAAGAATCCAAAAATGTGAAGATAATGTAAGGAGCCTCTGGGACAGCTTCAAGCGTACCAACATCAGAATTGTGGGGGTGCCAGAAGAAGAGAGAGAGCAAGATACTGAAAAGCTGTTTAAAGAAATAATGACTGAAAACTTCCCACATCTGGTGAAAGAAATAGACTTACAAGTCCAGGAAGCACACAGAACCCCAAAGAAAAGGAACCCAAAGAGGACTACACCAAGACACATCATAATTAAAATGCCAAGAGCAAAAGAGAAAGAGAGAATATTAAAAGCAGCAAGAGAAAAACAGTTTATTACCTACAAAGGAGCACCCATACGACTGTCAGCTGATTTCTCAACAGAAACGATGCAGGCCAGACGGGAGTGGCAAGAAATATTCAACGTGATGAACAACAAGAACCTACAACCAGGAATAATCTATCCAGCAAAGCTATCATTCAGAATTGAAGGGCAGATAAAGACCTTCACAGAGAAGAAAAAGCTAAAGGAGTTCATCAACTCCAAACCAGTATTATATGAAATGCTGAAAGGTACCCTTTTAGAAGAGGAAGAAGAAAAAGGTAAAAGACAAAAAATTATGAACAACAAATACACATCTGTCAACAAGTGAATCTAAAAATTAAGTGAATTAAAAATCTGATCAACAGAATAAACTGGTGAATATAATAGAATCAGGAGCACAGAAAGGGAGTAGACTGATAATTCTCAGGAAGACAAAAATCATAAAGCATCAAACAGACTGCGAAATTATAGCAGAAAGATTAAAGTTAGGTGAGGTAAATAAGTGATCAATCAAAGGACTTGTATGCATGCTTATAAACATAACCAATGATCACAGACACTGGGAGGTCGGGGTACGCCTGGGAGGGAGGGGGGCAATGGGGAGATATGTATAAAAAATTAATAAAAATTAATAAAAAAAATTTAAAAGAAAAAAAAGATAATATACAAAAAATAACAAAATAAACCTTTCATATCAAACTTATAGGATATAGACCAAATTGTATTCAAAATAAGATTCTTAGCCTTAGTGTGTGTGTGTGTGTGTGTGTGTGTGTGTGTGTGTATTTGTTTTTGAAATGACAAAAGTAAATTATTGAATATGCAACTAAAGAGGTTGGTGGGGGGACATTTTCATATGAAAATTAGGAAGAAGAAATTAAACATTTTTTGAAACTGCTGAATTCAAAAAGAGAAAAGAAATTGATATACTAGTACATGTTTTTTTTTTTTTCTTTATAGCACACCACCTCCTTAGTGAGTTACAAGTTCCATTTTCCAGCTCTGTGGTATTCTACATATTCAAATGACCTGAGAATATATTCTGGGAAGAAATTGGATCTTGACAGTGAGTTGGCCCTTGGATAATCAGCGGTGTGGGAAGGGATGGCTTCCACTAAGAACCAAAGAAACACAATTCAACCAAAAGTATCTTGGAATCAACTGTATCATCATAGTGCAATTAAACATGGTCTGGGATCATTGCCAGATGCCATGTAACTGCTGTCACCACCACCCCCAACCTCACCTCACTGTTAATATTTTCCAATCAAATAATGTGACAAGTAATTACCCATAATATAATCATTGTTATAAAACAATAATCATGCCTTGTTTTTTGCTGATTCGTATTTTACTTTTCTTGCCTGTTTTTGTAGAATACTGGGTTGCCTGAAAAGCAGGCTAAGGCTATTCTTTGAGCAACAGCAAAGTAAGGGCACAAACAATCCTATTGGTGAAGAATTGACATTTGTTATTTCAGAAAAGTTATCAAAGTAGTCATCAGATTTTGTTGGGCTTCCTTACATTTATTTTATAGTTTAGTACTGGCTCTATTGAGTCACACAGGAATGATACTGTTTTAGTTCCTAGAATATCTAAAGGTCTAAACTCTCTCATCATAAATATTTCCTGGCCTCTAATTTAAATGACTTTGGCAATGTTTCCTCTTATGAAATGGAGTCTTTGGCTGATATTCTCAATTATGAAATAGACACAAAAGTATCAACCCCATAGGGTTCTTAAGAATGTTCAATAAGATCATAAATATAAAGTGTTTGGCACAGAGGAGGAATTTGATACATGTTCATTTCCTTTCTGTTGATCATTATAGTATTCTCTGAGCTGGGTATCTTCCTTCCAATTTTATAGAGGAAGATGGGGAGGATGCTTCCAATGTTGAGGAATTCTCTATCAGCCTGATTCTCCCAATAAAACCAAGAATGTTGTTCTCTCACCCTGCCTCACTCACCTTTTTCCTCATTTTCCTTCTTCTGTTCATTCTAATGAGCCACTGAATGGCTGACTCTTAGAAAGTTCTAGTGAGAATGAAGTTTTAGAATCCAAAATAAACCTCTAACAACAAGAGAATTCCCTGGCATGTCCCTTGTTTTGTGCATCTTACCCCAGCTGGCAATATGGTTCTGCTTGTTGCTTATCCAGTCCACCACAATCTACCCACCATGCTCTCTTGGGAGTGCCCAGAGCATAGCTACCACAACCTCATAAACAGCTGTCAACCACCACATCTACTGTGGATCCTTGCAGCTTCTCCCAAGGTGGGCGCCCTCAAGTCATTAAACCCATTCAGTATTTTTCAAAATGAGATTATTTCCTCTCTTTTAAAAAATCCAGGCTATTAAAATATCTGAAAGACGCTTCTTATGACAAAAATAAAATTTTAGAGGGTTAAATTTTAGTGCAATAACTTTCAACTCTTGTGAAATCCATAGATTTCAAAAAGTACATAAGATGAACATTGGAAAGGGGGCAGAGCTGATGGAAAAACCCCAAGATTTGCCTAGACTTTTCCTTTCTGGAACAAGCAAGCTTTGCTCCTTTCTGTGAGCATGAGTTTCTCCCATGAGTAGAGTTAGATTCCTGACAGGCTCTTATGTATCTGAATCTCATGATGGATGCAGCCATACCTACTATTCTAGTCACTGATGCTGCAAGTCTGTTCTTCTGAGTCTTACTGGGCAAACTCCATATCTCAATGGACAAGTCCTCCTAACAAGAAGGTCCAGGATCCTCTTTGAATATAACTTAAAATTTTTATTGAAAAATAAAAGAGAACATAAAGATAAGTATGAAACTTAATAAATCATGTTGACATCTGTTATTAACATTAACCATGCTAAGAAACAGAATATCGTAAGGCTTCAGCTATCTCTATGTCATCCCATCACATCATCCATCCTCCCCACTCAAAGTAGCCACCATCCCAACTTTTATAATAATCGCTTATTTGCTTTACTTTATATTCTATATTGGTTTGTTAGGGCTGTCATATTGAATTTCCATAAATTGTGGGGCTTAAAACAAAATAAATTTATTTTCGCGTAGATTTGGAGACCAGAAGTCTGAAATGAAGGTGCTGGCAGAGCCATATTCCTCTGAAGACTCTGGGAAAATTGTCCCTGTCTCTTTCTAGCTTCCAGTGGCTCCTGGCATTCTTTGGCATTCCTCAGTTTATAGACATATCACTGCAATCTCTACCTCTGTCTTCATATGGCCATCCCCCTGTGAGTCTCCCTATGGCTTTCTTGGGACACTAGTCATTGGATTCAGGGCTCACCCTAATCCAGGGTGACCTAATCTTAACATTTTTCAAAGACACTCTTTCCAAACAAAGGTGACATTTACAGGTTCCAGGGCGACATTCATTTGGGGAGGGAGGACACTATTCAACCCAGTATATACTCTTAACAATTAAGAATATATGCATCCCTGAGTACTCCAGCTCCACTTTGCCTGTTGTTGAACTTTATAAAATGGATTCAGAGAGTATGTATTTTTTTTTTTTTGCATCTGGTTCCTTTGACTCAACGTTTAGTCTTATAATATTTCACAATGATATTTATTACATGGAGCTGAAGTATGCTTGTTTTCATTGTTTCCTGATATTCTATTCTATGGATATACCTTATTTATCCAGTCTACTCCTAATAAATAGTTGGGTTTTCCAAGTCTCGGTTTAATAAGAATATGTTCTATATACATTCTCTTTCATGTTGCCTGGTATATATAATCATGGGTATCTACTGGTTTTATACCTGAAGTAGGCTGAATAATGGCTCCCAGAGATATCAACTTCTCATCCTTGGAACCGGTAAATGTCACCTTATTTGGGAAAAGGGTTTTGCATATGTGTTTAAGTTAAGTATCTTGAGATGGGAGGGTAGTCTGTATTCGCTAAGAAGGTCCTAAATGCAATCAACAATTGTCCTTAGAAGAGAGAGATTTGACACAGAGAGGTGGAGGCAATGTGACATGTAGCAGAAATTAGAGTGATGTGGCCACAGTCAAGTTATGCCAGCAGCCACTAGAAGCTGGAAAAGTCAAGGAACTGATTCTCTCCTAGAGCCTCTCGAAGGAATGGGCTCTGCTGCCACCTTGATTTGGGCCCTGTGATGCCAACCTTTGGCCTCAAAATGGGATACAGTAAATTTATGTTGTTTTAAGCCACCAAGTTGGTGGTAATTTTGTGGTTACAGTGGAATAAGAAATATTCATGGGTATGCATATTTTTAAAGTTAGCACATAATGCTGAACAATTTTCTTAAATGGTTGTAGTTTTTTACACCATCAATACAGAGGAGTCACTGTTACCCATGTCCTGGGAGTGGTGTGGAAGGACCTAAGATGTAATTAAGTTATTTTGTGCAGGCTGTAAAGGTTTCAAGTCAGCATTTCATCAACATTGTTCTGAGATTGTTAGCTGTTGTGGAAATGAGAGTGCTAGTAGGGTTCCTAGCATTCAACCTCTGGCAGTAGGTAAGCTATCCTGTCTCAAGTGAGTAACAGAGTAGGCACAGGAGCTAGAGCTGGTGTCCACATGGAAAAACCAGTTCACAGCATTTAGCTAAAGAAGAAATTCAAGGATTTGGCTTTGTTAATTTAGAAGGTGAACACAAAAGGTGATCTCTAAATTGCTCAGCCCAAGCAGTTAGTAGCTTCCCCTCAATTTGGTACATGTAAATGACTAAATGCATATCTGACAAGAAGTACCAGAGGATATAAGAACAAATGCTCATTCAAGATGAGGGCAGCACTGAGATTAGTTTATCAGCTACTCTGTACATTAGAAGATGTAAAGAACCAGAGAAGCTCCCCTAAGGGAAACAATACCTTAGCAGGAGGGAACTTGGCAGAAAAACAAGGTGATAGTTAAGGTGGTTTGGTCAGGATAATTTAGAGAAAAGAAAAACAAGGGAAAAAATGTATCAAAACAGAAGGTAATGCAGAGTTTCACAGACGTTAGTGTTCCATGTGAGATTCAGGTTTGGGCTACAGAAACAAGAGGAGGAGGCCACACATGTAGGACGTGGGTCAGGATGACACTTTTTAAGGACAAGGATTTAAACTCTAGATAAGTAGGTGCTGCCCAAAAGAAATGACCCATCCAATGAGCATGGTCAAAGACAAGGTAATCAAGAATGAGGCTTACAGGTCTGAGACACAATTAGAACATGATGAGCAATTTTTGAGCCTCTTGGGGATCTACAGGGTGGCCTGCAGCAAAAGTTCTTGAGGATGATAGGATGGTAAGAAGAATAAAGATTTAGGGAACAGACAGACTTGAATTCAGATGCTAGCTCTACTATTTACAAGCTGTGTGACCATATGCAAGTGATATAGCCTTTCTGAGCTTCAGTTCCTCATTTATATTTAAGAACAATGATATTACAGGTTTGTCATTATGATTAAATGAGACAAGGTGTGCAGAGTTTCTCCTAGTGCTTTAACAAATGTGGGAAGTCCTCCTCTACACAACTTCTTTCTTTGCTCACTTTCCTCCTTGATACACAGTAAGCCAACATCCTGGAAACAGTGAAGACTACAGCTTAGTGGACAGGCAAATATCCACTATTCCTTTTGGGAACATTAATTTTCAAGTGCATAACAGCCAAATTTATTTCAGGTCTCATTCCCTAGTGGGCTGGGAATTCTGATTTTTATTCTCTTACCCTATTCAGAAAAAAAAAGAATTATAAATTTGGCATAAATAAATAAAATGCAAAGATTAAGGGCTTCAATGAGCCACTCAACATCAGCTAGTAAGGCAGGAAAGGCAGGCTCTGATACAGGATAAGTCAGGAGGAGCTTAAAAGTTCTTTTAAAGTACCAAGCATGGCAGCATTTATTTAGAATTGTGTTCAGAATCTTTGACAACATGAAATTGCCAGACCAGCAGACAGAGAAAGCTGAATGGATGATAACCACCTGTAATCATGTCCTTTTTGCCATCTGTGACATGTTTAGCCAGTACTTAGAAATGCTCAGTGATGTGCTTTTGGATGATATTTTTGCCCAGCTGTACTGACGGTGTGTGCAGCAAGACAATGAGCAGTTAGCACAATCTGATACAAACTGCTTAGAGATACAATATCACAAATATCTATAGATATCCATGATTCTATTCAACCTAGACAGCAAGCAACATTAGCTTCTGTCTCTGCTGTGAATGAAGAAGCCAGCAAAATTAAAACTTCAGCAAAATATCTCTTATGTGAAATTATGCAATTTGACTTGATTCTTGAACTTCGTGCTGTTCTTAGGTGTGTTTTTTTTCTGCGAATTGGAGTAGTTTTTCAGATATCACAACCAACTGAACAAGAACTCGGAATAAACAAGCAATGATGGGAACTTAGTATACATCCCTCCGTCTTTAAAGGGGCCCTGGAGCTGAGCTTTCCCACCTGAAAAATGGTATCTCTGAATTTCAGTGTGTAAGGGTTACTGACTGGGAAAGTGCTTAGAACTGGAACTCAGTCCCTCTCAGTAGTGGAGCCTGTGTGTCATGTTGAGCAGAAAGCCCGTTTCCATAGTGTCAGCTGTGCTCACAGGTCCTCTGTGGCAAGGAGAGTCTCACATATTTTTGGCAGGTATGGAGGGGAAACTTATCCAAAGAACTATAGATGTAAAGATTTGAACTTATGTAAGAAGTACAATCAGGAGAGTTGTATTTTGAATAATAAAATGTTTACAATTGGGGAATGCGGGGGAGAAGAACTTATTGTTCATGGTAAAAGATATTTAGCAACTATGGTATTCTTATTCTGAAATTTTTGCACACCCAGAATACCTGAGATACTGGTAATCATCCTTCTGTGAAAAATGTGCTGAGACACAAGTCTGTAGTTAAAAATTTTTAAACATGATATAATTCTTCTTACACTGTTTTCTTTATTTTCTTACTCACTTGCTAAATACCCATACTATTCTGTCAAGTGCACTAAAAATTTGAGTTGAACTTTTTGTCTTTTTTATTTTGTGGGGATTTTGGTGTTGCCCTTTTATGGGGATTGGTAACTTTGAAGGTTTAATATGCCAGAGGTTGTTGTGGCTCAACAATAACAACAACAAAAGGGTAGAAAAGATCCCTATTGACATAACTTCCTGTAATGTACTTCCTTAATTTTTTAAAGATGAGCCATTAAAATAGAATGATCCTCATGGACTGAACTTAAATCACTGCAAAATGAATCTAGGTTGCTGTCACTTTTTCTTTTGGGTGGCAGGGTTTGATGTAGATTTTATTCTATGTACAGAAAATAATGTTGAATATATTAAAACTAGAAGCCCAGTGCACAAAATTTGTGCATTGGGGGGGGGGGGCGTCCCCTTAGCCGAGCCTGCACCCTTTCCAATCCGGCCCTAAACCAGCAGTCAAACATCCCTCTCACAATCTGGGACCACTGGCTCCTAAGTGCTCACCTGCCTGCCTGGTCACCCCTAACTGCCCCCACCTCCCAGGCAGCCTGGTTGCCCCCAACTGTCCCCCACTGACCTGGTCGCCCTGAACTTTCCCCTCCCCCTGCTGGCCTGGTTGCCCCCAACTGCCCCCCCTATGGGACTGGTAACCCCACACAGTCTGCTGTTCGGTCTTTTGGTCACCCATCACTAACACCCTGCTGTCCTAGTTGCCCCACGGAGCCTGTTAGGCCATCTGTTTGGTTGCGATAGTAGCTTAAGATCATATATATATATATATATATTTATATATAACTCTGGCATGGTTTGGGAGGTTAGATGTACTGGAAAAGTATTCACACTGTGAATATTGCTCTGATGGTTAAAAATGACAATATTGTCAAGCATTCTGTATTAACAGTGAATATAGAAATTTTTTCAGATAGATACAATGTATATTGTACTGACAGATGTAAAGTTTTCTATGTAAAAAATTCTTTACAACTATCGGTACAATATTGATTCTCATCTGGCATATTCTAATTGGGTTATAAGGCAATAAAATAAAATTTTAGATTATTCTAAATAAATACATACATACATACATACATACATACATACATACCAAGCAGTGCCTAAAAGTGAAGTAATGGGCATTTAGGCAGTTGAGAATCTCATTCAGTGACCCAGGGACCTTAGCTAATTAGGAGAAGACCACCCAGACAGTTATATCTGGCCAAGAGGTGTTTCCAAAAGATGATCAATTTCTTTCTTCTTAAAGTCATGTATGCCTCCAGTAGGTCCTGTTTATTCTGCAGCTTTTAAGTAATGCAACAGAATTTTCTGGCTATCTTAACTTCTATTAGCAATTTGAACCAGGAGAAGTAGGAAGGAGATACATAGTTACCTGCAACATAAGAGTTGAAGTTCTACCAGTGGTTCTCAACCTTTCTAATACCATAACACTTTAATACAGTTCCTCATGTTGTGGTGACCTCCACCATAAAATTACTTTCGTTGCCACTTCATAACTGTCATTTTGCTACTGTTATGAATCGTAATATAAATATCTGTGTTTTCTGAGAGTCTTAGGCAACTACTGCTTTAGAGCCTCAGACCCTCAGAAAACACAGCTATTTACATTACAATGCATAACAGTAGCAAAATTACAGTTATGAAGTAGCAACTAAAGTAATTTTATGGTTGGGGGTCACCACAACGTGAGGAACTGTATTAAAGGGTTGCAGCATTAGAAAGGTTGAGAACCACTTAAGAGCAGTTAAGATCACTCTCCATCTCCTGTTCCAACAGATAACTTTCTTCATGTTTCTTAACTGAGTAAAGAACTAGTTCAGCAATTCTTAACTGAGGCTCTTCAACCTCCAAGCTGCTAGGCTCATGTCTCACCCACTGGAAGGATCTCGGAACTCTATCTACACTGACCAATTTCCCATAAAAGAAGTAGCACAAGGAACAAAACCTTGAAAACAGAAATATTGAAGAAAACATATTGCAGAAAGTTAATTTGTTTGGCATCTTGTTAGCTTTCTTCTGAGTGTAATATGGGAGGCTGTTAATTGCTTGATTTACTGTAATAGTCATTCTGCCTACAGCAATAAATAAAGTTAATTAATATAAGGTAACTCACTGCCAGAGAGGCTAGTAATTACCAGAAAAAGAGAAATTCTCTTTGTGGTAGCTTTAAAAAGGAAAAAAAAAAACATACAATTTATTATCTTCCTTCTTGTGTATCAATCTTCTTTTAAGAAAGTTCTTGCCTTAGGCTTCCTGTAGAAATACCTTGAGTTCTATCATTTGTGTTCTTGTTTTTGTTTTTCTTTATCTTCCCTTCATCAAGATGGCTGTACATGGATCTAAAATGAGTAAATGGTGTAACTTCACCCCTCCAGCTCCCATGGAAGCTGAAATGGCATTAGAGCAGTGGTTCTCAACCTGTGGGTCGTGACCCCTTTTGGGGTCAAACGAGCCTTTCACAGGGGTCATCTAAAACCATCGGAAAATGTAGTAATGTAGTTTACTGTTGTTATATTAAGACTGTTACCCATGCTACACCATGCTTCAAGACAAAATTTCATTTATTTGTAATTAGAAATAAATATTTCACAATATCTAATTGTGATTATCACTATGCTTTAATTATGTTCAATTTGTAACAATGAAAATACATCCCGCATATCAGATATTTACATTACGATTCATAACAGTAGCAAAATTGCAGTTACAAAGTAGCAACAAAAATAATTTTATGGTTGGGGGTCATCACAACATGAGGAACTGTATTAAAGGGTCGTGGCATTAGGAAGGTTGAGAACCACTGTGTTAGAGCATTGTGGGCAAACCGATGGAGCCTCCTCATTGTAGATTGTCTCTGTTGTCAGAAGGGATCCATCCACCAGGAGAACATTTTTCTCTGACCTCCAACACATTTTTGTTTAGTTCTCCTTCACCAGGGCTCTTAGAACTTTGAAGTGGAATGCTATAATGGAAGCAAGGATGGTCTGTGGAGTTGAAGACTTATGCTTATACTTAAAAACTCAGAAAATTTTTAAATATTTCTTAAACATGGTGAACACTCAGTTTTTTATTCTTTGAAACTAGAGGTCCAATGCACGAAATTTGCGTGAGAGTAGGCCTTCGAAGCTATGGCAGCTGCCTGGATCCATCCCTGCAGCTAAGGTGGCTGCCTCCATCCCACAGCTGCAGCTCTGGCTTTTATTATTATAGATAGGAAACAACACTTTTTGCATAAGCTTTATTTTGGGATTATATGAGATTGTTCCTGAATAAATACCTAGTATGAGCTTCTCTTCCTCCAGCCTATTCTTATATCTTTTCTTTTAAAAAGTATGACAATTTTTCTTTGTTTTTCTTTGTGAGCTGAGTGCTGGATATTTTACTGACAAATTTGTATCTCCCTCTGTTAAATATCCAGCATATATCATGTATAACAACCAAATGTGATATCTTATCTTTGATATCCTGAATTTTCCTTTTCCTACTTTTCTTATTTGAATATTTTAAATTTAATTTAATTTTTTTACATATATTTATAGCATTATCTTAAATTCTTTTTAGATGAAGAGTTTATGAATAAACACAAGTGCACACATACATGTGTATGCTTATGTATAGATGGTGCTAGTTATATTCAGCACTGTTCTCTCTCTCTCTCTCTCTCTCTCTCTATATATATATATATATATATATATATATATTATTGATTTTTTACAGAGAGGAAGGGAGCGGGATAGAGAGTTAGAAACATCGACGAGAGAGAGAGAGAGAGAGAGAGAGAGAGAGAGAGAGAGAGAGA